>JARHVA010000975.1:2667500-3195000 GCA_037957365.1 Torreya grandis | reverse complement strand
ATATAAAATTAACAATAAATATAGTATAACAAAGAAGATAATGATATAAGATAAGAAAGAATTTGACACAATGTCAAATGATATAATTAGATATAGAAAAAGAAATAAAGATGGAGCACACAACCAATCCAAACATACATATAAAATTACCATGAATGTGCTCATAAGTACTGGTAAATCTATCCATACACATTATCCAAGACATCAAATAAATCTCTATGAAGCTAGATATGAACTGCTACTAATGTGTCATCAATCTTTACTAAATACTAGGAAAATACTTCTTTTCTAATATCCTCAACTGAAAAAGGAGGAATACTCATTGGATCATGCTACAGAGGGAAATTGGGAAAATTATGATCAAAATAATGTGTGGGAACATGATCTATGGGAGAAGGAGGAATCACTGATGGAGAAGGATCCACAAGTGAAGGAGGGTCCATAGGTGGAGAAGGAACCACAAGTGGAGGCATAAAAGAGACCACATGAGGTGTAACTATGGGAGAAGAAGGGGGAACCTTCTTGTGAGATTGACCTATGGGAGGAATAATAGATGGTTTAGGGATAACTATAAGATGATCCTTAAGATGCTACTAAAGGATATGACAATGATTAATATGATGTGTGCTGCATTCATGCCATTTACAATACCTCTCACCATACTTAGGTATATAGTCAGGAAGAAGCTTGAGAGGAGGTATGGTAGTGTCTATGGATGGGGAATAAGGATGTAAGGTATTAATATATTATCATAACTTATGATAATGGGTATAAGAATGAGTATCTATCCCATGAAAGTAATATATATGCTTGTGAGTGTGTTTAAGAGGAACACTCACAGGAGAAGGTGTAACAAGTGTGCAAGAAGAGGGAGATGACTCATCACCCCATTTGGTGGGCAAAGGATCCATCTTAGTCAAAGGAATCAAACCATCACCAAGAGGAGGTGATGATGGAGAAGGAAGAGAACTAGTCTTAATAATAAAATAACTAATGAAAGAAGGAAGAGTAGGCTCACCAATAGTAGAATAAGCAATAATAACTAGTTCTAACATAGGTTTCACTATGGGAGGAGCAGGATCAACAAAAGGTCTAAGAAGGGTAGTACTAACCTTAGGAGTAAACCAATGACAAGAATTAGGGAACCTAAAAAAATGGTAAGGGCCAGTCATAGCATGATCCATGATCATAGTCCTACTGGGCTGCTTAGAAACTAGAGGTGTCGGTGTCATCTCTACTCTATGATAAAGAGGAAAGATACAAGAATCATGAACTATAAAAGTTAGAATATGAGAGGATGCATGAAAAGACTCAAGTAAAGAAGAATGATAATGCACAATCTTGACATCATGGGCTTGGACAAGACTACCTAATAAAGGATCATCTAAGGAATAACCATCATCATAATCAAGCAAATGGAGATTGATGACACAAGTTAGAATAACTTTATCATCAGAAGAATCATGGTGAATAGAATTGTGAGTCTTGGATAAAACTACAAGAATGTCATTGCAAGGAGGTTTGTAAGAATGAGGTTACAAAGAAGTAGGAAGTTGTGAGATGAGATGAAGCATGAGATTGGAAGTTTTGTTCTTGAGATTAATCTCATTAAGCTCATCATCATCTAAGTCTAAAAGGTTGGGAGGAATATTACCAATAAGATCAGGATGCCCATTGTATCTTTTGGTTGAGTTGAATAGAAAATTTAGATGTTGTGACTCATGAAATGGAACGCTGGTAAAGGCTCAAGACTATGAATCTTAAAGACACAACAATCTTGGAATTGTTCAAAATTATAAGGGTTAATATCTCCTTAAATCCTATAAATGGTTCCATTATGAGGGAATTTAATTTATTCGTAGGTAGAAGAGATGATAGCTCACATACAATAAGTTTATGGCCTACCAAGCAAGATGTTATAAGAAAGAAGAAAGTTAAAGATCATCACCTTCACATGAATAGTGATAGGTGGGATAGTAATGGGAAGCCACACACACCCAAGAGGAGGCATTTACCTTCTATCATATCCTTGGTAGGTGCTATGTGTGGACTTAAGATTACATTCATAATATCCAAGGGTTTTAATGAAATCAAGAGAAGTAACACAAGTGTCAGAACCTTCATCAATCAAAGCATGCTTAACTTGGATATCATTTATTTGGATGCTAATAAATATGGAAGGATCATTTGCACAAAGCAGAATCTCATCTGGAATCATAGATGCAATGGAAAATTTTAATGAAAGAGAAGTGTTTATAGTTTTGTCAACATTGATGGGCATCTTTTCATGTTATTGCAAGATACTATCCTTAGAACTAGATAAGGCTACCTCTCATCCCACTAAGGGAGGATGAGGGACATTCATCTCAAATAATAGTTACATAAGATGGTTTTAATGATGTAACTTGCCCTCATGAGTTCAAGAAATGGAATTTGAGAAGGGAGATTAGTGAGCTCCATAATGGGATCCAACTCATCATAACCCATGAGAAGAGTGTTAGATATAGGTGTATAATGGTTAAGTAGGTCTTCAGAAAGAAGAGCCAAAAAGCATTAAAATTTGTGTTGATAAGAATGAGAAAGTATATAATAAGGTTGTAAATCATGTTGAGATGATGAACTAATAGGTTCAACTTGATTTTGAGAAGTAGAAGTGTTAATAGAAGGCTGATTAACATTAGAAGGAGAAGATAATGGAAGAGTGGTAGAAATATCATGGGATATGTTATCTAAAGGAGAATCATAAGTTGAATCTTCATCAAAGGTTATAACATCTTCTTTCCCCAACTTATTTAAATGTGTTGGAGAAGAATCTTGGATAACATGGTATGCTTGAGAAGGAGATAGAGTGTAGATAGGTTGAGAATCGATGAAAGCCACTACTCTTTGCATATTGGTCATGCTAACCACATTTTATTTGGAAATTGGTTCCATAAGACTTTCTACAGCTATCTATAGGTCTCATGAGAATGACCCCAACTAGCATGAAACCAACAAAACTTGCCAAGATCATACCAAGTTTTTATAGAATGAGTAGGGCCAATTTCATGAGGAAGAGGCCTAGGTAGATGCTTAATCAATTCAGCTAAGGAAATAGGTTTATGAACATTAATGTTATTTGTTGAGAATTGAGGATTAGTAAATTCTTGAGAAGAGGAAGCTGGTTCCAAAGAAGGGGTAGGAACAACAACTTGAACATGGTGAATGGTATCATATGAATCAGAAACACCATTATTAGTAACATTGTGGTTTTTGTTTTTAAATAATATATGACAACCCATGGAAGGTTTAGATGGCTCGAATTGATGCATAAGGAAATATTATCATTTAGATTAATCAATAACTTCTTCCAAAGTGCATGGAAAAAGGGGACATACTCGATATTGTAATTTGGGATAAAGAGTATTTGTAAAGAGATTAAAAAGATTATCATTGGCCATGTTGTTTTCACATTTTTTTGATAAAGTATTCCATCATTTAATAAATGCTTGGGTAGTTTCATTTTTAATTTAATTACAATTGATGAAATGGGCCAAAGTGTTTTCAGGAAGATCACTAGTTTGGTATTATTATACTAAAGCATTCACTAAATCTTTCAAACTAGTAATGGAATGAGGTCAAGTTGGTTGTACCAATCTAAGGCATCACCTATGAGGGTCTTAACAAGGAGCTTGGTAGAGGTAAAGGTGTTTAATTTAACCCAATATTTATAAAGATTCCCAAATATTTTAAGATGAAGAGAAGGATCGGTTGATCCATTATAAGAGATTGTAGGTGTTATACCTCCTATATCAATGTTAGAAATTTGAGTAGTGGGAGGTTCATTTTGTAGATTCTTGATAGTTTTATTGATTAAAGGAGGTTGAGGAATAGATTTCCTTGAGAATCTTGAAGAGGAGGGGGAGGAACACTTTGGTTATGTGTGCCCCAAGCCATTGGTTGTGGTTGTGTTTGAAGATGAAGAAGGTGATTTTACATCCTCATCATTTGATTTATGTTACAGGCTTGTAAACCATTCATTTGATTGAGAGTTTGAAATATAAGTTGGTGAGTTTGACGAACATTATTAGAAGATTTGGTATTAGTATTAGTGGCTTGGGTACCATTATTGGTGTTATTGAGAGCTTGAGATGAATGATGATAATGAGAGGCACTAGTGGCAAAGATTTCTTGTGTAGAAAAAGATGGACTAGTTAATGGAAGAGAGGAAGAAGCACTTGAAGCATGAATGCCTTGGGTAGAAAATAATGAACTAGTGGAAGGATTAAGGATAGTGGATCTTAAGAGAGGTCCACTAGATGTAGAACCAACCATGGTAGTTGAGACACTAGGTATGGAGGTAGAAGAAAGGAAAGAAGAAGAAGAAGCATGAGAAGAGGTCATGATTAAAGGGGAAGGTTGTGAAGAAAAGAAATTAGTACTACCAAATCCATTTGAGAATGTAGAATGTGGTGAATGAGGTTTATTGTCTTGACCACTAATCATGAGATTGTATATGGTAGATGGATCTTTCCCTTTATGTTGGGGAAATTGGTTAATACAGAAAAGCATTTTGGGAGTATACTCTAACCCAGGTTGGTTTTCTAGGAGAAAATAAGGATTATGTAACAAAGAGGTATCATGAGGGAACCCATAGTCTATTATGCGAGTTGTAATATAGACAGTATTAACATTTGCAAAAGGAACTCTACTTTGTCTATGAGAAACCCTATGAGGATTGGTGAATTCTATCATGCTTGCTATTTGAGATTCAGTGTTGTCATCTAATAGGAAATCAATGATGAAAGAGGAAGGAAAGCAAGATGAGAAAATAAAGGATTCAAAAAGTGACAGAAACAAAGCTAAGTTGACCCGATCGGCCTAATACAAAATATGTATAATAAAGCTAGATAGGGTCCATAGAACTGACCTAGTTTAGAGAGTAGAAGTTGATAAAAAAGGGAAAAAGTCTTGAAAACTATGCTAGGTCAACCTGATCGACCTAGTGTAATGCAAAGGAGATACAAAAACTATTAGGTTGAGCAGGTTGGCCTAGTGCAATTGATAGAGGCAAAAAGTAGGGTTTGGGACAATGCAGAGTTGAACTAGTTGATGTATCACAACATACAAGAAAAGAGAAAGGATTGCTCAAAATATGAAAGATGAAATGAAATATGCCTATAGCTAGTCTAGAAAAGTAGATATTGAAATGAAATACACAGTCAATTGAAATGACATTGGTCAATCCAATTGGTATACATAAATAGATTATAATTTTGAAAGAAAAGTACAAAGCAGAGTAGATACATAAAATAGAAACTAGTTTTGGTGTTTTGGAGATGAAAATAGAATAGGTAACTAAGTTGTAACCTTGGAGAGAACTGGCCCAATCTATAGAACTGGGTTGAGCTGGTCGACTAAGTGAGATAGGAACCTATTGTAGAAGCTAAAAAAGTGTGCTAAGTCAACCTAGTAGACTGAATTAGATGTCTAGAAATGTGTTAAGTTGAGTTGGTTGACCTAGTTGACTAGAGTACAAATCTAGAAGTCTAAAATATGGAACCTGCACTATGAATCTTGAATAGGAACCTACTACAAAGTGGCTAAAAATGTGCTAAGTTGACTTAGTTGACCTAGTAAGCTGAATAAAAAGTCTAAAAAATGATGGAAACCTATACTGGGTTGAGTTGGTTGATCCAGTTGCATATTCTTACACACATAGAAAAATAGCTGGGTCAACATAATCAAGCCAAAAAGTCAAAACATATGATAGAAAAGATGACAAAATGAATAAAAATAAGTGAAAGAAACCCTATAAAGGTTTGATTTACGTTGAGTTCACCAAAAAGTATGCAATCCAAGATATTTATGCATATTTATTTGATCCAGAATGTTCATGCATACTTTCATTTCTATCTTTCCTAGTTTAGACTTGATTGTGTCTCTGTGTTTCTTCTATTTGAGGGTAGTTAAATATGCCATTGCTTTATATCATTATGTCACTTCATTTCATTAAATTTATGCTTTGAACATGTTCCCATGTCTTTGTGTGTGCCTTCGTGATTGTGTATGTGGACATTTGAACATGTCCTTCTATGTGGCTCTAGGCCAACTTGCTTGATGTTTGTGAATGCAGACATTTGATCATGTCTTTATATGTATTTACTTCTCAGATTTAGTTACAAGTGCCCATGTGACTTATATTATGGCCCTTTGGCCTACTTTTGATGCCTCATGTGTGTTGTGTGTATGATTTCTTATATGCATCATAGCCATGACACTTGTATCTTTCTTGTTACACACTCCCATTTTAGATGCCATGAAGGACCTCATGCATCTCCCCTTCTTACTTGGGTACCATGATGGACATCATGCCCCATCCCCCTAGGTAACTACTCAATTATTACTTAGATTTGATGTTCATATGCATTTTTATATCTATCTTGATAGCCTTGTGGAACGCTAGACCTAACACACATCACACATTACATACTTATTCTTAAATTAACTTACATTTCGATGTTATGTATGCACATCATATTAGTTTATTATGCATATATAATATATGCTCTGACTAACACACATTTTGTAGAGTTTTTTTTTAAGGATAATTCTTAAATAGGTTCAAGAACTCCCCTCAAAAGAGGGGGCATTCATAGGGGTTTATCATAGAGATTAGGCTATCTAAGTACACTCAAAGTATAGTTTTCAACACACAAGCTTAGAATACAAAAATTAGTTTCAAGAAAACACAATGGGAAATAATGACATAGAGATTAGTTATAATTGCAAAAAAATTAGAATAGTTGGACATTAGTGCCCAAATTGGGACACTAGTGCCACATGACATACTGCCCAAGATATGGTGTTACTATCCAGTAGCCTCAGTTTCATAAAATTATATATTAGATAGAAAAGGACAGTAGGTATAGTCTAAGTTTCCATAGGTTCAATTATAGATTACCAGTTTTAAATAAATTTAGATCAAATTGGGGGCATCATGCATGACATGATCATTTCTATTTCAATTCAGATACTTAGATATAAATTATTATAACTTAATCCAGAATCCATATACTCAGATATCAGATTTGGAGGTTTATGCATTTCACATTATTTCTATATGCTCACTTATACACTAGTTGATTAGATGAAATGAAAAACTCTATGTCATTATTTATGTTGTACACATCATACACCATATTCTAGGCTACACACCAGATTCATGCCTTAATCCATCTATAATGGTTGGCATTCCCAAGTGGCCTAGAGCTACCTAATATTCATGAGTGGCCTAGAACTACCTAATATTCTTGAGTTGTCTAAAGCCACCTAATATTCTTGAGTGATTATAGAGATGACATACACAATTATACATCTCAAATTACATCATGTAGTTTTAGTTTAGATGCATCTACTACACATGGGTAGGAAAAGTTAGAGTCATAGTCTACTTGAGTTCTTGAGCCACCTATATGAGAGGGTTGGACACACCATCAGTCCAATCGAAGCTATTCATAGGTCAAGATCCACCAAAAAAGGGTGGTCAATGATGGATTCAAAATTAGATTAAGTTCTTGAGTTACCCACACATGGGGATTGAGCAAGCCATCAACTCATTCCAAGTTATTCACCGATTGATCACTATCTACATGCATACACATAGGTTGTCATCATGTTTATGCATTGGTTTGCATACACAATGATATGTATTCATTCCTTTCCTCTCTTTTCTATCTTTACTCTATTTTGTCTTTTAATTTTGATATCTCTTAAGGACTAATCTGTGCATATTTCATTTACAGGGCATGTAATGGAGCATGCTTCACATACTTAGATCCAAGTTCATGGGCTTCACCTCTTAGGTAAGTCTAGGTATGCTTCATCTAGTCATTTTTCTTTGCTTCATTTCTAGAATAAAGGGAGGGAAAATGTATACACCTGAAAATTACACTTGGTTGCTAAGAGTGCTACTTGAGACCACCCATCCCTAGCTTAGCCCTAAACCTAACTTGGGGCCTATTTAGACACTTATCCAACCTTCATGTAGGCCACACACATCCCTAAATTAGTCTTAGATCCTCACTTTGACATCCTATCCCTTAGTGCCTCATGTTCTACCACCTAAAGACTAACACCATAATAGGGATAATAACACCTCATGGTGATAATATCTTAATTTTGACACTATCATCATTTTCCTTCCTTTTAATACCAACATATAGATTTTCAAATGAACAACCCCCTAGGGTCAAGATATACCTCCTTTAAGACCTAAAAAATCACTATAATAATATATATATACATAGATTTTATCCATCTAACCACTAGATATAAATTAGATGCAAATTACATAAACAAATGCAGAACAAGTTATGCACAATCAAGGTTATTAATCCTTATTTTTCCCTAATTTTGCATACAACCATCTAAAAATTTCCTAAGCTCAGATTACTTAATTTTATAATATCAATCACATTTAAATCACTCAAGCCAACATTCATACTAGCTTTATTTTCATGTGCACTAACACTTAGGTGGGGAGAACTACATTGGGCTTGATTCCTCTTTGGAGTATTCTTATGTAGGCAAGTTTCATCATAATGCGGTGTTGAGGATGTCTAACCTACTCCACTAATAATACACTTTACTTCTTATGCCAAAAAAATGACCTATCAACATGGAGGTTTAGGGTTTGTATATAAAATTAGTCATAATAGGTCTTTTACAGAGATCTAAAACTCATGCATATAGGAACAAGCTTGACAAACCCATACATAGGTGCACCTAGAAGCTCATAATAGTTTTACATAGAGGACATTAGTGATGAAATAGGGACACTAGTGCCACATGGCACTATAATAAAATTAGGGTGCCATTGTCAATGAAGGGTTTTGACACATGGATCCTATTTCTAACACTCAGATCGACCTCTATCTCAATTTGTAGCCTCTAGATCTTCTATTTTAGTCATTTTCTAGCTAAGTACTTATTTACATTATTTATTACTATTTTTATAAAATTCAAAATAAATCAATTTTGTAACAAATTATTGGATTTATTTATTTCATATTTCTACCCTGATTTACTATACTTAGACCTTTACCAACCTTAGATTTACATTCACTAAATCTTAAATAATTAAAATAGGTTGGTAATTACTAGGACAAGCTTTGTCTTGCTTTAATTTCCCCTATTATTATAGTTGATTCCAACCTTGACCCATTGATACATGTTAGCCATCGTTATGAATATAACATCCTTAAGATACAAGTAAGGACTTCCAAACACCATATCAAATGCATCAATAGGAATCACATTTTATTCCATTTCATTAATGTATTATGGTTTAATCCCAAATTTGAATTTACATATTTTATAAATTGTAATATCTATATCCTTATTCACCTAGCCCAAAGTATGTGGATGATCATATGTTTTTTACTTAATATTTTCAATAACAACATTTAAATAAGATTGATACTTAATATAAAAATGTGCATTTACCCTGGTATCTTGATCTGAATCTTGTTTTGGAATAAATTTCTTATCCATTATCTTCTTAATTACTTTCTATCTGAATTGGTGATGGTGCACCCTAAATTTTAATCAACATCCAAATTATCTTGTATCTCTACCTTTGATCCTTTCAAATATTCAATGGAACTCTTATAGTCCTCATTGGAATGATTCTTAGGATGCAATTCCATGTTTTACCTCCAACACTTGGCATTGGCATCTCCATATATAACATAATGACTACAATGGTTCTTAGTATCCTTAAAACTTTGAAAAGTTGTGTTACTTCTCTTACCTTTTCACTTACCCTTATTGAAGGATCTGTAAGGCTAGTTTTTCTCTTTCTTGAACTAATTCATGAATTTAATTTACTTTGAGTGCTCTCCCTTTCTTTACTTGTTCTTTTCCTCATTGTAGTATGTTTGCATGCATTCCTCATCAAGGTCTTTTTCCTTACTTGAGATGACCCATTTCCTTAGGTGTGAATTAATAACTCCAAAATATTTGGTTAATTTGTCTTCATCTTCTAAGTATAAGCCCATGAACATGGCTTGACTATGAAATTTTGTGTTATAATCCTACACACTTGACTTGATTCTTTCCTTTAATATTTCCACTTAATTGTTTGATAAACCTTATGCCAAATAGGATAAAAATATGCAATAATTATTGCAATACATCCCACTTATATAATCATTTTGATAATATGTCAGATAAATTTTCCACCAAATTAGATCATGACCTTACTCTATACACACTAAAACATACCTCCATTTACTTCAACCATTTGTCCAATATTTCTGCATCTACTTGTCATTCAAAATATTTAATCTCAACCATCATCTCAACTTTGAAAGGAATATGTTCATGTTTTACCTTGGCTTTACTTTGTCTTTAGGAGTTTTTTCATGCTTGTCTAGAGACTCTCCACTTTAATATTCTTCTTCGTGGGGTTATTATGTGGCAAGCTTCTTGATTATAACACAAAGTGTAACACACATGGATGTTTGGTTTCTATATGTGAGACTTTTTTGTTTGGTGATAGTGTCTTGGGACTTCATCATGCTTTTCATGCATGGTTTGAGTGTAGCTACTCTCTTGGAAATATTCTCTTCACCTTCTTGAGCCATTGTTTTCACCTAATAATTCTACCTTATTGTATATACTTAGGATTTCAATGCATCAATTCTCCTTCTTGAGATCTTGTTAATGCCATACAAATAAATCAAACTTTTAAAAAATCCAAAGATAAATTTTCTTTGATATAAAAATGCTTTATAATACATATAATCACAATTTGTTGTTCTACTTCAAATTTACTTTGATAGTTCAAACTATTCAAGTGATTATAATTAGTTTGTTGTGGTGTGTTGTTATAAGAGTAAAAAAACCCTTTAGAATTGAAACATGAATATAATATATGAAAACTTAGAGACACAAGAAAAATATTTTTTATTTGGAAATTCTTGGTATGGGGGAAACCCAATAGAAGAGGCAATTGCACTACTTCCTATCTTTTTATGACCAGATATGGATTAAAATGAAATTATAGAATAAGTATAACAAATAACTATCTTTCTCACTAAACTATCTATCACGTTTACTTTCTTTAATACTTCCCCCAAATAATTGAACACCAAATTTGTTCATGTTTGTTGAATTATTTCTCTATCTACATGCCTTATTATCATGCTTGAAAATGTAATTTCATACACTAAAGTATCTCCAATCATTTTAAAATCCAAAAATACACCTTTCTTATCAATGCCATACATGTATGAATAATCTAGGCCAAACCATTGGTTAATATAGAATGGCAGGTATGAAACCACCATGAAGATTTTTTAACTACTATGTAGGTACTGACGGTTATAAAACTATCCCTGATTATAAAAATATCTAGATAGTTATGTCTATGTTGTGGTGAAATTTTAACCAAGATTATAATGCTCCCTCCTGGTGGTTTCGTAATTGTTGCTTTGCATAAACTAGTTGTCATGGAATTGCCCAGGTAGTTACGTAAATGTCACCTATATGAAGTAACAATTTTCTCACTAACATTATAACTATTTCTCTAAAGGGATATTGATGATTGAAACTAGGTTTTAATCTTGATTATTGATGAATGTTATATTTTTATTGATTCTTATGGATCATAACTTGTTGATCAAGATAACTATCAGACTTGCGTGAGATAAGTACATCTAAGAAGGGAAAATTCTCATCATATTTAATATTCATGGTGAATTTGATGTGATCCACTAAACAATCAAGGTGTGAATGGAATTCATCAAGCTTGTCTTTGCCATTTTTCCAAAAATGATTTATGTCATCAACAAATCATTTCCACCATTTGGGTTTTAGTGAAATGGAATTGAGAGTAATTTTGTCAAATTTATAAATAAATAGGTTAGAAAGCATTGGTGACAATGGATAACACATTTCAATTCCTTAATATTTATCATAAATGACACCTTTAAAAGATAATAATGTACATCTCAGATAAAAAATGTTGTTTCCTCAATTGAGTGAGTTATAATCAACTCTAATCCATCATTAATCCACACTTTGGTGAAATATGACACCACATCAAAGTTGAAAAAAAAACACACTCATCCAAATTTTTGTCCTTGATAAAATACACAAAATGGGTTGAATCATGAAAAATGATGAATTACCCACTAGTTTTTTAAACTTATCGATTAAGAAGGAAAAAAGATGATAGGTTGGGGATTCTTTGGTGTCAATAATTGGTCTTAATGGTACACCCACTTTTTGGATATTTATTTTCACATAAATTATTGGAGTCACCTCTTTATGGGGATAAAATTATTAACCATGGCATCTAAAGATATGAATTCTTAATATCTTTAATAACCCTCATTATAATTAATGACACTTGATTGTAGTCAAGGATTTTATAAATCCCACTATTGCTCAAATAATCTTCTTTTTTTGCATTATGCTTCCATATATTCATCACTATAATTGCATTTTTCATGCCTAATTTTTTTGCATGATTTTAGCCACACAAAAATAGGTCATTTTTAAAAATGTACAATGCACATTATATAGAACTCGATAACCCATTGGCTATTCATATTCATGGCATGAGATATGTGTAGTGTAAAAGAAACTCACATGCCTAAATGGTATGGGTGGCAATGCACAAGTTGATCCATAGTTACTATGTGACCTAACAAACTCCACTTGCTCTAATAAGATTATAGGATCTCAAACAAGACTAAAACTCTTTATGTAAAACTTGCAGGTCCTGTAACCTTGAGGTCTAATCTGGACATGAAACTAAACAAAGATGGGTTTAAGAAACCATTGGATTGAATGATTCATTCTAACTTTGTACAAGGTTCAAAGCAGATTATAAGTGATTTTAGCCAATCAAAGGGCTCAGTTCACACATGAAGTTATAACTAAATCTACTTAAAAGTTGACATATTTTTATAAAAGTGCTTATCAAAGAGGAGACATACTCTTCATATGATATCAAAAGGATTACAAAGTGTCCTTTCTTAGCTCCATAAAGATAGAACACTCCATCTCATTCATTGGATCCTTTCTAACTCAACCATTAGATTCAATAAAATATGAGGAAACCCTATACATTATTAAATATTGAAATAAAGGTTTCAAATAAGTCATTATGTATCAATTTCAGATTTTACAAAAGAAGAAGGAGGTTTTGGAGGATGACTTACCCACAGTAATCCTCTTTGCCTTCTTCAACCTGGGATGACTACCATTAATGGAGTCTCCAATATTTTAGTATTTTTCAATTTTATTCATTTTAAAAATATACTTGAATACATGCATGTTTGAGTTGGTTTTCCAAGTACCCATCTTCTCAAAAAGTCTCCAACTAGTTCGGGGTTATTATAATTTAAAAATAAGTCTTTGATAATTTCAAGCTCCACCACAACCATTAATGGCCACCAACAAGGTTATATAAGAAATTAATTTTGATTTTAGATCTAGGATTTTATGTTTAGTTCACATAGAAGGTAAGATATAATTAAAGAGGGTTACCTTTTAGGTTAAGCCATCCTAGGGATTTTAGAAGCCCATAAATGTAAAAAATGTATAAAATTCTCTCTCTTTGACAAAGGAACCATATATTAAAAAGTATGCAATTCCATCCATAAAAATAATTTCATGTGGAAGAGGGGAAGAATTGAGGGGGGTTCCCATATCATGTTATCCCATGTCTGAGTGTCTAGGTTTACATAATTAACAACACAAAAATTTTCAGGTCTAGATGCAAAAGTTTTGGTTCCAAAAATTATTATTTGGGTAGAATGTAGGAAATTCATAGTTCTTGTTTTAAATAATAATAATAAATCAAAAAAAAATTAAAACATTGTTTAAGCCAAGTGTTCAAGGATTACTTGGTGATTGATGTATGTTGATTTCTCCCTAAGTGTCACAACCCTTAAAATTTAGCTCATAAAATTTCAATATTTTTAGGCTTATGATACTCAGACTCTAACATTTACCTGTGTACATGTGTACTAGACCTAAAAAACTTAACAAACTCATGTACATGATTGATCTTGCATTATTATCATAACAGAGCTCACTGGGACCTAATAGGGTAAGTGGTTAAGCACATTCTCCCAATAATAAATTTACCAATTAAACATATTCATTAGGATCCCTAAAGAATTAGCCACTTCATCTTCTAAGAGGTGTGTACTTCCAAATCACAACTAAGTTCCAATCGAAGATGATCTGATATAGCATCTATGCCAACAATTTTTCTATTTAAGAAGAGTGGTAATCATTCAATAGAAACATAATCAATTATAGAGTATAGTCAAGGTTTAAGACATATTAGCATGACCTTATTTTTATTCTAAAATAAATATCTCCATTAACTTATTTATAACCTCATAAATTTCCTTAATAATTCACATAGCTATCGTAATCTAGATGCTTAAACTAAATGATTCCAAAAAGACTTGGAAATATAAAATTTTGTTATTGAATCAGTAAAATAATGATGTTGTGTTAAAATTATAGAACATATTAAGTCTCTAGATAACCTCAACAAATTATATCACACTACAACTTATAGTTTAGGAAGTTTCAGATGCATTCCTAATTTCCTTTTAATTTTACAAACTTCTAATAAACCCTCATAAAGGATAGATGCAGATTATTATGTGACTATAAGGTTAATAAAATGTTATTTCATTCATGAATATATAATCCTCACCAAATTTTGTTACATCTCATTTACTACAAGTAATGTTTACATTTGGATATTACCCAAGAAGTTATTGTTGACCAAATTTGACCCTGCAGGTCAAATTGGGACCCCTATAGGTAAAAACATGATCTTTTGATTTTTTAGGGGCCTATTAAATTTCATGAAGTATTTCATAGCTCATTTGGTGTGATTTTATGTGTATCTAGCCTTGGTCATAATATTTTTAGTCCTAAGAGTCATTTTAGGGGCCAATATAGAGCATTAAATGAGTTTTACAACCTCCTTTGGAAATGTGAAGGTTTAAAAAGGTGATGTAATTCCCCATATATCCTAATAAGTCTTAATTAACCATTTATAAATCAAAAGTGATACTTTATTTTGAAGAAAGGCAATTTTATTAGAAAAAATGAGCATTTAATAAGGTGTACAGAATTATACAACCTACTATAGTTGAGGACATTTCATAAGTGTGCCTTGGTCTTACACACACTTTCTCTAGTGATTAGTTTGATTAGAAGCTCCAAGAAACTGAGAAAACTGCTTATCCCTTCTTCCACTAGGATTGGTAAACAAAAATGACCCTCAAGTTTTCAGATGGTATGGCCAACAAGAGGGGTTTTAGGAAAAATTATCATGGGGGTTTCCTTTACAATTAGTTATATTTAATTTGATGTTTGGTTTTAGAAGAATGGTGTCTTGTGCTTTATGAACCATTCTTAAGAATTTTTTCTATCTAATTTGCTTATCAATCTATGAACCCTTTAGGTTTTGCTCTTGTTTAGGAAATTATGTAAAATCCAATTGGTGATATTGATTCTAGAGGGTGTTGACTATATCCTTTCATGTTCTCCATGTTTAGTCTAACATTTGGAAAATATTTGATGGCTCAAACAACTCACTTTGCAGGTGGGTGTTGATATTGAACTTGTATTCAAATTCCATCATTTATAGAGAGAATATTTATTTACAAGGGATTGAATACAATGTAACATGGTGTTTCACTAATTTCAGTGGTCATGGTAATATCCTTATTTCAAAATTTTCAACCTCTAAGGTGAGCATCATTGAGGTTGCAGTCCATTAGCATGCACAATCAACTCCCAGCTCCTTCTCACTCTCAAATTTATAAAGGCTCTGAGAACATCCATAGAAGCATGATGAAGGTTTCAAAGATATGAGATATATTATAGAAACATGAGGTAGTTATATGAGCTTTAAAATGGTAAAGAAAACACTATGACATTTATATGTAACACTTTCACACAGTCTATCATGAAAGTGCACCTATAGGTGCTTAGAAGAAGGTAATCACATGGAAACTAGGAACACAAATCTTTTGAATATATTTAGGGTTTTTAAAATACATTTGGATGTATTTAAATAGTATTAAAACTAATTAAATTCCAAATATAATACACACTGCCCAAATTTATACCCACTACATGTAAACATGCCAAAGTTCACCTATAGGTGGTGTTAATAGAAGACTGAGAATGCTTGTACGGAGAAGTTGGATAAGTGGTGAAGCATGTATTATTATGTTGAAAATATCATGGAAAACCTATCTATAAAGTTATATTTCTAGGCAAAATTGAAAGTCACTTCCAAAGATGATGATTGTTGGTTTAGGGACCAAATCCTAAAACATGCAAAATAGAGCACCTAGCCCTTTTGGAGAGGTCTTATGACAATGCCGTGTTGAATTTTGATCTTTTATAATGAAATAATTATTTATCCATATCATATTATCCAAAATTTCCAAATGAATAGAGTGGTTTAGTAATTTATTTTTCATGCTAGAGGAGCCCAAAGATGTACTTTTATGCATTGAATTTTGACAGTGCCATCTATAGGATTTGAAATTCCAAGGTGATTTTAGCATACTAAAGTAAAAATAGAGTATTTATTCATGATTTAAATATATAATTAAGAGTAAAGACATACCAATGAAAATAATTATCTTCAAAAGAGGTTCATATGCAGAGTTTTGAGCCCATACACACATGTCTACTTCTTGAAACTATTCACCTACAACCAAGGGTTATCTTCGAGATCATCCATAGCAAGGGATTAAGTATGGAAAAATAAAAATTGGCTTATGGAATATGATTAAAAATGGTTTAAGAGGTATAAAACTGATATGGAACATGTCCCAAGATGAGTTCTCACCTACAGGCTTGTATTTGTCCCAATACAGTCAACTGTATTTGACTATAAGCAATAGTGGGCTGAGCAATGCCTAAGTGTTGGAAGTGAATAAGGATGAGGAAAATGGGTAAAAAAAAATAAAAAATGAAAATAAGGTGCTATAATGAGGTTTTTATAAATTTAATTCAAGCTAAATTATGCAAGGTTCACCTATAAGAAAGAGAAAACACAGTCAAGAAATTGACTTCAATACAAGCTAATCAAAGTAAGGCATGAACAAGGTAGAGTTTGGAAGAGTTATGATGGTTTACATGATTAAAATAAACATAAATATAGGTAATAAAACCTTGTGATACTCTCATGGTTGTAAAAATCAAATAAATGACCCTATGGATGCATCACATAGTCGACATCCTAAAACCCTGCACACAATCCCTTTTCTAGGAGTCTATCTTGGAATTTGAAGGAATTAGAAGGTAAAATGATACTAAAAAGGATTTAAGGTTGGTAAAAATGGTATATAATACCTAATAAAAATTATAAAACCTTAATTTTTCCTTGGATAAGAGGGATATACCTCACTATTTTGTCTCAGAGGTCAGCCAATCAAGAAAATTAGAATTTTGGTAAGTTAAGCAAATGAAGCCAAAATGGGTAAAAAAATTGATATGAATAATTTGAAACATAAATTAATGTATTATAATGTGTATGTAATATTTATAAGTGATAATAATCCCTCATAAAAACTCATACTTCTCAAAATGATAAAAAAGATCCTACACATAACTCAACCAAACAAGCTCCAACTAGGCCTAGTTGGTGAATGAGAAGAAAAAATAAGAATGAGTGCTTGGAGGGTTTTAGGATAAATTGGTAAGATTTAATGAGGTATTAAAAAACATGATATTAAATCCTAACCATGATAAATCATTACAAATATTCAAAACCAATAAAATGCATGCTAAGCCTATTAGGCCTTGAAGAGGCCTAGAGCCCAATTGGGGTCCAACTTCACTTTAAAATATTATTGAGATTTATAACATATTGGATCATGCTTATATGATGAAATAAGATATTTATGATCTATTTTTATGAAATGGAATCCATGAATAATCAATTTTTGGGCTTTAAGATAACTCAGACCTATGCAAAGTGGAAAAACAAGCCTGATAAGAGAAGTTTACTTGCTCATATCTTCTTGGACACATATCATGGAGACACAAGGAGATAGGAACAGGTAGATAGGGTAATAAAAAAAAAATTGTGTCTTTTAGTTGAGATTTTAATTCCAAATCTTTATGAACAATGGCCAAGAGGGTAAAATAGGCCTAAACTCATAAAAACCCTTGCTAGTAATCAGTTTGATAAGATTGAGCAAATAGTGAACCCAAATGGCATAGTTTACCTATAATGATGATTTGATGTTGTAGGGGACTCTCTTAGTCTCATCCACATACTTTTTTACCATACGTAATTGTATGGATGAAGCACAAAATAAGGTATTTTGATAATTTAGTGTGTTTTGTAGGTTCTATAAGGATTTTGAAGATGCCAATAACATGGGAGGGAATATTAAGAATTAATATAACTCCCCATGTCCATTAAATTATTTATAAAAAATACTAAGTTCCTCAAAAATAGATATCATCTCATCCAGTTAGAACTGACATGGTGAACATGATAGTGAGAAGGGTGAAAACTTCAAGTGGAAGCCTATTTAAGGTGCACTTGAGTAATATAAGGACATGAATGGACTTGAAAAATGTATTGCACCCCATTTTTTATATTTTAATGATAAAATTAATCCATTTTGGAAGCAAGTGTGCACGCTGTGTGAAAAGGGTAGTTTCTTTAAAAATAGGCAGTGATGGCTCACTTTCAGAGAAATCTAGGTGATTAGGAATGCAACCAATGCATAGAAAAACATGTATACAACCCCTCCCTCTCATTACAATCATGATATTTATCCATAGTTATTTTTATGATGTTCCAATAGGGGTGAAAGATGAAGGTAGTTTCCTAGACCAACATAAGATACTTCATGCCACATTTCAATATTTTCATGACTTGGGGTGCCAATGTCTCTTCTAAATTTGCATGATCAATTTAAAATTATCTTCTCATGCACATATAACTCATTTTATTAGCTTGAAAATTGTCCTTGTGACCTTTGGACTTCTTTATTCTCTTCTCTCTCTCAAGTTCTATAAGAACTAGCCATTTTGGCTATTATAAAGATGCTTCACCTAAATATGGTGAAAACCTGCTCATTTTCATACCATGGATAAATAAAGACTACTAATTTTACCTCTTCTATGACTTTTCATAGTGTGTTCACTTGAATGATTGATCTTTCTATGACTATTGTTTCCTTAGCATTGTTGTCTCATTATCTCACATATTTGTATCTTGAAAGCTTGTTCTTTTAGGTCATGTGAAGTGTTTTATGATTTGTCAAGGTTGATTGAGTTAGTCTATTCAATAGTGCCATTCTAGGAATCTTGTCTAGTCCTCCTAGCCTAAACATTCATCACAAGCTTACAATGAAATACTAATGTGTGAATATTCAAATTAGAGAATTATATGCCTAATTAGTCTCTTGGTCTCATATGTGACATATAGATGGTTGGTAGTTATCAATTGTTTTGGTATATCACCACCTTTACGATAATTTACTTTTTAGTTTTCTCTCCCTTTTCTTTGCAAGCATAGGTGTAGTAATGATCTAAAAGTGGCACATCAAGGGAACTAGCCCTATCTAGAGATTCACCTCATTATTAGGCTACCCACAACCTAGAGGTGTTTTAATTGTGCCACTTAGATGAGGAGAGATGAGACATCTCCTCAAGGGGTGAAAATCCAAGTGACAATAGTTACTCAATTATTAAACACATGACATAAATTGAGAGGAGTAAAGTCTTATAAAAATGCTCATAATGAAATGTATTGACATAGAGTGTATAATTCACACTTTCATGGATAACTAAAGATCATTCCATAGCTAAGATTTAAAAAATTACAATGATCTATTTCAACTACCAAACCTCATTACAAACTTTCTTCAATTGGACCCTAGGGTCATGAATGTCTAGTTCGAGGTTGGCAGTGTTTGCCATGTCAAAGCAAGTTTTGAATTAAGCATAAAATACAAGTATAATTCAATATTAAGATAATCCATCAATATTAATATTTTATTACTACTATTCAAAATAATATGCTTATTAATTGAAAATGATAGTTAATTTCCTATTTACATAGTTCATCTTAATGATATAAAGCACATAGTGAACAATATTATAAAATAAAGTGACATCTAAGAAGGGTGTACTATTAGTAAACTCAATTTAAGTTAAAAAATTAATTTATAACCACACTGAAAGACCAAATTCATGACTTGAACAAGTCTAAAACAAATTTCAAATCAATCTCCTTAAATGGAACATGGCATGCATTTTTTGGCATAATTCACTGCCCAACAAATCCTATACTTTATATCTTCCATTAAGGTTAGTATAATCTCATTCATATGTTATCTTTTCAAATTCAATTAAATATGAAAAATGGGTCAAGTAATAAGGATAACCTAATTTCCATATTACAGGAATAGAGTTATAAAGAAAGTTAACCAAGATATAAGATGATCACAAACACTTGTTGGTGAAATATTAAACTCTTTGACAAATCTGGTATCTCACGATAGTGAAGGAGACAAAAAGTATCTCATCTATTTATAGAGGAGGTTCCCTTTATTGAAAACATGAAAAATTTAAACAAACCTATTTACAATATTTATAGGTTGAATGGAGTACTAGGTTTTACTGCTTTCAACCAAAAAATAAAAATAAAAGGAAGGAAGATGAAGGGTCACACATGAATAAAGAAATACATATTTCATCCTATTCATGCCAAGGAGTTATAATTATTAATATGAATGTTTTATAATAATAAAATTATTAATTCAATTGAGAGATAATATTAACATAGGAAAAACACATATTCACAAAGAAAATGGTAAACATAAATTTCTGGAATGTCCCATGTGTTCTTTGTTTCAAGAACAAACACAAAGTTTATTTCTCCTTTCCTTTCAAGGAAACTTATAATGAGTACCAAATATCGCATATACAATTTCCATTTATACTATTTATAAATATAGGAGTGAGTGGAATGACCTTCATATTCCACTATGACTATTGGTATTCAAAATTTTGTGATAGACCTTGTTGGGTTTATGAGTCCTACTAGGAACATTTAAAATTTTAATTTTTTATTTTTTAAAACCCTATTGATTACATCAATCACTTTGGGTACTTGGGCTACCTATAATACTAGAATTGTTTGGGTGCTTTTGGTGCCCAAGGCACACAACCAACTTTGACCTAGTCAGGTCCATTGGTGGTGAATGACATCTACAACACCAAGCGTAAAAAATAGAAGGTTTTCTTCTTTGTCAGGCATGTTGGATCCATTGGGAACTTGGGGTACCCATTAAATTTAGACAAATTCAGCTATGTCAACTCCTTTTGGCACTTTACACACTCAGTAAATTATATAGACCTCGCCAACTTCAGTGGTAGTATCATGCACTTGGAGCACTTAGAGAATTAAGACCTCATTATTTCTATCAATGTTTATTAGCACCTATATAAATAAGACCCCATTAGGTATATTAACATTTATTGACACCTAGAGAATCTTAAACCAAATTAGGTATTTTTCTTTAAAAGTACCAAGGGTTTGAAGTACATGATTAAATTTTCATGCAAAGTGTATATAATGAAAATTGATCACTTTGACTTGGTTTACACAATGGAACAATAATTGAAGGCTTAAATTTTAAAAGATGACAATTAGCTTTGACTGGGGACTTGAACTATAAGGTTTAAAATGCCTATCCCTATCTAACCAACTGGCATCTAGTTCACCTATCCCAATCATATGGGAATAAACACACACTACCAAGCTAGATCATTACTTTGTGAGATCCATGTATTTTCCTATTAGATATTTTTGGAATTTTAGTTGTTTAGGAATATATATAAGGACAAATTTCCTTTGTGTTTAAAAACACAAGTTGAACCAACTATTAAACTTGACTTGTACTTAGACTAATTCATGACCTAGCTTATAATTATTTTTTATGACCATGATTTGGGGGAAATTTTGATTTGAAAAATTATGAGAAAAATAACTAGCTCAAGATAGGGACAAAGACTTATAAAAGTACATAACATAAACTCTTAGAATCTCTAGTTTCAAAAGCAATGTTTATCCATTGGGCTAAGGGGTCTAATAAAAATAACTAGAATGAGAGAAGAAACATGAAAGACTAGTAGAAAAGGAAACACATAATGAAAAGGAAACAAAACACAAAATAATAAAGGAAACACACAACACAAAACTAAATCACCTATGAGGAATGGCATGTGACAACCTACCTTCATAAATTATAATGCTTCAGATATTGCCCACTATAGGGCAACATAAGGTGAGTTCCATCATGATTTTCTAAGTATTATGTGTTCTTACCACAAAAAATAGAGGATATTGAAAGGCCTCATCCATAGGTATTCAAAATTTATATGACTTATCCTACATTCTCTTATCTTTTCCTAAAGGAGGACCAAATCTCCAACTTGAAAATCTTGCTATCTTATTTTTTGATCAAACACTTCCTTCACCTTTTTTGGTGAGATGTGATCTTATCAACAACCATCACTAATTCTTCCTCAAATATAGTTAGGACATGATCCTCTTTTCCAATGCATCCTTGAATTAGTCATCCTCTACAACTTGGGCTAGTCATAGAGTTAGAAACTCTAAAGAAATGGGAATCATTAGATCTATGTTGTACAATATTTGAAAAGTAGAAATTTTAATCACTCTTTTAGGAGTAATTTGATCAACCCATATAATGTGATATAGTTTATTGTGATAATTCCTTTGATTCTCATCAACTATTTTACAAAAAATAGTAGTGATGTTATTGTTACTAGATTCTTCTTGACCATTACCCTAAGGGTAATAATTAAAAAAGTGCACTACTTAGATTCCATATCCATATAAGTTCAACCAAATAAATGTTCGAAGCATTATCCATGATAATATTTTTTATAACTTAATACTAAACCAATATATTCTATTTTATAAAATTACAAATGACTTCAAAAGTGGTAGACCCCACTAGAATTGATTCTACCCATTATGTGAAGTAGTTTGTTATTGTTAGAACATGATTATGTCTAGTAATAGAATGTAGGTTCAAGGTGATCATGAAATGTAAACCCCACTTCTAAAAAGGTTCATATAATAGATATTTGGGGTCATGACCAAGATGGATATAATAGACCTAACCAATGGATTTATTGCCATAATAAATTTACTAGAGAGGGTTACAAATCCTCTAGTCAAACAACACTATGCAATAACTCTAGCTAATTCCTATGTTTTCTTATTCACAAAAGTATATGTAAATAAAAGTAAAGTTTAATCTAGTGCTCACCAAATCTTGTGTTACAAAGTGGGAGTAATAAACATAGAAAAGTAAACATGCATATAAGATATCTACTCACATCAATATATAGTAAATCCTAATGCATGAGAGAGAATTATAAATACAAATATATCTACTCTTACAAAGGAGGAAAAAAGTTAAGATTACTTACCTTTGAAGATGAACCTATTGAGCCTCATTCTCTCCCTTGGATAAGGTTATTTATAAGAGGTTTTTTTGGTATGTAAGGATAACAAGGATAAGTCAACCCTAGGCTACATAACTTCTCTATGCGTCCAAAAAACTTCTCCATAAGAAAATATCCATATCTCCAAAAAAAGTATTGAAACCCTAAGATATGCTCCTCAAGTAGAATGGTGGATAATTAGATGTGAAAAAATAATATTCTTCTTCTTCTCTGATTCTCTAAATGACATAAATGGATTTATATATATAGCTGAATCTAACCCTAAACCTTTCTAAAAGTTTAACTGACAGGGTTGGCTCAATAGACTCTATATCATTATTGATAAAAGTAAATTATGTTTTATTTTAAGTCAGACAAAGTCTGACCTAGACCCTTAATATATTTTATCAATTTGAGTACAAAGTTAATAGGGCCGACTTTGTTACACACACTATCTACAAAAGGTTTTAGGCTTAAGAAGGGGCTAACAAAGGTGGTAAAAGCTTGGAGTGTGTAAGAGAGGAGAAAAATATTAGGGAAGTATTTAATATAAGGTCATGTAGATAAAAAGTTGTGGTATAGGGGAAAATAATCTTGCAAAGCACCAGTGGTATGCCCACCCCTTTCCTAGTGTACCCTTTAAGGCATGTACTTAGAGAGATTTAGACTTGGTGGGTTCCTACAAGAGAGAAAGTATCAATAATTGATAAAATTTTGAAAATATCACGTGTATACATATGCCCCACTCTAATCTCATCACATATCACATAGTTGTAACAAGAGATGGTGATTTAAGAAAATAACATAGCAACACACAACACATAAGCTGAATAAATTTTAGTAAGAAGTAGATAATATAAATGGAAGGACACAATTTAAAAATACATACCTTTACTTGCCTTAGTGATGTAGATAAGAAATGAAGTGAAAGAAATATGAAGGTGTCCAATGTAGGGAATATTAGGTGAACATATAAAAATTAGTAAAAAAGAGAAAATAATTGAATTTTTTGTAAAATGTACATGTAATATGTGAAAAGATTCTCTACAATGTCAAGATTCTAGAACATCTTATGGTTTGAAAATAGAGCTAGTAGAAATAAAGATATGAGTAAAAGATAGAATCTAGTGGTAAATATTTGGTGAGTAAATAATTTTGAATAGTAAATATAAATAGGGTGAAAAATAATTCATTTGTTATTTTTAATATTATGAGAAAACAAAGCTTTGAAATACCCAGCTTAAGACTAGATAGTTATCATGGTGAGGACATGACAACTAAGATGGGGAAGACGCCTAGCGGCTGTAATGAGTGTAGCATAAGTAAGAAATTATGAATTTCAATTTTTTTGAGTAATTATATTTGAAATTAAGTTAGATATGGAAAATTGATTGGTAGGCAAAATTTAGATAGTGAAACTAACCCTAAGAAAATTTTAAATAAACTAGGGCTAGAATGGGATATTGGATAAGAAGAAGTTAGACCAATAAATACCTAAAGAATTTATGGTAAATGGTCAAAAAGTCACCAAGTGAAGGAACAGAGTCAGCTTGGTCGACTCAGTTCATAAGGTGAGCAAAAAGTAGGGGCTAACTACATAATTGTGGGTTGACATAGTATTTTTAAATGGGGTTGACTATACAGTAGTAGGCCGATGTATTCTTAAAGGAAAAAATGGCCAACTACGTACTAAAGGGTCAATAGAGTTGGTAAAAAATGGTTGATATAGTTTGTAAAAGAGGGCTAACTATGTGCCATAGGGCCGATATAGTATCCTAGAACTAGAGGAATGCTAATTTAGTATCAAATAGGCTAATTTAGTTGGAAAGGACAAGGGCCGATTTAGTATAAAAGTATGGTTATAGAGCCAATTTAGTATCATATGGGCCAATTGTGTAAGAAAATTAGAAACCATAGGAAACTAAATCAGACCAACTGATGAAGTATTTAATTTGTGAAATTTTAAGAATGTATTTTAAATATTTATGACATGGAGATCTAATAAATCCTTTATTGTTTGATAATTTGCAGAGATGCTAGAGATATTAGAGCCTGATCAATGTATCATGGATACCAGATTTTTTGGATCATTTGTTAGACCTGGATAGATCTCAATTAGTTGCCCTAGGTTTTGGAGGCATCATGGAGATGAGATGGATCTCATTGAGTGTTGATCTCATTGTCATGTTCCTAGGAGCATGTGAATGCTTGACCAACACTTTCTTATGGGAGGTGGATGGGGACACCATTAAGGTGGGTATCACTTTGGATGAAATTCATACATTTCTTAGACTTCCTATAGGAGGGACACTGGTGATTACTGACACATCAAAGGATTTAGATGAGAGATGCACATTAGCCCAGTGGGCTACATTCTCAAATAGGATTTATCTTGGGTTAAGGGTGAGCTTATTTGAGATTTATATTATGGCCATTTTAGACATCTAGAAGGTAATTATAGGACTTGTGATAACATGAGTGTTATGTCACAAGTTAGATGATAAGGTAATATTATATGCAATATCCTTATGCGAGTCTATATTTTATGAGGGAAAACTCTATGATTTTAGGGTTGTCATCTGGGTCCAACTTATGCATGATATGTATGGGATGTTTTCTATAGGGAAGAAGACCATGGGGCCTATGGTTTTGTTGAGTACATGGATATATGAGAGGTTCCCCATGTTTTGGCCAGCTAGGTTGCCCCATGTGGTCTATGATAGGTTGTCTCAAGTCTTGAGCTAGAGATAGGACCATGTAGCATAATTTGTGCCCCACATGCCAATTTTAAAAATGATCACATGAGGGGAAATCATGTGGCATCCCTTTACACACATAGAGGATATATGGCCTAGTTAGGCGACCATTACGATAGGGTTGCCATAGGTGTGGATCATGAGCCACTACATATCATGGGTAGAGTCGCATATAGTGGCACACTTACCAAGATGATTTATACTCCCCCATTTGGTGGGCCCTCTAGTAGTGCTTATTTATTAGGCATGACATGCTAGAGAGTCAAGAGGGAGAGGAAGCAGAGGGATATCTATGGATATACCAATGATTAGGCCTCAACAAGATTGACTAAAGATTGATCGATCATAAAAGTAGGTAGTAGTAGAGCTAGTAGGGGAGATGTGATGGATGTGGATTTAGGAATACAATAGGAACCATAACATAGGTAGTAGTGACCTCCATATATGCATTAGAGACAAAGGCACCATTGATGCGAGGAGATGTAGGTGTGAGCTACAGTATAGGGGGACCAAAAGCTACTCTAGGACATAGTTGGTCAATAGAGACACCCCTAAGGAGAGGATTGTGACATGATCAAGTGGTGAATCTTGGGTTTACATTGGTGTAGAGGTGGCCTACATAGGAGGTGGTTGGTGGGTGAGCAGATGGATAAGGTGTGATCAATGACACTAGCACTGGCAAGAAATATTATAATTTTGATTTAATTTTTTGATATATGATACTAATTATTTTTTTATTATGGTAGATAGATGATTTTAAGATATATATATATATATATATATATATATATATATATATATATATATATATATATATATATATATATATATATATATATATATATATATATATATGATTTAATGCCTATCTAGTTTTCATTTTATAAATCCTATGATGAAGGAGATCATATGGGGATCCCTAGTTATGGCTACACACCATGACATTTTGGGTAGGGTGCTAACACCATACAACCCCACCACATTAGATGATCATGTGGTTCCATCTGCCCTAGCCCAGACAAGTTGGTTTAGACTAGTGGGAGAGGCCATGAGGTAGCTTTGGGCATATAGTGATAGGTTACAACCATTGATAGAGGTTAAAGAGGGAGAGGCACAAGATTGGTAGGCCTTAAAATTAGCGAGAGCCATGCACATGGTGACTACTATCCAGCTTAGATAAGTGCAAGTCTAGGTGGCTAATCTACAAGGATAGGTGATTGGCTTAAGATCCCAGACTACCTTGTTACAATATACTATTTAGAGGGGACTATTATAGGCATCTATGAGTAGTGTGGATAGGCCACATGATAGATAGGATAGAACTGAACCTTAGAGCTAGAGCTATTGTTAAATACATGTGATAGAAATAAATATATCCATACATCCATATCCAAATATAGGTATAATGCATGAGATCAATACAACTGTCAACATCAACATATATATCGATGTTAACATTTGTATTGATCTCATGCATTGTAATTGGATTTGGATGTGGATGCACGGATATAATTCTTTATAGAAGATGTATTTATCTTTTGTTGTATATGATATAGGAAATATATGAGGAATGTTTTCTTTTCTAGCATTATGTGATAGACATTTATGATTAAAAAATAAAAAGGAAAAAAATGACTTGGAAAAGTATAAGTAATAAAAAACAGATGCACTACACACAATATCATGATGGGAAATGTGTAATAACAAAATATGACTAAATATAATAAACCAAAGATGGTAAAAAGGGTGAAAAATGTTTTTAAACCATGTAGAAGATTTGTACCAAGTTAAAAAAAAAATCACATTATATCACGTTGGGAAGTATGAAAATTTGGTAATAAAATGGAAGGCTCATGAAAAACCAATGGTATAAAAACAAAACAATTAAGCTAATCAATCATACTAAATCATGTTGGGAAGTATAAAAAGAAAGACAAAAATGTGAAATGAAATTAAATTGATCACACCAATTCAAGCTAAGAAGTATGAAAATTTTAATAAAATAGATGTAAGCATACATGCAATCATAAAATAAGAAGATAAAAGTGAAAGAGTAATGAAGTAAGCATAAAACATACTCAATCACGTTGGGAAGCATGCCAATGATGTGTAACTCATAATAGAAGGCTCCTTATTTCAAATTTGACACATGTAATTTCATTATGATTTGGGTATTAGAATATTTTGTGGGGAGGACCTAGTCGTATCCATGGTCTTACACTGCAACTCACAAAAAGAACACTAATGAGGTGGAAACAACTCTGGAAATGATTTTTAAAAGAATGTTTGTAATGTGGTAATTTGTGAGGAAGGCTTAGTCCTATCCATGGTCTTACATTGTAACTCACCAATGGTAGACCTTAGGGGGACTGATCAGTTAACAAAACAATATTTCTCAAGAGGAAATATTAGGAATGTATAAATTTTAATGTAAAAAGCATAACGTAGGCATTTATGAGAAGACATTAGGGAACATGAGACACACTAAGTATACAAGAAATACACACAGACACACACACACACATAATATTTTCAAAATTTATCAATTAATGATGATTTATATCTTACAAGAACCCATGAAGTCTTAATATCTTTGAGTGCACGCCCTAAGGGGTGCACTGAGAAAGGGGTGGGAAGACCATTGGTGCTTCACAAGATTGTTGTCCTTTACTACTTGTTGACCAAATTTGACCTTGTAGGTCAAATTAGGACCCCTATAGGTAAAAATTTGATTTTTAGGTGTTTTAGGGTGATAATATTATGTCAAAAGGTATATCATAGGTCATTTTATGTCACATTAGCCTTGGTATTGGTCATTTTTAATATTTATCTTTTTGAGTCATTTTAGGGGTCAAAACGGTTCATTAAATGAATTATACAACATTATTGGGAGATGTGAAGGTTTAAAAGGATTATTTCATTCCCCATGTGTCCTCGTATGTCTTGATCAACTATTTTTATCATAAAATTAGTAGGTTCTTCAGAAGAAAGGGTAGTTTTCTTGGAAAAAATGAGCATTTAATGAGGTGTATAAAATTGTATAAACTCCTAAAGTTGAATACATTTTAGGAGTGTCCTTTGGTCTTACATACACTTATTATAGTGATTAGTTTGATCAGAAGCCTCAATAAATGAAGAAAATTACTTCTCTCTTCTTCCACTAGACTTGGCAAGCAAGAATGACCTTCAAGTTTGTACTTGGTAAAATCAACAAGAGAGGTTTCAAGAAAAATGATCTTGGGGGTGTCTTATACACTTATTCATATTCCATTTGATATTTTTTTTGTAGAGGAATGGTGGTCTGTGCTTTATGAACCATTCTTAATAAGTTAGACTATCTATTTTGCTTGCTAATTTGTGTACCCTATAGGTTTTGCCTTGGTTTAGATAGGTCCATTCAATTCACTTGATGATGTTTTTTTAGATGATGTTGGACCCCTCTTAAAATTATCCTAATTCTTTGTTTTATGTTTTAAAATGTTTTGATGGGACAAGTATCTCGTGTTGCAAGATAAGACACTTTCTATGTTACTAGTAGTTTCCCACCGCTTCCAATGCCTTCATGTCTTAGTAATGGTGTCAAAGGATAGTGATGTTTTGTGTCCATATTAAATTTTTGGTTTCCTTTCATTATAAATTCATTCCCCAAAGCATCTTCATGGTTTGCAGTCATATACCACACATACACATAGTTTGCCATTAGAATGTGCACCTACAAGTGTTTGAAAGGGAAAATCACATTGAAATCAGCCTATCTTGACTTGATCTAAGTATTCAAAAGTTGGAGAGGATCCATGTTAATATTTTAAGGAGGTAAAATGGTTTTTATAGGTTCACACACCATGTGTATGTTTTATGTTTCTACCCACTATCATGCTTACAGTTCCATTAGCACAGACAAGGGAGCAAAAATGCTAAAATAAGAGATTTAGACCTTGATTTAGGTCTTGCATGATGGAGGAATTGGGTTTTGAAGGTTTTACAAGGTTCAAGGATTAATGAAAGGAATGCACCCATTTCCACTACCTAAACTCATGTCTACTGCTTGCACTATGAAATAACCACCTATAGGTGGCTTAATAGGGATCTAAGATGTTATATAGGGGTGTCAAAACAAGTAATGAAACCCTTTTTGAGGTTTTAAAATGTTAAAAGGATATTAATGTACATATTTAGAAGGCTATAATACTAGGAAAAGTTTATAATAACCTTCCAAACATCCAATGACTATGTTTAGGGAATAAGCCCGAAAAAGTGTAAAACAAAGGTCTGGGCCTTTTTGTCAAGGCCATGTAACAAAGTTATCAAGGGTTTTGTGACATCTAGGTGACCATAGATTGTAGTATCCACATAGTAAAATAAATATACAAATTTTGAAGGATAAATGATCAATATAAATTGGTTGGTGGGATGCCTAAAGTTGTCCATTTATGCACTAAACTTAGGTAGTGATCATCTATAGGTTTGAGCCAAAAGAGTCCTTTTCACCTAAAATTACAAAACTAGACTATGAAAACATGTGGGAATGGTTCCAAATAGTTTAAGATGACATTTTTGTATCAAATATGTTCCAAAAATAATTTTTTAATAGGGTGTTAAGTCTAACTCACACCTATAAGTGTCCCTTTACAAGAAAATGCTCACTTACAGTTGAGTAGGCATACAGTGAGCTAAAACACATTGTCTAGGTGATGGTCTAACCTAAGTAAGGTGAGTATAAGTTAAAATAATTTATAGATTATCCTAAAATGTGTCAAAGAGGATAATTTAATGTTTTCAAATTACAATCCATATAATTAACCTTTAGGGCCCCCCCTCTCCAAAGAAAAAAAACATAGTCAGTTGTAACTGTGACAGATAGTGAGAAAATTTGGGGATTTTGAGTGTTGGTAGTGCTCAAGAATAAAATTAATGGGTATAAACCAAGATAAAATGATCTTAAGGGATTAAATTAAACTCATTAATTTTTTTTAAAATCTCAAACATGAAATAACACCTACAGGTGCAGTACAACATGCAAAACATAGTCAAAGGAAGCATGTAGTCCTGACTAGGTAGAGAGTATGAAGGGTACATGAAAGGTCAAAGTGGTGAATAAAGATTTGAAAATATCCATCATGAGCATAAAAATATCTATATATTTTTTAAAATATAAATAAATCATAGAGGAGGAGCTCTAAACAAGTAAGGCATAATCTATATGGGTGAACCTTACACAGTCTGCCTTCAAATAGTCTGCCTTGGAAATCTAAGGAGTTTGGGGGTTAAATGTCCTGATAAATGGATAAAAATTGGTAAAAAATTTCTCCTTAACTTAGATAACCCTATAAAACTTTCAACATTGTCTAATAAAATAGGGAAGTGCCCTCTATTTTGTCTCAGACAGAGGGCACTCCCTTGATGCACAAACCCTGCAATCTTGGGAAATAAGGATGAAAGGGTGAACTAGAGGTTGGTTGTAAATTTATATGAGGTTTTAGGAGCTGATTAAAAAATAATAAAACATGAAAAACATCTCATATAGGGGATAATCCTTACAGGGAGGTCTAAACCATCAAAAGTATATATAGGCTTATGAGGCATGATTATACTTAGAGTCCAAATGAAAGGTCAACTTAAAATATATCATGAGATGAGATTTATAATCCATTTGGGTATGTTTTTATGGTAATAATAGACATTTATAAGCTATTGGGATGTAAGGGAAACCATGAAAAAGTCAATTTTGGACTTTAGGACAACTTAGGCTTATTAGAATGGAGAAAAGAGCTCAATTGGGCAAATTTAAATGCTCATATCTCCCTTGGAATCTTACATGGAGATATCAAGAGTTTAAACTAGGTTATAAGGGCCCATGAGATTTGATCTTGTGGATTTTTTTTGGAACTTCAACATCCCATCTTTATGAATGAACTTAAGAGGGTAAAATAGGCCTAGACTCACCAAAACCTTTGCTAGTGACTAGTTTGAAAAAATAGAGTAGTTAGTGCACCAAAATTGAATAATTTACCTATAATTATGATTAGATGTTTTATAAAACCCTTAAATTCTACTCCCCATCCTTTTAGACTGTACGAAATTGTATAGATGGAGTACAAAATAGGGTTTTCTTAACCTTTTTATGTGTTTTCAAGTTCTAGGAGTCTAAAGATGCCAATCACATAGAAGGGAATATTGAGAATTAAGATAAATACCAATAATAATTTATTAATTCATAACAACTCCTAGGTGCCTCAACAAATAACTTCATCTCAGCTAGTCAAAACTAGCATAGTGAACATGGTAGTGAGAAGGGTGAAAAGCTTTAAGTAAATTAATTTTAAGGTGTGTCTAATGCCTCTAAGGCCATGCATGGTATTTAAACATGTCATTAAACACATTTTATGGATTTTCATGAGAATTTAATCCATTTTGGATGCCAAATGTGCCAGGTGTGTGAAAGAGGATTTTTCTTTTGAGTGCAGGTAATGATGGCTCACTTTCAGAGGAATTCAAGTGATCAGGACTACAACCAATGCATGAAGGGCATGTATAAAACCATTACCTATCATTACAATCATGAGACCTATCCATAATTAGTTTTGGGATGTTAAAATAGGGCTAAATCATAAAGGCAATTTTATAATCTAGTAAAGGGAATTTCATGCCACATTTCAAGAGTTTCATGACTTGGGGTAACACTTGTACTTCCTACTTTTACATGATCAGTTTCACATTCATTTCCCATGTACATGTAACTCATTTTATTAGATTAATAAGTGTCCTTGTGACATTTGTAATTCTTTTTTCTCCTCTCTCTCTTAGGTTCTATAAGAACTAGCCATTTTGGCCTTTGTAAATTATGCTCCACCTAAGTATGGTGAAGCCCTACTCATTTTCATACCATGGATCAATAAATAATAATAATTTTTACCTCTTCCATGACTATTCATAGTGTATTCACTTGAATTATATATCTTGAACATATGATGACTATTGTTTTCTTAGCTTTTTTGTCTCATTCTCCCAACTATTTATAGTTTGAAAGCTTCTTCTTGCAGATCATGTGAAGTGTTTTATGATGTGCTAAGGTTGAGTGAGTTAGTCTATTCAAATAATTCCATTATAGGAATCTTGTCTAGTCCTCCTAGCCTAGACATTCATGATAACCTAATAATGAAATATTGATGTGAGAAGGTGCAGAATGGAGAAGTGTATGTTTGGTTAGTCACTTGTTCTCATGTGTAACATGTAGCTAGTTGGTAATCATCAAATAATTTTGTGTATTACCTCCTTTAGTATAGTTTATTTTTAGGTTTCTCTCTCTTTTCCCTTATAAACATAGGTGTAGTAGTGATTTACAAGTTGTACATCAAGAGAGCTAGTCCTATCTAGATATTCACCTCATTATTAGGCTACCCACAGGCTAGAGGTGTTTAAATTATGCCACTTGTATGAGGAGAGCTGAGACATCTACTCAAAGGGTGAAAATATAAATGAATTTTTTTTTTGGCATGCATGGTGGGACTCTTAGTCTAAGAAGTTAAAAGATTTTTAGTGTTGTCTTTTAAAACATTATATTTTAGAAGCATCTATCTAAGTATCAATGGTGCCTCTAAAGTTACATTAGCTAGTCAAGTAGCCCAGGTATTCCTTTTGAAGATTGTTGATAACCATTCCTTGTTTTATTGCTTCCTAATGAAGTTCCATGGTTGACTTTGGTGTTGAGTATTATTTTACACAAGTTGGTGAGGTTTATCAAGCTTATGGCATTCTTTATCAATCTTGTCATGATCTTGTATAATGTGGATAAAGACCTTGCATCATTTCTTAAATCATTTGGAAATATTTATAACTAGTGGATCCAAAATAATAATTTTGCCACCACTAAACTTCTAGTTAAAACCTTTACTAGCAATATATTGGAATGGTACAACTAACTTCCCCAACATTCCATTTGTTAACTTGAGTATTTAGTCAATCCTTTAGTTAAAGAGATTCAACATAATGACCTTCCCAAAAATTTCCTTAGCTATTTCATCAATGCTAAGCAATCTCCCACCGAATCAACTCATGGTTTTATCAAATAATGGAAATATCTAGCACATAAGGTCGACCATAACATGAATGATGATAATTTATTCAAACTCTTTATAATTTCTTTGATTCTCTCACTTAAATATAAGGTTTGAATTTTTTTCCCTCAAACACTTAACAAAGCTCTTGACCAAGCCAAACGTTAATAATTACTCATGAAACAATTCAAACCTAATAGCAAATTCCTTAAGGGTCTTTTAAAAATTCTACCAATGCCATCACTAAAAAAACTCCTTAAACCAAACTAGGAGTTTCAAAATCTAACAATCCCCCATCTTCTCACATACCACTAACTATGAAGCAAATGAAACAATTCTCAATGCCCTCTAAACCCTTTACTTATCTTAATAATCCTCCTAAATGGTATGACCCTAATCAATTTTGTTGGTTCCATGCTAACATTGGTCATTCCCATGAAACTTGTAAAGGGATTACTAATTTTTTTGTTTCATATATGCTTGGTGATTCTTTTAATAACAAATCCATGATCTAACTCCATCATCAAGAATACAATGCTGCTTCTAAAAAATGACAAGCTCTCAAAGATTCTTATTCTAATAATCAAACATCTTTTACCAAATCTACCACTCAATAAACCACCAATGATGTTTGTGCCATTAATTCCAATTATGACCAATATTAAAATAATTCTCAATATATTAATGCAACTAAGGTCAATTATCATCACAAACCAGCTCACAAAGATCCTGTCACTAAACCTGAAAAACCATTTTTGGAAGAATGAATTATCAAAGATACTACAACCAATCATTTAGCTTAGGAAATTAATGAGGAATCATCTCCTTATTTTGAACCCCCAACCACTTCCATTCCTTCAAAATCTACCCTACCTTCTAATTCTCACATTGGTTCTTCTTCTAAATCCCATTGGAAATTTCTTGAAGAAATCAACTCCATGCCTTGAAAGAATCCCCTGATGGAGTTAATTCACACCTCCCACTATCATTGTAAGTTCCTCATGCAATAATTATAAGAAATTGAAGATCCATCTTCTATAGATGAAGAACCGCCCTTTATTGAGCCTTAACCTACCAATGTGCATACCATTAAATCTATTTTTCCTTATTTCAAGCCTTCTATTGAATTTTTTGAAGAAGACATGATTAATGATGAGATCTTTTTTTGCATTGATGATCCATCACTATTAATTAAAATAGCCATTAATAATACCCTTATTTTTAAAGTGTTATTTGACAAAGGGTATGATATTAATGTGACATCTTTGTGGCTCATCCAAAAACTTAGCTATAATAAGGATCATCTTAAGCAAACCTACCTAACCTATTGTGGATTTGAAAAAAATAATCAAAATCCACTCAGTTTTATATGGATTCCCATTAAAATGGGACCTAAGACCGTTCAAACTAAAATTATGGTCCTTGATTTTCCCCTATCTTAAAACATACTCTTAGGCCAACCTTGGACTGATAGAATGAGGGACATCACCTCTTTTGATAGCCAATGCATCAATTTACTACATAAAGGAAAATGGTATAAACATGAGGCTGATCCCAATCCTTGGAGTATTCAACTTCCCAATCCTAAATCTCAATATCACATTCCTACCATTCCAACAATCAATAGTGCTCCCTTACCTAAGTTCATCAACATTAATCCATATTTACATGTCACTCTTGATTATTCAAATGATGATGAACCTAATGACTTACAACATACTTAAAACACTACTAAGCTATCTCCTTTACATATCAGAGTGGCTTCCTCCTTTTTTATTGCCTTGTGATTGCACCATCCCTCTCATTAATGAGATCACTAATTTTCTCCTCCATGAAATTCTCAAGAAGCCTCTTACAAAAAATATGCCTTCACATGTAACTATTATGGAGTGTCCAAATTATTCCAAGATCCCTTAATCATGTCTCTATGTAAATTCAATGATCTAAGTATTTCCCCTTTTGATATTCTTCCTCAACCTTGAGCATGTACCACTTATCCAACCTATGATGATAACTACATCATGTCCCAAGATCAATATCGAGACTTAGATGTTTAACATTATCAAAAAACTTTAGCCCAAATACATGCTTTCAACTGTGATGTTCATACCATTTCCATGGATTTTAAATTAACTCCTGAAGGTCATGTACCTCCTATTAATTCTCCACTTCTTGATAATCCTTAGGTGGTAAAAAAAATATTAACTTTTGCACATCTAGAAATGATTTCATCTTATCTATCACCTATAAATCTCATCATTATATCCAATTATACCCCATAAATGAAACTAATGACACACCAATCTCATCTGATCAACCTCCTCCTACTCTTGATATTACATTAAATGCAAAGGCCACTGATGTCTATCAAATACATTTTGAATATGATTACCATGGTAATAAAATTATCAATATCAAAGTATATGTCTAATATTATGGTCCTCTTCCCACTTTGCCTAGTGATTAAGACATCTTTAAATTGTTTGATGCTCAAAAACCTCAACTTCCTTGGTAACATCATAAACTCAAGAATTTCAAAAACAAATCTGCTTGTTTCAAAAAATTCATCATTAGCATCAACCCTAAATCAAATTCAATTTACTCTTTACCTAATGCATTATATCATTCCCAATATGGTAATGCTATGCTTATCAAAGAAACTACTGACATCGAATATGGTACTCGATCATGCCCTAGACCAATTACAATCTCTTATGAACTCGCACATACTGAACATGATAAATTTAGCTTTTTTTTTGATAAATTTCATGAGATATTTGCTTGGTCCTATGAGGATATGACTTGTATTAACCCTAACATCATGGTGCAAAACATTATCACTTACCTTGATGCCAAACCCATGTGACAAAAGCAATAAAATTTCCACCCAATGTTTCTATGTTATACCATAAAGAAATTATCAAGCTTTTTAATGTTAAGTTTATCAAACCCATGGAATATTCTAAATGGATTTCTACCATAGTCCTTGTTTATAATAATGTCACCATGGTCATTCGCATTTGCATTGATTTTCCTAATATTAATCTTGTTTATTCTTAGGACATTTTCCCTTTACTTTCAATAGATGTTATCATCAATTCCATAGATGGTTATGAAATGTTGTCTCTTATGGATGGTTTCTCAGGTTATAACCAAATTCACATTGCCCCTAAATACCAACATAAGACAACTTTCAACACAAAATGGGTAACCTATTGCTATGTTATAATGCCCTTCAATCTCAAAAATGTTGGAGCCAACTATCAACGAGTGATGACTCACATATTTCATGATCTTATTCACAATATTGTAGAGGCATATGTGGATGACCTTATTTCCAAATCTAAATGTTTCAAGACTCATATTTTTTATCTTTCCATCATCTTTGAATGCATCCTTAACTATAAAGTTCGACTAAATCCTTACAAATATGTTTTTGGTTCACATATGGCAAAATGTTAGGATTTTTAGTCTCTCTTCATGGCATCAATGTCAACCCATAAAGATTAATGCTATCATAAACTTCCCATCCCTCAATCCATTCTTGACATTCACAATTACCTTGGTAAACTTGGGGTAATTAGTTGCTTCATTATTGAAATGGATTGCTATATCTATTCAGTCAATTCTCTTCTTAAGAAAGGTAATTCCTTAGAATGGATAGATCCCTATAAAAAGGCATTTGATAATATGAAAGAATCATTACTTCACCCACCTACTCTTCATCCTCCTTAAAATGATTGACCATTGATCTTGCATACCTATTTCACACCATATCAATTAGGGCAATGCTTTCCCAACATGATGATACTGGAAGGGAATATGGCATCTATTTTATTAGTTGAGGCCTCATCAATTATGAGAAACATTATACCAAATTCAAACATGATTACCTCACCATTTATTTTACCATTGAAAAACTTTGACCTTAAATGCTTTATCAAACCATTTAAATTATCATTCATTCTGATCCCCTTTATCACTTCTTCTCTAAAGCCTATTTTCTTGGAGATAGAATTGGCAAGTGGATGGTTTTTTTATGGAATTTGATCTCTAAATTATTACCCAAAAATCTATTAAAGGAGAAATCACTGCTGATCATCTTACCATAGCTCCTATGCTAGCTACTAACCACCTTCAAGATAGTCTTCCTAATGATAATATTATATATATTGAAGGTCTCGACCAAGCCATATCTCTTAAATATTACTTTCACAACTTTACTATTGCCTTGGAAGTAAGTAATCTAGATGAGTTCAATATCTTCCTTGATATTACTAAACCTAAAGTAGTTATCTAATAACTTCCTAAAATTAATGTTGATTTACAAGAAGGTACTTGGACCCATCATTTTGATGGAGCTAAATGCCTTTAGGGAGTTGGGGCAGGTTGTATCCTTATGATCCCTCTTGTAAAGATTATACCATTAGTCTTTTGCCTCATATTCAATGTCACTAAAAATATGGCAGAATATGAATCTTTAATATTAGGCATAGGCATGTGAGTAGCCCTTGATCTAGATATCTAATATCTACAAGCTTTAGGTGACTCCCAACTCATTTTACTCCAAGTCAATGGTGATTATCAATGAAAAAGTGAGAATCTCATTTCTTATCATCAAATCACAACTACCCTCACCACATATTTTATTTATTTTACTATCGAGCCTATCCCTCAAGATCAAAATTCTATTGCCAATTCGCTTGCTTCTTCAACATCTCTTTTTCATCTATACCAAGTTTTTATCGATCTAACTTTTCTTATCCAAATAAAAAAATCCCCATATTATATTCAACCACAAGATTCACTTATCTACCACATTGAAGCTGTCACTATTTAACAAATCTCGTGGCATAAAGATATCATTAAATTTTTGAAACATCAAACTTATCCTCCAAACTTCAATTCCTATAAAAAGATTCACATTTACAAAGAAGCTTTTAAATATGTATTTTGATATAACATCCTATATTATCATAATGCTAAAGGTACATTGCTTTGTTGTGTTATGAAATATGAGATTCCTCCTCTTCTCAAACAAGCACATGGGGGCATTTGTTGTGGCCACTATAGCAGACATGCTACAACCCATAAATGCTTATGTATGGGATAATTTTGTCCCACTCTTGAAAATGATGCCCTTGGATTTGCTAAAAAGTGTAATCCTTGCTAGTTTCAAGATGATCTAATTCATTCACCTCCAATCGAGCTTTAAATCATAGAATCTCCCTGACCATTCTCCATGTGGGGATTAGATCTCATAGGCAAATTACCTTGAACTCAAGATGGGCATATATTTATAATCACAAAAATAGAATATTTTACCAAATGGGTTGAGGCTATGTTAGTCATCAATGTCACTGGTACCATCATCTTCAAATTCATCCTAAATCAAATCATTTGCTACTTTGGTGTCCCTAATACTATTATTTTAGACAATGGTGGTAATTTTAGAAACAAATATGTCAAACAACTCTGTGATAAATTTAAAATCAATCACAAATTTTGCACACCCTACCATCCATAATGTAATGGCCAAGCTAAGGATACCAAAAAAATTATTAATAAAATTATCTAAAATGTAATTCATGAAACCCATATGGATTGGCATCTTCATCTATATCTTGTTCTTTAGGTCTATTTCACTAACATACACACTACGACTGGGGCAACGCCATTTTATCTAGTCTATGGTTTTGAATCAATTCTCCCATTAGAAGTTGAGCTTCCTTATCTTCATATATCTCTTCATGGTATCATACCAAATGATGAATTATGTGAATATCTCCTTCATGATCTTGATATACTTGATGAACACCATCTTTCTACTTTATAACACAATCACCAATACAAGGCTCGCATTGCCAAACAATATAACATACAAGTTAAAGTTTACACATTTAATGTTGGTGATTATATCCTTAAACTAGACTACACTCATGACAAAGAAGGTAAATATGCCTAAAAATGGTGGGGCCTTTATCTAGTCAAATATATTCTTCGTCCAAGTACCTATCGCCTTTAAACCAATAAAGGCCATATTTTCAAAGAACCCACCAATGCATAATTACTAAAGAAGTATTTTGCCTAAATCCTTCCCTTCTTTTCATGATTTATATATTTTATCTAACACTTTTTCTAGGATACTTACACAGGTCTCACCTTCTATAATAGTTCTCTCTTTTCACAAATCCTAGTCCTTCCTTTTGGTCTTTTGAATTCCCTTTTTCTTTAGATTTGTAGTATAAGACCATGGATAGGACCTAGCCTTCCTCATAAATACCATATTTATCACATATATATTTACAAACTTTTTATAACTCTCTTGGGTTTCTCTTTTATGAGTTACATTGTAAGACCATGGATAGGACTTGGCCTTCCTCACTAATATCATCTCTATTTTTCACATGCTTTGGCACCCCTTGGGTTTCTCTTTTATGAGTTGCAGTGTAACACCATCGATAGGACCTATAATTCTTCATAAAATCACCATCTCTAGAATGTATTTTATAATGGTTATGAGTTTTGGATCTTTGTTCTTAATTTTAACTTTTGCTTATTTTGATAAATGAAATTTTCACAACAATCTATGCTAGCATGTTTTCTTACATTCCCCTCATTATTATGGTAAGTAATCACACTTTACTGTCATTATATCCCTTTTTCACCCTTTGTCACATTTTTTGTGATTTGAAGTAATTCAAATTGTTTCATGTTTCAGTCCTCTTGATTTCCTTTCCTTTCACTCCACATTGGATAAAACAAGGTTGAAGTCAAGATAACACTTTTATTTCACCTACATTAATGAGAACCTTAGACTCCATGCTCTCTAAGTTATTTTTATTAGAAACAAAGTCCAATGTATTCAGATAAAATTCATCTTTATCACCCATTTTTGGTCTTTTGAATCTGTATGGAGGAGGAAAAGAAAAATCCATCAATAAATTTAAAAATCCAAATCATTTGAAACAAAAGGAAGTGATATACAAAAGGAAACATACAAATTTCAAAAGTCAAAATCACACAAAAAGACATGATTATAAGCACATATCCTATCTCTAATCGACTCAAACTCCATAGTTAGCCTTATAATAGAGTTGAGGTTCATTAGGGTATGGTAGTCCAATAGATTAGAGTAGGATAATTCAACAAACTCTATGGTGCTACCTACTTTCTCATGAAAGTAACTAATATTCATAGTAGATCGATGGGCTCTGTAAGGGGTCCTAAGGAATGGGGAACATGTTGTGGGAAGGTAGGTCCAATATTACTTTTCTTGCATGTAGCCTTCATGGGATGATCTACATAATTCATTTATTGACCAAAGACTTGTGTGGCTAAGATAAGTTTTTTAGAGTCCTTAAGGTTGACAATCTACTTATTTTGATAAACCTAATTTGAGTGTCTTGACTTCGATAAAGAGTTCTTATACCTTTATTTTACCTTCATTCTCCCCTTCACCCATTTCATTTTTCCCCTTGATAGGTAAGTGTGATTCTAATTTTGTTTTCCTTTATTCTATATTCCCTTTTCTTCACATCTTAAAAACATGCTAGCTCTACTTTATTTTAGTTTTATCTACCCTTATAACAAAACAACATGTTTGAGTGACTAAGAGTCATCTTCTTTAAACCATGGCTCTACATTTCTAAATATAAATTGATTTATTTTACCATTTGTTATTGCTGTACTACACTTTTTGCATACACCTAATCTCGTTTATAATTTCATATCTTTTTTCCATTATTGAGTGAGGTTGGTTTGTTACTCCTGACTCACCAATGTTGTTTTCCCTTTTATGCACTTTTTTCACTGATGATTAAGTAAGGATTATTACTACTGACTCATTAATGTTGTTTTACCATTTTACTTTCCCATATTTTTTTAATGATTATTATTGCTTTTACATTGATGTTTGATTACCATCCTTTTTGACATGTATCCTTGGTTTAACTTGGTGAGTTTTCCTTTTTTACTTAAGGTTTACTTGTTTGAGTTTTTTGGTCTTTAGTAGCCTTGGATTTTTTGATTACCTGATTTACTCTAAAATTTAACTTGGTCATTTGGTCTAACATAGCACTTGTCACCCCAAATTACCAAATTTACAAGTATGTCTCATTCACATAGCACCAGTTATCTTAGCTTTCTTGCATTTATTTGTTTTTACTCTTTAGTTTTGTATCCTTGGGTTTGTCAAAATTAGTCTCTACACCCTCTAAGATAAGAACTATAAACACAATAAACAACCATCCAATGATAAAGGTAAGTCAAGGTATGTATACTTTTAATTTTTTAGTTATTTTTTCCCTTTTCATTATTTAATTTTAATTATTTTATGCTTTAAAATACTATAAATTTTTTAACTTCAACATTATGTGTTACTATATTCTTTCTCAAAACACCATTCCCTATTGCACATGAGTAACATGTGATGATATTCAAGTGGGGCATACATATACACATAATATTTTAAAAATTTATCAATTATTGATGCCTTATATCTTGCAAGAACCTATTGAGTCTTAATCTCTCTAAGTGCATGCCCTAAACGGTGTACTAAGGAAGGGTTAGGCAAACCATTGGTGCTTCACAAGATTTTTATCCTTTACTACCACTTTTTATCAATCCAACCAACTCCTAAAAACATACCCCTAAGCTTTGCCTCCTCTTTTAGACCCTCCTCTAGTCATTTACCACCTTCATTATCCCTTCCCTAACCTAAACCCCTTTTTGATGGTTTACATTACATAGTCAGCCCCATCAAACTTGTACCCTTATAGATAAAACTGATTAGGGTCTAGGTCAGCCCTTGGTCGACCTAGTCCATGGCCTATTTTTTTTGTCAATTATGATACTAGGTCAACTGGGTTGACCTTGTTAGCCTAAAATTTTGAAAGGGTTTAGGGTTAGATCCACCTATATAAACACATCCATTTCACCATTCTTAAAGAGACAAAAAGAGTTAAGTATTTACTTTCACTTCTTTACAATCTTCTCTTCTACCAATTTACTTAAGGAGTCTTAGCTTAGGGTTTCTACTTGGAGAAAAATCTTGTCTTGTGGAGAAGTCTTGGATGCTTTTACCTTTCTTAGTGATCCTTAAAAACCACAACAACCTCTTGCGAAGAACCTTTGGCAAGGGAGAGATTGAGTCTTGATGGGTTCATCTTCAAGGTAAGTATCTCAAATTTTGATCCTCTCTTTAGTAGATATAGGTATCATAAGTAATGGATTTTGAATATATTTCTCTCTCCATGTATTAGGGTCTTACCTATACATATCTTAATTAGGATTTTATTATGCATGTTTAATTTTATGTTTATTAACCCCCACTTTGTGCCACAAGTTTTGGTGAGCACTATATTATATTTTAATTTACTTTTTATTAGTTTATTTAATATGAAAATATAGGACCTAGTTAGGGTTATTGCATAGTTTTGCTTGACTGGAGGCTTTGAAACCCTCCCAAGTGATATTATTGTGGTAAAAGATACCTTGATTAAGTTTAGTAGATCTATATTGGTCATGACCCATATTATCTAATGTATCCCCAATCAGAAGTGTAAGTAGGGTTTATCTTCTTTGAGCTAGGATTGATTTATAAATCTATTGCATTTCCCATTGCATACAAAATACACTAAGAGTCTAGTGACCATAAAAATACAAAGGATACCTACTCACAATAATTGTAAAGATATATATGCAAATAAGTGAGATAATAAGATCAAATCATGCTAGTTATATGAATAAGAAAAGTAAAATGGACCTACCTTCCCACAACATGTTCCCCATTCCTCAAGGCCTCTTATAGATCTATTGATCTACTACAAAGATTGGGTACTTGGTGAGAAAGTAGGTAGCACTAAAAGATTTTTTTATTCTCCTTTCTAAATATACTAGCCTACTAAACCCCAATGGACCTCAAATCTATCATGAGATCAACTATGGAGTTTGATCTTTGATTATAAAAAGGAGATGTGCTATGAATCATGTCTTTTAGTGTGATTTGACTTTTGAGATTTATATGTGTCCTTTTGTATCATTACTTGTTTAAATGATTTGGATTTTATAATCCCTCATCCATATGGATTTGGAATAACCAAGTGAGTGATAAAAGTGATACACATGAATTAGCTTTAGACTTTGCTCAAATGGAACTAAGTATCTAAAGATATGACTGACCAAACACTTAGGATTACCTATGAACCAGTATGTTATCTCAAGTTTCAACAATATGTATACTTAGTATGCATAAGGAGATAAGGGAATAAAAGAATATCCAAAGTAGATCAGTAAAATATGATTATAATGAAATGAATTGTTTGCTAACTAATTACAAGGTAAAGAAGGATTACTGATGGGAACAATGTTTGTATGACCAAGTCACAATAATAATTATCTACATTTGTTGAGATAAGGTATTAAATAAACATGAAGAAAGATAAAGACATACATGAAAAGAAATGAACTCATAAATATAAGTGTAAAATCATAGAAAGAATGAAAATAAGCCATAATAGAATATGAAAATAAATTAAACCATTTACAACACATAATGCATAATATAAAGATCTATGTGAAATATATAATTGAAGCCAAATTTGATACATAGTCAAATGATATAAGATATATATAAAATTGGATCACAAGTCCAATATTAAATCATAATAAAGATTAAAGTGAAATAATATCAAGTTGTATTCAAAAATACTAATAAATCTATCCATGATGTTTGATATATCTCAATGAAGCTGGACCCTAATAAAAAGCTGTGAAAATACCTCTTGATGAATCTCCTAAAAAAAATATAGGCATAGCTAAAGGATCATGCTCATGAGGGATATAATGCATAAAATACCTAAGGAGGGGAATAAATTCTAGAATATGAATGGCATATATGGGACATAAAGGTGTTACCACCAGTGGATAATGAACCATGGGTGGGGGAGAAGATGCAAGTAAAAAAGGAACCATGGGTGGGGGAGAAGATGCAAGTGAAAAAGGAACCACAGGTGAAAAAGGAACCATAGGTGAAGAAGGAGGAGCCTTCTTACATGGGTGACCTATGGAAGGAGGAATAATGGGTGCAATAATGTTCATAAGGTGATCATGAAGGTGCTACTAAAGAATATGATAATGATCAGTGTGATGGGTACTACATTGGTGATAAAGACAATATACCTCCCCATATGTTGGGATATACTTAGGTAATAACTTGGGTGAAGGTATAGCCTTATATTTCATCTAGGGAAGGGTAGAATGTAATGTGTCAATAAATTTCTAGATATTTTGAAAATGGGTGGAAGAATGATTATCTGTGCCATGGAAGTAATAGATACACTTATTAGTAGACTTTAGTGGTCTACTAACAGATGAGGTAGAAGTGGAAGTTTGGCAAGGCTCATATAATAGGCAGTCTTTGGTTCAGTGATCAAAAAATTTGTGAATATCAAAATAAGGTTGATTGGCCCATTTGGTGGGTAAGGGATCAAGTTGCATAAAAGGAAGAATTCTATTACTGAGGGAAGGTGGGACTAGTGTAGAGACTAGATTGGGCTCTTTTGAAGGAAAAGCAAAATTAGATACAGGATATGAGGCTAAACTAAAGGTAGAGTGGGAGTAAAAACCTAACTAGGTTCAACTGATGTGAATTAGGATGCATAGAAGGCTTAAGAGGAGTAACTAACTTCTTTGGGGGAAGCAAACTATAAGGATCTTCATATATAGAAAAATGATAAGGACCAATCATAGCATGATCTATTAGCATGATCTTAAGAGGCTCTAATAAAATTTGAGGTATGCCATGTGGTCACTCCATCTCTACCCTATAAAAAATAGGAAGAATACTAGAATTAGGTATTATGAAAGAAGGAACATAATAAGATGCATAGAAAGAATAAAATAAAGAAGCATGATATCAAATAATGTTAGCATCTCTAGCCTAGACAATTCTTCCTAGAAATGGTTCATCTAAAGTATACCCATCATCATAATAAGGTGTATGAAGGTCGATGGCATGGTAAGTAAGATCTTTTTATCAAACTTTTCATGATTAATAGAATGTTGAGTCTTGGTTAAGACCATGGGTATATCGTCAATAAGAGGCTGACAGGAGTGCAAATTCAAGGACAACAAAATTTGGGCGATGAAATGAAGAGAGAGATCTAAAGTTTTGAATTGAGGTTGATTTCATCTAGGTCATCATCATCATAATCGAGGAGGTTAAGTGGTATGTACCTAATGAGTTTGGGTGAGCATTATGACCTCGAGTAGAATTGACAAGATAATTGAAGCATTGATATTCCTAAAATGGGATACTATATAAGGGTTCAAGGGTTAGAATTTTAAAGATACCAAGTTCTTAGAATTATTTGAAATTCTAAGGGTTTATGTCTCCTTTAATCCTGTAGATATCACCATTGTGGGGAAATTTTATGCATTAGTCGGCATATGAGGTGACAAACTTATTGCAATGAGTCAAAGGTCTACCAATCAAGATATTATAGGAAAGGGGAAAGTTAAATATCATAAATTTCACTTGAATAGTGATAGGATGGATGGTAAGAGGAAACTACATGAAACCTAAAGGATAAATTTTCATTTGATTTTAACCTTGACATGTATTGCGTGTGGACTTAAGATTGCACTCAAAATATCCAAGGATTTTAATGAAATAAAAGGAGGCAATGTAAGTGTCTAAACGTTCATTAATCAAGGCATGCCTAACTTGGATATTTATGATTTAGACGGTAATAAAGAGTGGAGGATAATTTGTATGAAATATAATCTCATATAGGATCATGGAAGTGATAGGAAACTTAAGGGAAAGAGAAGTGTTTATCATTACATCAACATTTATACACATTTTTTCGCATTATTTTAATATGCTATCTTCAAACCTAGATAAGATAGTTTCACATCTTGTTAGGGGAGGATGAGGGATGTTCATTTCAAATAATAATTACATCAAATTACTTTAATGATGTGGGGAAGTTCACATGAGTTCAATTAAAGGTATTTGAGATGAGAGATGAGAAATTTCTGCTAAGGTACTTAGTGGTTTTAACTAATAGTGTCATTGATGCAGAGTTATGGGGAGAAGTCATCTTATCCATCATCATGTACTCAAGCCAATTGGTTCCAATCTACTTGATGAGTTGATCTTCAAGATACCAATTCTAGTTCTTACTTGCTCATTGATTTCTTGGACTTAATACTCTCCTTAACACATATCTACCTGGTTCTTGTATTCTTTTAGCATCTTTAAAGTCATTATACTTCTATTGGGATTTTAAGGTACTTATTTGTTTTAATTAATAGTTTTGTTTATGTATATTTATGGGGATAAGTCATCTTATCCATCATCATCATGTACTCAAGCCAATCGGTTCCAATCTACTTGATGAGTTGATCTTTAAGATACCAATTCTAAATCTTACTTACTCATTGATTTCCTAGACTTAATAGTCTCTTTGACACATATATACCTAGTTATTGTATTATTTTAGCATATTTAAAGTCATTATACTTCTATTGGGATGTTCACAAACCTAACTCTACCAACTTTGATTCATTTTCCTCATAAACTACTTTTTATCTCTTCACTCGCTTTGCATAAGCCATTCCCACTCAAGTCTCAATTCTTATTATAGGTTATATGAACTCATTATTTTGACATGATAGATATACATTTATCATATCCCATCTATACAAATCTCCTCTAACCCTTGGAACTCATTTTACCTTTTTATTCAACATATAAACCTTACTTGCTTCTCAAAAGGCTAGTATCCTTCTTAGGGCAATGCCTCCTTAATTAACCAACCTAGGATCTAACCCAAGGTGAAATAACATTTATGAGCTTCATTTATAACACATGAAGTATGATTAAATTTTTATCCTCTAACTCCATTTTCTTCTACCACTTCCTTTGCAACATACCCTTCTTTTAAGGCCTAATTAGGCCTATTCCAAGACCACAATCATAAATACCATAATAATCCATACTATATCAACCCCAAACCTCTTTCATATTTTTTATCACTCCAAACTAAGCAATATTAAAAAAAATTATTTTATTTTGATGGTAAAATCTCTCTCAATCCTTAAACGCTAGTTCTAGGGTTTCTAGGCCCTACACATAGGCCGAGAGCCTATATAATACCATATCTCGAGTTAGAAAGTGATTCAAAAACTTAGATTACTCACAAAAGTTATGTTTTATATTCTAGTAGCCTTCCAAAATAGTATGTAGGCTTTAAAATATACATCAAATGCTTACAAACACCGATTTATAGTTGATTGTGTATATTTCTCAAGGACTGAGCATGGTTTCTAATAGACTATTCTCTTTTAATATCTTCTACACTATACCTGGGTCATTCCTCAGGGTTAATCCATTTTATACCACACAAAACTCACTTAAAATCATCTTTATTCACTTGCAATGATCTTTCTCACTCCTTTGATGACTGTACAAATTCAAGTAACTTGTAGACCCGTGACCATAATAACTTTGCTTCCTTGTAACCTACACATTTAGTTTCATTGCTCTTTGGATACAAAACAAATACTTATCAACCCATGTACTCACTTTCTAATTCCATTCTAAACATACTAAAGGAATAGTTTATTTTCTCATTCTTGGATTGTGAAAACAATTAGTAGGGGTTTCAATTACTTAATCGCCTTACTCTTTTGGATTACTATTTATGCATAAATTCCCAATCACATTAGGTTTTCACCATTACTCAATATATAAGCATTTATACATCTAGATAGCCTTATATTGTTTTTTAATATAGAATAACCAATAAAACATATCCCTTAACTAAGACTAGAACTACAAACCATGAACAAAACCTACAGGGTTATGGGGAGAAGTCTTCATTAATCACCATCTTATGAAATTAAACCCAATTGGTCACTTCATTAGTTATGCTTGTCATGATCACACTAGCTTGTTATTTATTTGATCATTTAATTAATATCCTTCTTGATAATATGTAATTATTTATTTTGATCTTAAAAACACTTCTTGTTATTCATAGTCTCTCTAAAATTCCTTTCAAGTCATACACCATCTCATAGAATGCTTTCCCTTCACAAACTTCTCCTTAGGTTTTCACTAGCTGTCTCACTAGGTAATCCTTTAGGTCTCTAGAACCAAAACTTCATTTATACTGCATAGAGTCAAATTATTTACATTAATAATCTAAAAATATAATTTAATATCTATCTTACCCCAATTCAAGTGACCAAATAGGCCTTAAGACTTACAATCACCCTTCTTGCTCTCAATGCTCTTCATAAGCTTGTACCCCTTATTATAGCCTTTATCCTTTCTCTTAACCAATATATAAATTTTACCAAAGATATAATTTAACTTATAGGTGTCACTTATCCCATTTATCATTTTTATAAATTTTCTTAACCCAATTCATTATCTAACTAGCACTTCCCTTGGAACACCATCCTCTTTTAAGGCCTAATTAGGTCTATTTCTTGACATAGTGATCAAAGTCCATACTATCCAATCCATACAAGTCTGTAACTAATATATTATATTATTGGACATTTTATTTGGTCATGATATCAAGTTACAATAATTTTTTATGGTTAAAACTCATTTTATACACAAAACCCTAATTCTAGGGTTTCTTAAACCCTCAACAGGTTGAGAGCCTATATAATTCTATAACTTGAGTTTTAATATTATACAAAGGCTCAAATAAATTATATTAGGTTTTTATTTACCTATTTTATCTACCCAACTAAATTTATGACCTTTTTTAATTCATCAAATGCTTAAACCACTCAAAATATAGTGGATCATATACACTTTACATTGACTGTGTGGGAGTTATGACTGTCTTTTCTCTTTTTTTGGTAACTTCCTCCTTATCTACAACATTATTTATGGTATACACATTTTTAAAAACTCTAATTTACCTCTCAAAACCTTCTTACATGTTCCTTAAACCATTCACACTTTTTTTGAGTGTTGACTGCAAAAGTAAGGGTTTCATTTGTGTAAGTAGGGTCTATGATTTATTACATTATTGGGACTCTTACTTAAATTTTTCCAATTTTACACTCCTATTTATAGTTTTTATAACCTAAAAACACATTTTAGACATTACCAAAATTATTATATGACAATAATTTGTCCTCGTTATCTTGACTGTGCTCCCTTGGTAATCAACAGGTATGTGGACAACAACAGGGTTAGTTTTCTCAAGTTCAAGATATTACACTTATTTAAGGGTTTAAATACCTTATTACTTGTTGAAACTACTCTTCCAAGAATAAATAAAAAATAAAAACTTTAATAAGCTAAGTCAAAAGGTTCCAACTCATAGAATACAGTGATAACACCCTCAAACAAGATATTCCCTGTGACAATAGTAACTTTGCTTCCTTGTAACCTACACGTTTGGTTTCATTTCTCCTTGGATAAAAAATAATAATTATCAACCCATGTACTCACTTGATAATTCCATTCTCAACATACTAAAGGACAAGTGTATATTATCATTCTTGGACTGTGATAACAATTATCATGGGTTTTAATGACTTAATGGCCTTATTCTTTGAGATCACTCTTTATGCATAAGTTCCCAATCACATTAGGTATGCACCATTACTCAATATATAAGCATTTATATGTCTAGATAGCCTTATATTTATTTATGCTATAGAATAAACAATTAAACTTCTCCCTTACCTAAGACTATGACTATAACCCATGATCAAAACTTGTATTTTACAATAATCAAAGACATTATACCTTGGGCCCTCTTAAGGGGCATATGAAACTAGTTCAATTAGTATAAATATATTCAGAGAGAATGATTCATGAAAAAAGACAAATTCTCTTCTTGATTTATTGAAAACATCAAAATTTTTACATGTTTGGGCCACTATAGGATCCCATCAACTTTCCTTGAGGAGTTTCATATCATTTTCATTTTTTAGCCTCTCTTCCCTCTTTATTGAAGATCTACCTCCTCTCTATGCTAATTTAACTCTCAACCTACGTATCATACTCTATTCCCACCAACTTCTATGTTGGTCATATAAATTGGTTACCATAACTACCTCCTTATTCACCAACCCAATGTATGGGTGGAGGAGGCCATATAAAACATGACTTATCCATGAGTTAACAAATATTACTTATTATGACCCCTTTACATGAATTCCTAAATTCATATGACTCATCTAAACATTACAAACATGCAAGTAACCCCTCAAGACTCAATGCAAATATTTAAATTTCCTATTTTGGAGGGAAAACACCTATAATCCATATATGACACATTGATGACTTCAAATGGACTCCAAGGACATAAATGAACCTCCTAATTCCCTTCACACACCTTGAACTTCAAATTTGACCAATGTTTGACCAGTTATGACCATAGTTCAACAATGATGTTCTTTGGCTTGATGCTCCTGCATCATACTCCCCAGGAGGGAGAAAAATTATGCCACTAGATTTCTTTCTCACCTTCCAATTGGTTATTTGAGGTTATTTCATCCTTGATTGATTGTTGTTATTCATTCCTGGTTCTTTCTTGCTTGCCAAACTCTTACATTTCTTCCTTGTGGCTTTGTCTAATCTTTGTCTCCATGTATCGTCTACTTCCATGATGTGTTCAAATTAATATATCTCTTTACTTGATGTAATTTCATCTTTTTCTAAGTCACTTTGACCTCCAACATACTCAAATACAACCAAAATATATGCATTTGTCTTCCTCATGCTTGATTCATGACTTGTTTCCTCATTGTTCTCACTTGATTCCTGCTTTTGGAGTGACATTTATTCCTTATGCTTGCTAAAATATTCTTCCTTGTGCTATAATGGAATATTTTTCATGTAAAAATTTATTATTTGTCCCATTTGACTTTCTCATACTACCTCTACTTTACTTTCCTTCTCCTTTTGGTGCCTTTGCCCATCATCTTGCTCATTATGCAAGAGCAATTTCTTGTTCCTCTCATCCTCCTCATAGTACATTATTATTTGACCAATATTTGGACTCCTATATGAATGTTTATCAAATTAAAACTCAACTTAATCTTGACCCATTGTGTACTTCACCTTATTTTCTTTTTCATATGCCATTTCCTCGCTTGCTTGCTTGCATGTTTGCATAACTTCTTATGCTTCTTCTTGTTCCTCCTCTCTTGGTGTTTCTTTGAGTTCCTCCTTGTCATTTTCTTGATTTAGGTCATCTATTTTCAGCCTCTTGAATGGACTTAGCATATCCTCTATCATCTTCAACTCTTTTTACAACCTTTGTGCATTAATCTCCTCAAAATCCTCATCAAAATTTGGTGTACTTCGTTCTTCATTGTCTTGGGTAGCTTCTTGTTTGTCTTTTCCTTAGACTCATTAATTTTTTAGAGTATCATAAACCTATTCATGCTATACATAATTATTTATAATCACTCTTTGAGGTTCTTATTTCTCAACTTGTCTTGATACTTACTCATCCATCAATGCAATGGTTTCTATGTATAAAAGATCTTCCTCATTGGAATCAAATACAAATATATATTCATAAACAATATATAAAAACAACTATTGAAAATAGTCACCTTTTATGCACTCATATGGATGTACCTTCACTTTCTCTACTTGGTTTGCTTGCTCTACCTCTCTTGTTTGCTCTATGGGCTTCCCAACTTCTTCAATCTTCATGCTTGTTTAAAGTACACTTATAACTTGTTCCTCTTATACTCTTTTATTGTTTTTTATCACCCACTTTATACCTTGTATATTATTAGTATTCCCCTTGGTTCTCTTTACATAACTCTCATACTTCATGCTTTGGTCATATATCATGCCAAATTTATGTGTTTTGTCATTTGTCCTTTGTTTCCATATTTCTGCTTGTTTTCTAACCATGCTTTTGCTTTGTTTGACCTCTGGCTTGAGGTTATCTTCTTTATTATCTTCATCTTCTTTTTTCATCAACTTAGGCCATACATATCCATTCCCTTGTGTTCTCCATGAGGGCTGAAATCTATCACGCTTTTTTTCAACCTGCATCTCATTCTTTTCCTCTTCACTTATGTAATCAAAATCAATATTCAAACATTCATTTACCTCTATGGGAAACTGATACAAGTTCATCTCTTCCTCCTTGTATTTATGGGTGACATCCATGTTCTCTTAGGTGACCTTATTATCTTCTTGGTGCACCATATCCTTTGTTTCAGCTGCTATGCATGGAAATGCATCATAGTATTCCTCTTTCTCTTTATTTTCAGCATGTAGTATACCTTCAATCTTCATTGTCTTCTCTTCTTCAAGAGGTTATTTCTCTTTGTCATCTTATTTACAATTTATGGGTACTATTCTTGACCCATTATTCATAAAATTTGAGGACTCATGCTTGAACTTAATCAATTTAAACTCAAAATAATTGTTAGCACACAAAACTATAGACCATATAGTCTCTTTAATTGTCTTTGGCATATACATTGTCCATCTTCTCTTATCTTCACCTTTATGTGCCCTTTTTGTCACTTAAATATGTTTATTATTTAATTTACTGAGAACCCTCTTATCTAAATTTTTGTCTTGTTTCTCACTTGGAAACTTCTCTCTTATCATGATTCTTTGGTTTGCCTTCTCTTTTTTCTTCTAATTCTTCAAGACACCTTTCTTGTGCCTTCTTCTTCTCACAAGTGACTCTAGTGGCCACTTTACATTCTTTCTCACATTACAACATATCCATTGGATTTATTTACTCTCCATGATATTCACTATGACCTCAATCCTCTCAAATATATGCCCCAATTCTCTTATTATGTCTGCCACCTCTTTCTTTATATCTATCTTTTCCATTTCTCTTTATTTTCTTGGCCTATTTAGACCTTCCTCTTAGCAAGTATATCAAGCTTGCCTCTTAGACCTCTTGTGGTAATTTAATATTCTTTGAGTCTTTACTTTTTATCTCTTCTTAACTCTCTTGACTCTCTTCTGGATTCTTTTATCTTCCCTCTTCTCTCTTGGAGCTTCAATGCTCTCTTTTCCTCTATCTCTTCTAGTCTTTCCTTGACTAGTTTCTTGTCCTTCTCAAAGGACTTTGGGGATGTATATTTTTATCTCTCCTCAATATTATTTAAATTTATGCTGATCTCAATGGATCAGACCTGAAACCTCCTCTTCTCCCTCAACACCCTTCAAAGTTACTTCTCTCATGCACATCTCATAGCATGTTATCTTTATCTCAAATCAATAATTTACAAAGAAATCAAAACAAAATTTACCCAAGAAAACTTTGCCTCACTATGATACCAAATGATTTAGAGTTATGGGGAGAATTATTCATTAATCACCATCTTATACAATTAAACACAACCGGTCACTTCATTGGTTATGATTGTCATGATTAAACTAGTTTATTCTTTTTTATTCCTTGAATTAAAATCCATATTGATCATATGTACCTATTTCCTATGATCTTAAAAAAACTTATTTCTATTCCTAGTCTCTCTAAAATTCCTTTCAACTCATATTCCATCTCGTAGAATTCTTTCCCTTCATAAACTTCTCCTTAGGTGTTCACTAGTCGTCTCACTAGGTAATCCTTTAGGTCTCTAGAACCAAAACATGGTTTAGACTTCAAAGAGTCAAAATATTTACATTAATACTCTAAAAATATCATTTAATATCTATATTACCCCAATTAAAGTGACCAAATAGGCCTCAAGACTTACAATCACCCTTTTTGCTCTCAATATTCTTCCTAAGCTTGTACCCCTTATTTTATCCTTTATCCTTTCTCTTAACCAATATATCACTTTTAACAAAGGTATAATGTCATTTATAGGCTTCATGTATCCTAATTGTCATGTGTATAAAGTTTCTTGACCCAATTTTTTATCTAACTAGCACTTCCCTTGGAAAACCATCCTCTTTTAAGGCCTAATTAGGTCTATTTCTTGACAGAGTGGTCAAAGCCCATACTATCCAAACCATAAAGGCCTATAACTAAGATGTTATATTATAAGACATTGTATTTGGTCATACTATCAAGTTTAAACAAAATTTTATGGTTAAAATGTGTTTTATACATAAAACCCTAATTTTAGGGTTTCTTGAACCCTTAACAAGCCGAGACCCTATATAATTCTATAACTTGAGTTTTAAGATGCTACAAAGGCTAAAATAAACTGTATTAGGTCTGTTTTGACCTCTCTTATCTACCCAACTAAATTTATGATCTTTTTAAATTCATCAAATGTTTAAACCACTCAAATACAGTGGACTATATACACTCTACATTAACTATGTGAGAGTTTTTGTCACTTAGATTTGTACCCTTTGAGGAGATGGCAAAGCTCTTCTCATCTAAGTGGCATAATAAAAACACCTCTAGGATTGTGGAAAGCCTAAGGATGAGGTGAATCTCTAAATAGGGCTAGCTTCCTTGATGTACCACTTTATATCATAGCTACAACTAAATATTGGGGGTGAAAAGGGAAAAAGATAACTGAAAGCAAACTAACCTAAGGGAGGTGATACACCAAATAACATGATGACATCCAAAGATATGTATGTTAAACTTGAAATCAAGGGATAAACTAAACATGCACTTCTCCAATCTTCATCTTCTCACATCAATGTTACATTGTGAGGTTATATATGAATGTGAAAAGCTAGGAGGACTAGACAAGAGGCCTATGAGGGAACTAATGAATAAGCTAACTGACTAAATCTTAAACATTTCCTAGAACACTTCACATGCCCTGCAAGAAGAAACTTTCCAACTATAAATAAATGATAAATAAAATAACATGTTAAAGAATCTATAGTCTTCACTTATGCAAAATAAAACATTCCAAATGAACACACTAAGAATAGTCATGGAGGAGGTAAACATCAGTAGTCTTATTGGTCAAAAGGTATACATTTGAGCAGGGCTTCACCATACTTAGGTGGAGCATCTAATACAATGGCCAAAATAGAAGTATAAGGGTCACAAGGATACTTTTCAATCTGATAATATTAGTTATTTATGCATGATAAGAAGATGTGGTATGATCCAAGCAAGGTTAGGAGCTACAAGTGTCAATCTGAGACATAAACTTCATAAAAAGTGGCAAGAAACTCCTCATTCTAGCTCCAAAAAACTACTTGCATGGTTAACTCTATTTAAACACCTTATAAATAATTATTACCAGGTCCAATGATTAAAATGAAATGTAAGGACATAAAATATGCCTCTCCATGCATTGGCTATAGGCCTAGTCATCTAGAATCACCTAGAAAGGAGCAATCATTATCTGTTGTCAAAAAACTCTCTTTTCATGCACCCTGCACACTTGGATCCCACAAAGGCATAAATTTCTCATGAAAATCCATGGGAGGGAGTGGATGAAAATTTTCAAGACCCTCTATGGCCTTAGAGGCATCAGGCATGCTTTAAAATTAGCTTACATGAAGCTTTCCACCCTTTTCACTAGCTTGTCCATTATGCCAGTTTTGATTGGCTAAGTTGAAGCACCTAGTTTGGACACTTATAATATTTTTCATGAAATAAATGACCATATGAAGTTATAAAAATTCTAAAAATTACAACCAAATTTGATTTCACCTTCAAAATCCTCTTGTAGCTTGCATAACATAAAAAATGGTCAAAAATACCCTGCTTATGCCATGTCTATACAAGTCCATATAACTCATCCTAGTGGGAAGTCTCTTGAGGGATTCCTCTTAAATTTAAAATAGGTTTCATGAGAAAACTATTCCATTTGATCAGCTATCCAACTCTATTTTCACAAACAAGTCACTTACAAGGGTTTTAGGCATGTTTCCACTCTTAAGGTTTGTTCATAAAATTGGGATATTAGATTTGCCAAAAAATTTCACTAGATGATTTTTCAAGGACCTTACTAATTTTCATAAACTCCTCTAGCCTCCATGCATTGACTTATGAAAGATATGAGTGTTCAAACTTGTCCTTCATTTCCTACAGGTCTGAGTGAAGTTTGAGCCAAGAATGACTTTGTTATGGATTCTCTTGCAATGTAAAACTTTAACACACATATAGTGACCTAATTAATGTGTTAAATAGGTTTAAAATCGTGTTTAATTCAAAAAATATTAATGACCTCCTCTTTGGGCATTAGGCCCAATCCTTGCTTAGTAGGCTTACTTGCACTCTTGATCTCAAAATGACTTCTAATGGATTTATTTACATCATATTATCTCAAAAATACCTATAATAATCCCATACACATGTTCCAATGGTCTATAAATCTCTCCAATAGTTAAAAATGAGGATGACCTACTATTTGGGCCCTAGGCTAAAACCCTACCTTTAAGCCTGCTTGCAAACCTAGTAACCCAAACCCTCTTGCTTGGTTCCATCCTTAAATGAGATTTTCATCATGTTTTTTTAGCTCATTGCAACCTTCTCACACCTTCTAACTAGGTCCTCCTAGCTTCTAGATCATCCTTTACACCCCACTCATCAAACCTGCCGGTTTTACATAAGGGGAAAATATGCCTTGTTTGAGACAAAATAGGGGGGTAATTCCCCTATTTTTTTAGGAAAAAAATAATTGGATGAGTTTATATAGATGGTAATTACCACATGGATAAAATTTAAGCTCCTGATCATCTCATATCACCCTCTAAACTTGCAAAAAACCAAGACAAACTCTTAGGGAAAAGACTATGTAGGGTTTTGTCCATGTGGACTATGTTTTGCACTTGGAAGTGCCTTATTTTTGCCTTTTAATCCATTATTAGGGTGTTTTTAGGTTTATAATATCATTATGAAATCATTATTTTCTCTTATTGTCTCTCCAACCTCTCACACGCTCTTCCACCTTGACTGGGACAAGACTGAGTCTCCCTTTCCTAACTGTATTTCCTTCTTTTCACAATGACATGTAGGTCATTATGCTTGTTGGAGTCTAAAAAGACATTGAATGAGTTTCCTCCTTAAACCATTAGGTCATTTTTCATTAGTTTTAACTTGTTTCTTCACCTGTATAGGATCAAACACTACCTAGACATCATATCTTCTCATTGTCTTTATCATGACTGCACACACCTATAGGTGTATATAAGGGTTTAAGAAGCTGATGTAGGTTTATTCATACATTAAAATTTTTATGGAAGTTAGCATGGCCTTGAATAAGGTGTATTTAGGTTTATTCCATCACCTTGACCTATTTTTCACTCTTTATATGTAACCCTAAGCTCATAAATTGGGTCCTTTGTCTACTGCCTGAGATACCATGCTCTTTTACCCCTATAAGTGCCTATTATCTCACTTGAATATTATTAATGATGTGTGAGGGAGTGAATGATACTATTAAAAACATAAATAAATAACTTACAACTCTATCAAACACCTCAAATCTACTAAACACATCAACTAAGCCTAACCTTTCAACTTAATGAACTATTGACTGGCTGTAGGTGGACTTTTTGGGTCATTTGTATGAACTGATAGGTGTGAATAGGAGGTCAAACATAATGTACCATTATCCTCAAGTGTATTTATACTATAATTACTCTCTTAAAATCATTGTAACTCCTTTAATAAGATAACATGGTTAAGATTTCCAACTTGGAACACAAAAGTCTCCTTTTGACTTAGGATTGTACAGAATACTTGATATGAGCAATATTTCAGGTGACAATTCAGGTGAAGGTTCTACCCCAATTGGTGGCAGAACATTTGAGAGCCATAACTTTTGCACCATAGCTCTATTTGACTCCCCATTTGAATTGTTGGAAATAAAATAATAAGGGGAACATCGTGAGAAAGTATTGAGATTTGATTAGTGAGTTTTAACCCCCAAAGACAAAATGGAAGTGCCCTAAATTTATATTTTAGTAGTGCAGTCTAAAAATAGTAAGTTTCTAAAAATAGTAATTCCTTGAATTTTGTATTGTTGTAAATCATGGAATTTGAACCACTTAATCTCCCTTGAGATTGGTGACCTTCCACATCCTCTTCCTACCTTAAAAATATGTATAAATGAAGATGTAACATGAGATGGAAATCAAACATCTCTTCCTAGAGATAGGCATGTGTTGTATCTGTAATTTTGAGAAATAAAACATCTCTTCTTGGAGATAACATTATTACAATTATGTTATTCTTGTTTCTTGAATTATATTTCAACCAAAGCTTTTGAGTTTTGGATCAGTGGTATCAGAGTGGTTTGTCTTGAGAGTGTATGATCTCGAGGATGAGGTCAGGATACAAAAAGCTTGGTTGGAAAACAACAGAGCTTCCAAACTATCCACCTATTCACTTCAAATGACCTCAAATGGAAAATAACATCAAGACATTTGATACTTTCAAGGAAATGGTGAATGAATACCTCTAATAGCAGCAAGTGTAGATGCTATAACAATTTACCCAAATCCTCCAACAAATCTTGATGGGAAATTTTGGCTCCTCATCTGCACCCCCACATCATTTTAGTGACCCAACACCCTTCAAGGTTTAGGTGAATTTTGATATCTCTAAATTTGAAGGCAAAATCAAGGCTGATGTAATAGAAAATTGGTTGAATCAATTGTCTTCATATTTTTTAGTAAATAAATTCACCGATAAAGAGAAGATCAATTTTGCTCTTTTGAAAGCATCATTCCTGTCAAAAATTGGTGAGAAGTGTACAAGAAGAGATTCAATATGGATGATATTGGCCTTAAGGTGGAACCTACTTGGGATGATTTCATAGAAGCTATATTGGAAGAATACTACCCCATTAGAGCATATGATGATCTATATATAGAGTGGCAACAACTTTGCCAAGGTAAGGAATAGTCTGTTCAAGATTACACTGACATTTTTCATTCTCTATCTATGAGAATGGGCATCCAAGAAAGTGAGAAACACAAGGTTCTCAAATATCATGATGGACTACAATGGTTTATATGGGGGGAAATGGAAATATTCAATTTGGAAACCCTCGGTGAGGCGTATAAGTTTTTGGTAAAGATTGAGTAGAAGCATGGAAGAATGAATACAAAGAGTCAACCTTCAAAATGGAAAAGTGACAAAGAAGGTCAAACATGAGGCCAAAATTGGAAGTAAAAGGAAGAGAAGACTAGGTAATGGTGTGATTACCATAAATCTTGAATGCACTCCAAAGAAGAATGTCAAGCCATCAAGTCCCTACTTTCTAAATCATAATCATCAACATCTACTAATCTACCTCATACACACCCTACAGTTGAAGAGGATAAAGAAGAGATTGTAGATGTTGAGCCCGATGCCATCGTTACTTCATCACAGACCCACGAGGAGAGGCCAAGCGATAAGGAAAAGTTATTTTACTCTAAGTTATAGGTGAAAGGTAAGCCTCAACATTTCATTCTTGATAGTGGGAGTTAAAATAATTTAATCTTTGCTAATGTTGTGAAAATACTAAATTTTTTCATGAAGCCTCACCCAAAGCCATACAATATTGTATGGTTGAGTCTAGGGAGAAACCTCCATGTCACCTACCAATGTCTTCGCTCATATGCAATAAAACATTTCCAAGATGAGGTCTTATGTGATGTGGTCATTCTAGTTGTTTTTGATGTACTCTTTGGTTAGCCATTCATGTATGATTGACATGACATCTATGAATCAAGAACTTGAAGGATCACCCTCACTCTTGAAACATAATGTTACAAGGTACTAGAGGTACCACATTCTACATCTATCTCCCTGATTAGTACTAAGAAATTCATTCTCATAGTAGTCTACCCCACAACTACATGAACAACACAAAAATAGAAAAAAATATACACCAAGCTGAAGAAGTTCATTGCCTTCCATCCACAGACTGATGGTTAGATAGAAATGGTGAATAATCAGGCCCTGCACAGCTCCACAAAGCACAATCCATTAAAAGTATGCATCGAGAATCAAATCAAAATAAAAATTCCACACTTAATGATAAATATTGATGCAATGGGGACCATTACTTCTCAAAAATAGAGGAATGATCCGAGTAATATTTTAAGTGACGGTTCTACCCCAATTGGTGGCAGAACTTCTGAGAGCCATAACTTTTGCACCATAGCTCTGTTTGACTCCCCATTTGAACTGTTGGAAAGATAATAATGAGAGAAACATAATGAAATGGTACTAAGCTCTTCTAAATAAGTTTTTATCCCTAAAAAATAAATAGAAGTGCCTCAAATCTCAATTTTAGTAGTGCAATCTAAAAATAGTAAGTTTTTAAAAATAGTAATTCTTTGAATTCTATATTGTTGTAAATCATGGAAGTCAAACCAATTAATCTCCCTCGAGATTGGTGACCTTAAATATCCTCCTCCTACCTTAAAAATGTGTATAAATAAAGATGTACCCTGAGATAGAAAGCAGACATCTCTTCCCAAAGATAAGCATATGTTGTATATGTAATTTTGAGCAATAAAACATTTCTTCTCAGAGATAACATTATTACAATTATGTTGTTCTCATTTCTTGAATTATATTTCAACCAAATCTTCTAAGTTTTGGATCAATGGTATCAGAGTGGTTTGTTTTGAGAGTGTATGATCCTGAGGATGAGGTCAGGCTACAAGAAGCTTGGGTGGAAAATAACATAGCTTCCAAACTATTCACCTATTCGCTCCAAATGACCTCAAATGGCAGACAACACCAAGACATCTTATCCTTATAATGAAATGGTGAATGAATCCCTCCAATAATAACAAGCATAGATGATATAATAATTCACCAAAATCCTTTAACAAATCTTGATGGGAAATTCTAGCTCCTCATCTACACCCCCACATCATTTCAGTGCCCCAACACCCTTCAAAGTTCACATGAATTTTGATATCCCTACATTTGAAGGAAAAATCAATGCTGATGTAGTAGAAAATTGGTTAGATCAATTATCTTCATATTTTTTGGTAAATAAAATCACTGATAAAGAGAAGATCATTTTTTCTCTTTTGAAAGCATCATTTCCTGTCAAAAATTGGTGGGAAGTGTACAAAAAGAGATTCAATATGGATGATATTGGCCTTGAGGTGGAACCTACCTAGGATGATTTCATAGAAGCTGTAAAGAAAGAATACTACCCCATTGGAGCATATGATGATCTGTATATAGAGTGGTAACAACTTCACCAAGGTAAGGAACAATTTGTTTAAGATTACACTAATATTTTTAATTCTCTATCTGTGAGATTGGGTATCCAAAAAAGTGAGAAACAAAAGGTTCTCAAATATCATGGTGGACTACAATGGTATATACAAGGGGAAATGAAACTCTTCAATTTGAAAACCCTTGGTGAGCTGTACAAGTTTATGATAAAGATTGAGTAGAAGCACGAAAGAATGAATATGAAGAGTCAGCCTTTAGAATGGAAAAGTGACAAAGAAGGTCAAACATGAGGCCAAAATTAAAAGTAAAAGGAAAGGAAGACTAGGAAATGGTGTGATTACCACATATATGAAATGCACTCCAAAGAAGAATATCGAGCCATCAAGTCCCTACTTTTTGAGTAACAATCCTCAACATCTACAGATCTACCTCATACACACTCTATAGTTGAAGAGGATGAAGAAGAGATTGTAGATGCTGAGCCCGATGCCATCATTGCTTCATCATAGACCCATGAGGAGAGGCTAAATGACAAGGAAAGGTTGTTTCATTCTAAGTTAATGGTGAAAGGTAAACCTCTACATTTCATTCTTGATAGTATGAGTCAAAAGAATTTAATCTCTGCTAATGCTATGAAAAGCCTAAATTTTACCATGAAGCCTCACCCAAAGCCATACAATATTGGATGGTTGAGTCTAGGGAGAAACCTCCATGTCACTCACCAATGTCTTCTCTCATATGCAATAAAACTTTTCCAAGATGAGGTCTTACGTGATATGGTCAGTCTAGATGTTTACGATGTACTCTTTGGTCAGCCATTCATGTATGATCAACATTTAATCTATGAATCAAGAACTCAAAGGATCACCCTCACTCTTGGAACACAATGTTACAAGGTACCAAAGGTACTACCTTCTACATCTGTCTCCCTGATTAGTGATAAGAAATTTATTCTCATGGTTGTCAAGGAATAGAAATCCAAAAGAGCTAATGTTGTAACCCTAGATACATGAAAAACAAAAAAATAGAATCAAATAGATACCAAGATGAAGAAGTTCATGGCCTTCCATCCATAGACTGATGGTCAGACAAAAATGGTGAACAATCAGGCCCTGCATAGCTCCACAAAGCATAACTCCACAAAGCATAGTCCATTACAAGTATGCATCAAGAATAAAATCAAAATATAAATTCCACACTTGATGACAAATATTGATGTAATGAGGATCATTTATTCTCAAGAAGGGTGGAATGTTCTGAGTAATATTTCAATCAAAAAATCAGGTGATATTTCTAACCCAATTGGTGGTAGAACTTTTGAGAGACATAAATTTTGCACCATAGGTCCATTTGACTCCCCATTTGAACCATTGGAAATATAAGAATGAGGAGAAAATCATGAGATGGCACTGAGATTTACTGAGTGAGTTTTGACCCTTGAAAACCAAATGTAAGTTCTCCAAATTTTAATTTTAGTAGTGCAGTCTAAAAATAATAAGTTTCTAAAAATATTAATTCCTCAAATTATGTATTGTTGTAAATCGTGGAAGTCAAACCACTTAATCTCCTTTGAGATTGGTGACCTTCCACATCATCCTCCTACCTTAAAAATGTGTATAAATGAAGATGTAACCTGGGATGGAAATTAGAAATATCTTCCCAGAGATAGGCATATGTTGTATCTACAATTTTGAGCAATAAAATATCTCTTCTCAGAGATAACATTATTACAATTGTGTTGTTCTTGTTTCTTGAATTATGTTTCAACCAAAGATTCTGAGTTTTGGATCAGTGGTATCAGAGTGATTTGTCTTGAGAGTGTATGATCTTAAGGAGGAGGTCAGGATACAAGAAGCTTGGGTGGAAAATAATAGAGCTTCCAAACTATGCACCTATTCGCTCCAAATGACCTCAAATGACAGACAACACTAAGACATATGATCCTTTCAAGGAAATGGTGAATGAAGCCCTCCAACAGTAGTAAGCACAAATTCTAAAACAATTCACCCAAATCTTCCAACAAATCTTGATGGAAAATTTTGGCTCCTCATCTATACCTCGACATCATTTCAGTGCCCTAACATCCTTTAAGCTTTAGGTGAATTTTGATATCCCTACATTTGAAGGCAAAATCAATGTTGATGTAGTAAAAAATTGGTTGGATCAATTGTCCTCATATTTTTTGATAAATAAATTCATTGATAAAGAGAAGATCATGTTTGCTCTTTTGAAAGCATCATTACCTATCAAAAATTGGTGGGAAGTGTAGAAGAAGATATTTAGTATGGATGATATTGGGTTTGAGGTGAAACCTACCTGGGATGATTTCATAAAATCTGTAAAAGAAGAATACTACCCTATTGGAGTATATGATGATCTATATATAGAGTGGCAACAACTTTGCCAAGATAAGGAATAGTCTGTTTAAGATTACACTGACATTTTTTATTCTCAATCTATGAGATTGGGCATCCAAGAAAGTGAAAAACACAAGGTTCTCAAATATCATGGTGGACTATAATGGTATATATGGGGGAAGATGGAACTCTTCAATTTGGAAACCCTTGGTGAGGCATACAAGTTTGTGGTGAAGATTGAGCAAAAACATGGAAGAATGAATATAAAGAGTCAACCTTCAAAATAGAAAAGTGACAAAGAAGGTCAAACATGAGGCCAAAATTGGAAGCAAAAAGAAGAGAATACTAGGAAATGGTGTGATTATCATAAATCTAGAATGCACTCCAAAGAAGAATGTCAAGCCATCAAGTCCCTACTTTTTGAATCATAATCTTCAACATCTACTACTCTACCTCATACACACCCTACAGTTTAAGAAGATGAAGAAGAGATTGTAGATGTTGAGCCTGATGGCATCGTTACTTCATCACATACCCATGAGGAGAGGCTAGATGAAAAGCAAAAGTTGTTTCACTCTAAGTTATGGGTGAAAGGTAAGCCTCTACATTTCATTCTTGATAGTGGGAGTCAAAAGAATTTAATCTCCACTAATGTTGTAAAAATACTAAATTTGTCCATGAAGCCTCACCCAAATCCATACAGTATTGGATGGTTGAGTCCATGAAGAAACCTCTGTGTTACCCGCCAATGTCCTCTCATATGTAATAAAACCTTTCCAAGATGAGGTCATATGTGATGTGGTCAATCTAGATGTTTGTGATATACTCTTTGGTTAGCCATTCATGTAAGAATGATATGGAATCTATAAATCAAGAACTTAAAGGATCACCCTCACTCTTGGAACACAATGCCACAAGGTACTAGAGGTACCAACTTCTACATCTATCTCCTTGATTAGTGATAAGAAATTCATTCTCAAGGTGGTCAAGCCATAGGATTCCAAAAGGGTTGATGTTGTAGCCCTGACTGCATGAAAAACATAATAACAAAAGAAAATAGATACCAAGCTAAATAATTTCATGCCCTTCCATCCATAGATTGATGGTTAAATAGAAATGCTGAACAATTAGGACCTGCACAACTCCACAAAGCACATCTCCATAAAGCACAATCCATTAGAAGTATGCATCAGGAATCAAATCAAAAGAAAAATTCCACATATGATGAAAAATATTGATGTAATGGGGACCATTAATTCTTAAGGAGGGAGGAATGATCTGAGCAATATATCAAGTGATATTCAGGTGATGTTTCTACCCCAATTGGTGGTAGAACTTTTGAGAGCCATAACTTTTGCACCATAGCTCTGTTTGACTCCCCATTTGAACTATTGGAAAGATAATAATGAGGGTAACATAGTTAGATGGCATTGAGCTCTATTTAGTGAATTTTAATACCTAAAAACCAAATATAAGTGCCCCAAATTTTAATTTTAGTAGTGTAGTCTAAAAATAGTAAGTTTTTAAAAATAGTAATTCCTTGAATTCTGTATTGTTGTAAATCATGGAAGTTGAACCACTTAATATCCCTCAAGATTGGAGACCTTACACATCCTCTTCTTACCTTAAAAATGTGTATAAATGAAGATGTAATCAAAGATGTAAATCAGACATCTCTTTCAAGAGATAGGCATATGTTGTATCTATAATTTTGAGCAATAAAACATCTCTTCTCAGAGATAACATTATTACAATTGTGTTGTTCTTATTTATTAAATTATCTTTCAACCAAATATTTTGAGTTTTAGATCAGTGGTATTAGAACGGTTTGTCTTGAGAGTGTATGATGCTGAGGATGAGGTTAGGCTACAAGAAGCTTGGGTGGAAAATAACAAAGGTTCCAAACTATCCACCTATTTTCTTTAAATGACCTCAAATAGCAGACAACATTGAGACATTTGATATTTTAAGGGAAATGGTGAATGAAGGCCTCCAATATCAAAAAGCGTAGATGCTACAACAATTCACTCAAATCCTCCAATAAATCTCGATGGGAAATTTTGGCCCCTCATCTACACCTCTAAATCATTTTAGTGCCCCAATACCCTTCAAAGCTTAGGTGAATTTTGATATCCCTACATTTGAAGGAAAAATCAATGATGATACAATAGAAAATTAGTTGGATCAATTGTCTTCATATTTTCTAGTAAATAAATTCACCAATAAAGAGAAGATCACTTTTTCTCTTTTAAAACATCATTGCCTATCAAAAATTAGTGGGAAGTGTACAAGAAGAGATTCAATATAGACAATATTAGCCTTGAGGTGGAACCTACCTAGGATGATTTCATAGAAGCTGTAAAGAAAGAATACTACCCCATTAGATCATATGATGATCTATATATAGAGTGGCAAAAACTTCACTAAGGTAAGGAACAGTCTATTCAAGATTACATTGACATTTTTCATTCTCTATCTATGAGATTGGGCATTTAGAAAAGTGAGAAACACAAGGTTCTCAAATATCATGGTGGACTACAATGGTATATATAGGGGGAGATGGAACTCTTCAGTTTGGAAACCCTCGATGAGGCATACTAGTTTATGGTGAAGATTGAGTAGAAGCATGAAAGAATGAATAAGAAACGTCAACCTTAAAAATGGAAAAGTGACAAAGAAGGTCAAACACGAGGCCAAAATTAGAAGAAAAAGGAAGGGAAGACTAGGAAATGGTGTGATTACCACAAATCTAAAATGCATTCCAAAGAAGAATGTCGAGCCATCAAGTCCCTGCTTTCTAAGTCATAATCCTCAACATCTACTACTCTACCTCATACACACCCTATAGTCAAAAAGGATGAAGAAGAGATTATAGATGATGAGCTTGATGCCATCATTGCTTCATCATAGACCCATGAGGAGAGGTTAGATGATAAGGAAAGGTTGTTTCACTCTAAGTTATGGGTGAAAGGTAAGCCTCTACATTTCATTCTTGATAGTGGGAGTCAAGATAATTTAATCTCTGCTAATGTTGTGAAAAACCTAAATTTGTCCATAAAGCCTCACCCAAAGCCATACAATATTAAATGGTTGAGTCCACAGAGAAACCTCCATGTCACCCACCAATGTCTTCTCTCATATGTAATAAAATCTTTCCAAGATGAGGTCTTATGTGATGTGGTCAATCTGGATGTTTGTGATGTACTCTTTGGTCAACTATTCATGTATGATTGACATAGAATCTATGAATCAATAACTTGAATGATCACCCTCACTCTTGGAATATAACGCTATAAGATACCAGAGGTACCACCTTCTACATCTATCTCTCTGATTAGTGCCAAGAATTTTTTTCTCATTATGGTCAAGCCAAAAGAGTCTAAAAGGGCCAATGTTGTATCCTTGAATACATGAACAACACAACAATAAAATCAAATAGATACCAAGCTGAAGAAGTTCATGGCCTTCCATCCACAGACTGATAGTCAAATAGAAATGGTGAATAATCGAACCCTACACAGTCCATTATAAGTATACATCAGGAATCAAATCAAAATAAAAATTCAATGAAAAATATTGATGTAATGGGTACCATTGCTTCTCAAGGAGGGAGGAATGATCTAAGCAATATTTTAGGTGATAATTAGGTGATAGTTCTACCCCAATTGGTGGCAGAACTTCTACGAGCCATAACTTTTACACCATAGCTCCGTTTGACTCCCCATTTGAACCATTGGAAAGATAAGAATGAGGGAAAAATCATGAGTTAGTATTGAGATTTTATGAGTGAGTTTTAACCCCTTAAAACCAAATGGAAGTGCCCCAAATTTCAATTTTAGTAGTGCAGTTTAAAAATAGTAAGTTTCTAAAAATAGTAATTCCTCGAATTCTGTATTGTTGTAAATCATGGAAGTTAAACCACTTTATCTCCCTCAATATTGGTGACCTTCCACATCCTATTCCTACCTTAAAAATATGTATAAATAAAGATGTAACCTAAGATGAAAATCAAACATCTCTTCCCAAAGATAGGCATAAGTTGTATCTACAATTTTGAGCAATAAAACATCTCTTCTCAGAGATAGAATTATTATAATTGTGGTGTTCTTATTTCTTGAATTATCTTTCAACCAAAGCTTCTAAGTTTTGGATCAATGGTATTAGAGTGGTTTGTCTTAAGAGTGTATGATCTTGAGGATGAGGTCAGGCTACAAGAAACTTGGGTGGAAAACAATAGAGCTTCCAAACTATCCACCTATTCACTCTGAATGACCTCAAATAATAGACAACACCAAGACATTTGAGCCTTTAAAAAAATGGTGAATGAAGCCCCCCAACAATAGTAAGTGCAAATGCTATAAAAATTCACCCAAATCCTCCAACAAACCTTGATGGGATATTCTAGCTCCTTATCTGCACCCCCACATCATTTTAGTGCCCCAACACCCTTCAAGGTTCAGGTGAATTTTTATATCCATACATTTGAAGGCATAATCAATGTTGATGTAGTATAAAATTGGTTGGATCAATTATATTCATATTTTTCAGTAAATAAATTCATCGATAAAGAGAAGATTACTTTTGCTCTTTTGAAAACATCATTACCTATCAAAAAATGGCAGGAAGTGTACACGAAGAGATTCAGTATGAATGATATTTGCCTTGAGGTGGAACCTACCTAGGATGATTTCATAAAAGCTGTAAAGGAAGAATACTACCCCATTGGAACATATGATGATTTGCATATAGAGTGGCAACAACTTCACCAAGGTAAGGAAAAATCTATTCAAGATTACACTGACATTTTTCATTTTCTATCTATGAGATTGAGCATCTAGGAAAGTGAGAAACACAAGGTTCTCAAATATCATGGTGGACTACAATGGTATATATAGGGGGAGATGGAACTCTTTAATTTGGAAACCCTCAGTGAGGCATACAAGTTTGTGGTAAAGATTGAGTAGAAGCATGGAAGAATGAATATGAAGAGTCAGCCTTCAAAATGGAAAAGTGATAAAGAAGGTAAAACACAAGGCTAAAAGTAGAAGCAAAAGGAAGAGAAGACTAGGAAATGGTGCGATTACCAAAAATCTAGAATGTACTCCAAAGAAGAATGTCAAGCCATCAAGTCCTTGCTTACTGAGTCATAATCCTCAACATCTACTACTCTACCTCATACACACCCTACAATCAAAGAGGATGAAGAAGAGATTGTAGATGCTGAGCCTCATACCATCATTGGTTTATCATAGACCCATGAGGAGAGGCCAGATGACAAAGAAAGGTTGTTTCACTCTAAGTTATGGGTGAAAGGTAAGCCTCTACATTTCATTCTTGATTTTGGGAGTCAAAAGAATTTAATCACTGATAATGTTGTGAAAATACTAAATTTTTCCATGAAGCCCCACCCAAAGCCATATAGTATTGGATGGTTGAATCTAGAGAGAAACCTATGTGTCACCTACCAATGTCTTCTCTCATATGCAATGAAACATTTCTAAGATGAGGTCTTATGTGATGTGGCCAATCTAGATGTTTGTGATGTAATCTTTGGTCAACCATTCATATATGATTGACATGGAATATATGAATCAAGATCTTAAAGGATTACCATCACTCTTGGAACACAATGCTACAAGGTACTAGAGGTACCACCTTATACATCTGTCTCCCTGATTAGTGGCAAGAAATTTGTTTTCATGGTGGTCAAGCCATAGGAATCCAAAAGGGCTGATGTTGTAGCCCCGACTACATGAAAAATACAAAAATAGAATAAATAGATACCAATCTGAAGAATTTCATAGCCTTCCATCCATAGATTGATGGTCAGATAGAAATGGTGAACAATCTGGTCTTGTATAGCTCCATAAAGCATAGCTCCACAAAGCACAGTCCATTACAAGTATGCATCAGGAATCAAATCAAAATAAAAATTCCACACTTGATGAAAAATATTTATAAAATGGGGAAAATTAATTCTCAAGGAGGGAGGAATGATCTGAGCAATATTTCATGGGATAATTTAAGTGACGGTTCTACCCCAATTGGTGGCAAAAATTCTAAGAGCCATAACTTTTGCACCATAGCTTTGTTTGACTCCCTGTTTGAACCGTTGGAAAGATAAGAATGAGTGTAACACCATGAGATGTAAATGAGATATGATTAGTGTGTTTTAACCCTAAAAAACCAAATGGAAGTGCCCTAAATTTTAATTTTAGTAGTGTAGTCTAAAAATAGTAAGTTTCTAAAAATAGTAATTTCTCAAATTATGTATTGTTGTAAATCATGGAAGTCAAACCACTTAATCTCCCTTGATATTGGTTACCTTCCACATCCTCCTCCTACCTTAAAAATGTTTATAAATAAATATGTAACTCGAGATGGAAATCAGACATCTCTTCCCAGAGATAGGCATATGTTGTATCTGCCATTTTGAGCAATAAAACATATCTTCTCAGAGATAACATTATTAAAATTGTGTTGTTATTATTTCTTGAATTATCTTTCAACCAAAGCTTCTAAGTTTTGGATCAATACTGCTTGAACTCAGTGTATAAAAGTGCTTTTTTAGGCCTTCTTATAGTTATCTTTCCATAATCCTTTTTGTTCCAAACTCTACATAGTTCATATTCTTGCAAGGGGTTACAAGGATAAGCCACTATAATGCCTCAAAGATACTCATAGCCTTGTCATATTCTATTCTCAAAATCTTCATGGACCTATGTTTTGACGAATAGGGACTGTGTCTCAAAACTCATTCAACTCATGTTAGAAAGTGCTCTATACTTTCACCTTATCAATTGACACTATAAATAGGTTTGTCATTATTTACATAACATGATATTATTCCCAAGGTTGGTTTCATTATGTTTTAACAATCCATTATGATTCTTTAGACCTTTGCTAGGGCCACTTATAGGTGGACACTCCACTATGAAGGCAATGAGGAAAAATAGTAAATAGTATGCAATATTCACATGTTTATGCTCAAATTTAGAATTCCTCAAGGTTTCCAAGTGTATTATTGGAACTATAAAAGACTAATACACTATTAAAATATCCCATTTGAACTCTTATGTCATCCTAAGAGGCTCTTATAGATGCACTTTAGGTTGCATATAGGCAGCAAGCATGAAATGCCCCATATATTAAAAGAATATGCATTTATAATCAATTTATCATCCATAAATGCTGTTTAAATGAAATATATATATGTTTTAAATACAAAAAAATATATCACACCTCATTTGAACATTGAACATTTCATGAGAGCACCTGTAGGTGCACACTCCAATGATAAACTATGTGTAAAATGAGTGCAATTAATCGAAAGTTGATTTCAAGGATAAGAGTGAAAGGTGAGGGGATTGAGGAGGAATTTAAGAACATGATAGTGAAGTTATACCCATCTTATTAAACCATTACCAAATCATGAAGGTACTTCAAATAGTAGAAAATTGCCAACCACACAGAATGATGCTTCTCTTGCTATCTTGATGCACTTGACCTATCTAAACACTTTTAAACATGAAAATAAGAATTTTAAGAATATTAGGAGAGATAAAAAATCCCTTGGAGTCAAAATAATCAACTTTTTCATAAAAATTAAACCAAAATGGAGTAAAACCTATAAGATGCATGAAATAACTAGTAAAAAAGTATAATTAGCTTGCAAAGGATGGTTCATGAAGCTCAGGCCACCATTATTTTAAATAATTATATTTAAATTAATTTATATGAGTTTAATTTAAACTCACCAAGGAATTTGAGCTAAAACCTCTTGATTTGTCCGTACCAATCATAAACTTGCAGGTCACTTTTGTATGTCTAAAAAGCCAAAAAAGGAGTAGAAATTTTTTGAGTAAGAAATGGAACTTTAAGATCAAAAAAAATGTGTAACTAATCATGTGGAAGATGAAAAGTCACTTCTTGACCATTTAACATATGGCACACTTCCCAAGGAGGTTGTACAAGTGCTAAACTCTTCTTTTCCTTCAAGAAAACTACCTTTTCTTTTGCATAACTTGCCATCTTTAAATTTTGTTAGTTAGTTAAGACTTTTTTGGACACATGGGACATTAAATCATATTTTTAACCTTCACACTTCCTAATAAACTTGTACAACTCATTAAATGCATCATTTTGACCCCTAAAATAACTCAAAATGACTAAAGGGACGAAGAAAACTAATGACCAAAGATAGTATAACATAAATTGACATTAATTAACATATAATACACCCCATGAAAATATATTAAACCCATAAAACCTCTAACAACTCATGTTTTTATGTAGGGGTGCCCCAATTTAACTTAAAAATCAAATTTGGTCAACAAGAGTTATGGCTACCGTTTCTCTTTTCTTAGTAACTTCCTCCTTATATACAATATTATTTATGGTCTACACATTATTAAAAACTCTAATTTACATCTCAAAACCTTCCTACATGTTCCTTATACCATTCCCACTTATTTTGAGTGTTGACTGTATAAACAAGGGCTTCATTTGTGAAAGTAGGGTCTATGCTTTCTTAAGTTGTTAGGACTCTTACTTAACTCTATCCAAGTTTCCACTCCTTATAGGTGTTCCAATATAACAACACATTTGATACAATACCAAAATTATTATATGAGAAGAATCTATCCTTCTTATATTGACTATGCTCCCTTGGTAATCTACAGGTATGTGGACAACAACAGGGTTAGTTTTCTCAAGCTTAAGCTCCTACACTTATTTAAGGGTTTAAAGACCTTATTATTTGTTGAAACTACTCTTAAAAGACTAAAAAAAATAATGGAAACATTAATAAGGCTACGACAAAAGGTTCCAACTCATAGAATATAGTGACAAAGCCCTCAAACAGGGCATTCCTTGTGATAACAATAACTTTACTTCCTTGTAACCTGCACGTTTATTTTCATTGCTCCTTGGATACAGAACAATACTTCTCAAACCATGTACTCACTTGATAATTCCATTCTCAACATAATAAAGGACTAGTGTATATTCTCATTATTGGATTGTGATAATAATCGGTAGGGGTTTCAATGACTCAATGGCCTTACTCTTTGAGAGCACTATTTATGCAGAAGCTCCCAATCACATTAGGTCTATAACATTAATCAATATATAATCATTTACATGTATATATATCCTTATATTCCTTTGTCATGTATAATAACCAATCAAACATCTCCCTTACCTAAGATTGGGACTACAGCCCATGAACAAAACATGAATTTTACAATAATCAAAGACATCATACCTTAGGCCCTCCTAAGGGGCATATGCAACTAGTGAAATCAGTATATATATTCATAGAGAGTGATTCATAAACAAAAACTTCTCTTCTTGATTTATTGAAAACATCAAAATCTTTACATGTTTGGGCCACTACATGATCCCATCAACTTTCCTTGAGGAATTTCATTTTCAGACTCTTCTCCCTCTTTTTTGAAGATCTAACTCCTCTCTATGCTAACTAAACTCTCAACCTATGTACCATACTCTATTCCCACCAACTTCTACATTGGTCATACAAATTGGTTACCACAAATACCTCCTTATTCACCAACCCAACGTATGGGTAGAGGTGGCCATACAAAACATGGCTTCTTCATGAATTAACAAATATTACTTACGATGACCCCTTTACATGAATTCCTAAATCCATTTAACTCATCTAAACATTACAAACATGCAAGTAACCCCTCAAGACTCAATGCAAATATTTGAATTTTCAAATTCCCTATTTTGGAGGCAAAACACCTATAAGCCATATATGACACATTGATGACTTCAAATGGAATCCAAGGACATAAATGAACCTCTTAATGACATTCACACACATTGACACTCAAATTTGACCAATGTTTGACCAGTTATGACCATAGTTTAACAATGATGTTCTTTGGCTTGATGTTCCTGCATCAGTTGTTTGGATTTTTGTTGGTGTTATAATAACCTATGTTTTTATTTCTAAATTCTAAACTAATACTACAAAGAAAAACACATATTATAAATGTAAACACACTAAACTTCTGAATTGAATATTCTGAAATCAATCATACAATGTTGTAAAATAAACACACTAAAATCAAATCTCAAATCTACACTTCTAAACTAAGTTACAAAATAAAGGTTACTAGAATCAAAGGAATGATAAGTGCTTATTCAAATATATAAGTAAACACACTCACATCTATCTATCCTATAGGTTATTAATCTAATCACACAAGTATTTATATTAATTCTTATTGAAAAAAATAAGAAATAAACTTATAAATACCAAAAGTAATGTCTCTTATCTCCTTGGGGGCCTTGGATTTATGGTTACATCAACTCAGTCTTTAAAACGCTATATTTAACACATTGAATGAAAGGGAAATATACTATGAAGTCTTCTTATATTTATAATAACAAAACTTACAATATATATGTGTCTATAGATCGAGCATGGATCTACCCTTTTATTATATGTAAAAGAAACTAACTATCCTAGAAATTAGATAATAACTCAACTAACTTAGAACAAGAAGATATTTAGAGAGATTGGTTGGTATAGCTAAAATAGAGAAAAACATTGCAATAATATCCATAAAGGATTAAAAATATCCATATGATATTGTAACTGCTACATTTATCCATATCTAATCACCAAATCTTTATAGATAATATATCCATATCTTCTAATTCTAGAGTTGCTACCTATAACAAAAAACTTCCATAAATGGAAAACTATATAATAATAGGAATCTATATATAGACATGTATATAAATATAAAGTATTAAAAGAAGTCCTAGATCATCATGGAATAGCTGGAAGAGTTTTGGAATGCCTTAAAACATGTTGTAGACAAATCCGTAGTGAACTTTGAGAATCTGGAGTATGACTGTCATAAATTTTAGCTGACTATTGTAATCCATAACTGACTATCATAATCCATAGCTAACTATTTTAATCCATAGCTGACTAACATAATCTATAGATGACTGATAAAATCTATAGTTGTGTTCAAATGACTAGTTATTGGTCATGGCATTTCCATATCTTCATGAGATCATAAAAAAACTCTTATTAGATGCTATCATACTTGTACATATCAAAATATAGAAGACTAAACATTCAAATGGTTAAAACATCATTCAAATAATGCTAACTTAGACTCACATGAGCTTATAGAGATAAAAGCATCCATTTTCTACCTTAGACTAGTTATAAACCCTAAGACTACATGTAATGCTCAACTTAAATATCATGTTTATGCTATGAAGAATGATATATCATGTAATAATGAGTCATAATGTGGACTCATCATTTCCCCCACACCTTACCTTTATCAAGTCCCTTTGCAAACTAACTCCTCATATCTTTATAAGTATGAATCCTCTATTCTAGTTTGAGACTAAGATCATATATGGAGTACAATTATTGATATATTCTCTCATAGGGAGGAAAAAATATCATATCTTTGTTTACAAAATGAAGTAAAATAGTTAATTGTTCATCAAATTATGGCCCTATATTCTGCCATGGAGACATATGAGAGAGTAATAGAGGAGGCCTCAATCTCATCCCAATCCATAGTTTTTCCCCTCCTTATTGAAGTACATCAGTAATTATTTGGGTGATGGCTTAAGATCTTCTAAAGGTCCATCTAATAGTGTTAGGAGATATATTTTCTTCTCTTTAAAGGGATTGGTAATAAATTCTAGCATTGTCTATAGGCAGTCACTACTTGCTCAAATAAATGTTGGATAAACAATTCAAAATTGATAATGCCATCTTGTAGAGAGTAAAGATAATGATCACATATTTTAGATCATTGATAATAAAAACTATGGAATTTTTCCAATATCTATTGTTTATTACTGAATTGAGGCCTAATGCATAGACCAACTTCCCTTGTAGTGTTTATATGATCATAATGTATTTCATACCATGTTATTTGATTCCTGTATGTAGAGAGAAGATCCCTCAACTATAATTATCCAATAAATAAATTGAGATTATTTATGTTCCCCAGAATGATATCACATAGATAGAATTCATTAACAAATCTCATCTATCAGGGGTACTATTCTGATAGATTGTCAAAAATTCCTCACTTGTATTAATCTCATGGGGTAAACCATAATAAATATGAAGTAACTACCATCTAAAAAATTGCTCATGAAAGAATAATCTATATGAAGAAGTACTCATACAAGCTAACAACTTTTCACCAAGTTGATAGGTGAACTATATGGTTTGTCTAGCTTGTTCTTCCTTTTGTTGTGCATGTGCCAAGTCTTCTTGCAATTATTGTTTCTCCTTCCCAAGAAGTTTTATCTCTTTAACTCTCCAAGCTTAGAAAAAACTTGTTCCTAGTGGTTTCTAACTTCAGGGTAGGATAGACTGGTTTGGCAGCCCTATTCTATCATGGGTTTGAGAGGCACATTATAAGAGTTGAAAGCTATTTAAGCTTATAATTTAACATTATCTTGTTTAGATTTTAGAATATTCCTCCTCAAAGATATATTATCTTCTTCAAGTGTTTTGGTATAACTCTACAAATCAATAATGTCATTCTCTAATTCATCTAATTTATCAAGGGATTGATTTTAAATGCTTTCTATTTGTTTCAACAAAAGAGAAATGACAAAATCCTTACTTTGAGTTGAAGAGATTAACACATCAATGTCTTCTACATTTTTCTTGATTATGACCTCTAATTGAGATAGTGTTAAAGCATGCTAAAATTCTACATCATCTACTTATTTAGAAGGTTGAGTTTATTCATCAATCATTGGATCTATACCTTTGTCAATATATTTTTGTGTATAGGTAGTAGGAACAATCTTAAGAATAGTCTCTACAAAATCATCTTATGAAAAAGGGTTGTCTACTTCCTCTTTATTATGTGATCCACTAATAATGGCAATGGTTTCCTGCCGTAGACTATTAAGAGTTTTTGTAGCCATTGCTTCAGCATAATCAATAACTAATATCAGTTTTATCCTTCTCTTCTAAGGGAGAGGAATAATTTTTTCATGTGAGGTTTCTTGAGGTGAAGGATGTGAAATTGGGTCTACTGATGGTTTATCTTATATGATTTGAATGGGTTACTATGCAAAAGTAATTTGGGAAGATTTCCTAGGTTTTTTTGTGGAATACCTAAGTCTTAATTTTTTGTTTGGCTATGAAGGTGAAATTTTAGTGAGGGGACTTGGATGTCTAAGAGAAACAACCCTAACTATTGATCATGTACTTCTAATTAAATTAAGAGGATCTACTTTGGATGAAAAAATCTATGATGGAGCTCTAGAGCTTGAGGCAGGAGGATCTCATGGTGTTTTCTTAGCAAGTTTGGGATATTTCCTCTTTTTCCCTTCACAAAAATCAATCTAAGATTTTTTGCCCTTTTCCTACTATAGAAAGTGATATTGTATTATCAATTGAATGATTCCGTGGTGGAGAATAATAAATTGGTTATTAAGGTATCTCATAGATATAAATTGAATGTATCCTAACAAAAATGAGGGGAGGTTGATTCGATGTTGGGGTTATTACATGCCATACCTTATATGAATCAACATTCTCATCACAATGTAACTTAAAACACTACATTAACCTTCATAAGTTAGGTATTTGATAATCTAAGAAGATACAGACCTTCAAGGTTTAGACAAGGAATCTCTTATGACACCTTTGATTATACCTTTGACATCTTGAACATATGCTAGCACTGGTTCTCCCTTACCACTGAAGATATGGATGAGGTTGTTAAAGGAGGATCTTCCTACAGTTATGGCCCCTTCATTTTGAATTCTGGATAGCTCGTTAATAACCTGGTTGGAGAATGGAATTTGCACACCTCTAACAGTGGAAAAGTCTATCTTCAGGTGGAAGATGAAATTTATAACAAGGGTTTCATCAAAACCTTTTAATTTTAGTATAAATTCCATCCACCCTACTACTAAAAACACTTGCTTTGCTATTTTTTCCCTTAAGAAGTCATGCATAGATTCAAGTTAGGATTTTTTTCTTCTGCCCCATTTGAAATTGTTTTAGTTCTACACAAAACACAACCAATCTATAGTTTTGATTCATAAGTAAATGATACTTCACTGGAAATCAATGGATATAAATAGTATCCCTTTTATTTTAATTACTACAGATAAAACCTAGAGCTTTCAAACATGTCAAGTGATAATGATAATGTTAATTGATCATGTCACAAAGTGATAAGGATTATTGAATTTTGCCTTTTCATTTATTTGTAATCATTACACCATCAATTCTCTAGTAGTTGTTTATCCATACAAAATGTAATATGATGAAAAATACAAGTCATCATAAAGTATTTTATAACTTGATAGGACAATGTCTGTAGCATATAATCAAATTTTCAAAAGGTAAAATTTTGAAAAGATTTATGTTGACTGGTGGGAATATTCTTGATATAGAGCTTTATGAAAACTTTGCCAAAGATTTGAGTATATGTGTGCAAACTCATAAATTCAAAAACTAGACCTTAGTAAAAGAATAGATACTATACTTTACAAAATCATGATATTTTCCTTCTTTTGACCTTCTTCACCTATTTTAGCAAAGGAAATTGCATGAAATAGTTTTAAGGAATAGGGCATAATATGACAATATCAATGTTTATTGCCTTGGAACAAGGAGAATCAATCATTACTTCTAAATTTTTGAACTCACTTTTTCTATTTTTTATATTTTTCTAGTTTTTACCCTTGACCAACCATTTATTAGTTTTTTTATCAAGGCTCATCTTGTAGTACATTAATAGTCAACAAACTAATTTTTTGGTCATGACTATCAAAAACATCCCTAAGGATTTTCATTGTTAGATTTTATTATTTTATTATTATTTTTTAAATTTTCTACATTTTTAGAGAAGAGGTGGATCCTCTTCCTTTATTAAGGCCATATTGTCTTCACTAATCAATAACCATGGATTCTTTGAGTTCTTACATGGGGTCAAACTCATTTTATACCAATTAGATGAATTCTTCTTTACTGGAAGGCTTTTGGTACAACTTCAACTGATGTCCATTAACTAGCAGTGTCTTTTGATTACCATCTATAGGCAATAGTTGTACTAAACCATTATCAAAAAAATTCTTTATTTAAAATGGTCCTAGCCATCTAATTCTTAACTTACCTTTGAAGTATTGATACTTAGAATCATATAAAAGTGCCCAATCTCCTTCTTTGAACTATATTTCCTTGATGTGTAAATCATTCCATTATCTTCTTTGGTATTGTATCATCTTTGTCTACTACAAATCTTTTGTTCTCATTTCATCCATCTCATTCAATTATAAAATTCTCTCTCTGTGTGCTTCATCCAAGTCAATTCCTAATTTTAGTGCAGTCCTTAAATTTTTCATCTCAAATTCAATTGAAAGGAAAAGTTTCTTACCAAATACCAATTCATATGGTGAAAAACCAATAGTGGTCTTCCACATGGTGTTGTATGCCCATACAACTTCTATAAGTTTGGCTACCTAATTCTTTATACTATTGCTAACTATATTGGTAAGGATATTCTCTAATTCTCTATTAGTAACCTCTACCTATCCATTTTATTAAGGGTGATATGGAGAATAATTTTTATGGTTGACCTAGTAGATCTCTGTGAATGTTTGAATCATTTTGGACATGAACTAAGGTCCTTGATTAGACACTATCTCTCTAGGTGATCCAAAATGCTCCATGATCTTGGAATATAAAGAAATATATTACTACCTCTTCTCTTGAAAATGCAAGAGATTATACTTTAGCCCTTTTGGTCACATAATATGTACATACCAACAAGTACTCCTTTCTTTGAGAAGGTAGATCTATGGGCCCAACAAAGTCCATGCCCCACTTTTCAAAAGGTTTTAGAACTACTTAAGAATAGAGGGACATCTCAGAAGATAATGTAGGTTTACCCATTCTTTGACATAGATCACATTACCAAACATATCTCTTGACCTAGTTATGAAGAGTTGGCTAATAATAACCAACTCCAAGGATCTTATGTATTATCTTTTTAACTGAGTAGTGTCCTCCACTAGGTTCATCATGACAAGCAAAAATGATGTCATACATTTCACTATCCTTTACACACCTACAAAAATCTTGATTAGGTCTAAGTTTAAATAATATACCATTAATCCATTTATAGCAAGAACTAATTTTAATCAAATGTTTCTTTTCCTTTTTGGTAAACTAAATAGGAAACTTTCCTGTAGCCAAAAAGTTTGATATATCAACAAACCAAGGTGATTGTGATGAAACAATAAATTGTTCATTTGGGAAACTGTCTTCTATAGGTTCTTCTTCATTTGCATTGTTCAATCTAGAAAGAAAATCAACAACCACGTTAAATTTACCTAGTTTATTAATAATAATAGCCATCTGATAATTCTTCCTCCTACCACTGGTTTGTTCATCAAATATCTGATAGCTATATGATCAGTATATACAAATATTTTGTAACAAATAATATAGTGTCTAAACTTATTGATGGCATAAATCATAACAAGGAATTATTTCTCAGTGGTTGTGTAGTTTCTTTCAATTGAAGTCAAGTTCGTATAGAGCATACATCTAACCATATTCATCTTTTTATTCCAAAATAACTCCCATAACATGATTAGATGCACGAGTGTAAATATGGAAGGGATATGACCAATTAGGTCCTCTTAGGACTAGTGCATAACTTAAATTTTCCTTAACGGTCTCAAAGGCTAGTTGGAAATTTGGACTCCAAACAAACTCACTCTCTTTTGTTAGCAAAATAAACATTGGAGCAATAATTTTGCTAAAATCCTCTATAAACCTTCTATAATATCCTACATGCCCTAAGAAGCTTTTGATATCAGTCTAATTTTGAGGAATAGGTAAGTTTGAAATGACTTTAATTTTCTTTGGATCTACTTGGATTCCTTTTGTAGAAATATGATGTCCTAAAACTATTCCTTCCTCTACCTTGATCAAAAATTTTCATGACTTAAGGACAAATGGTGTTTCTCACATATTTCTAGTACTTTTCTTAGATTTTTTAAACTTTCATCAAAGGACTCTCCATGAGCAGTAAAATCATCCATGTAAACTTTCACACAATCATTAGTTAAATCTAAAAATATTGATAAGACTGCTCATTGGAAGGTAACATGTGCATTGTAAAAACCAAAGGGAAATACCCTATAAGAAAATGTTACCCATGGACAAGTGAAGTTTATTTTATCTTGGTCTTCATATGCCACTTGTATATGGTTGTACCCACTAAATTCATGCAAGAAAGAAAAGTATCTTTTCCCTACCAAGTTCTCAAGTACTTGGTTAATAAAGGGTAAAGGGAAATAATATCTCATGATTGCTTTTTTCAATTCCAAGTCATCCATGCATACTCTCCATTTACCATTTTTCTTAGGAATAATAACCAAGGTAAAGACCTATTAGATGCCAGAAATAGGATAAATGAATCCCACTTCTAGCAACTTTTATATTTCAATTTTCACAATGTCTCTTAAGGCAAGATTAATTCTTCTCTAAGGTTGCCTCACTAGTTTAATGTTCTCTATATAGATATAGTGGGTGCATACACTTGAATGCATTCCTTTCATATCTTGATATTCCCAAGAAAAATCTTGAGTATGTTCTCTAAGTACATCAAAGACTTTCACTTCTTGATCATCTATCAACTAATTGTTTATGTTGAGTAACTTCCCCGGTGAAACTGTGATTTGATTAGTGCCTAGATGGGAAGAATCTATTTGTTTGAATTCACTCATCAAAGATTTGAGAGGATAAGGATGTGGAAAAAACATATGGAATGTGATAGTATGTCTGACAAATTTATCTCCTATAGAAATCACTCTAGCTAAAGGATGATGAAAGGATATTAAGAATGAATTTTGATCTTCATGTGACCATTGCATTAAATTGTATTGAACGTATTTATGGTCGTATAACATGCTAAAAGAGGTGGGAAAGGATGAGCATTTAGAAGGATAAGAAATGCTATCATGATAGGATAATCTATCAAAATTTATAGTTGGACTGACAAGATCTATAGCTGGACTGTCAAGATCCGTAACAGTTCTAATACTTATTGATAACTCATCCTCAAATTCTTCCACATGATCAGTGATTGTGATCATAACTAGAGAAGAGATACTATCATGTTTTTTCAGGTTGATCTACCCATAATTGTTTGACAAGATTGATTGATGGTTGAGTAGGTGGATATAAAAACATATGTTTTGCTTTAAGACCATTCGAGATGGTCATATCCCCTAATATACAATCAATCAATGTTTCTAGTGTTGCTAACCAAGCCTTTTCTAGGATCAATTAGTATCCAATTTGTTTTTTCAAGATAGAGAATAATAAAATCAATAGGGTATTCCTATGACTCTATAGTCAATGTTATATTCTCAATGACACCTTCTGGTTTAGTAGTGGAATGATTTTCCATCTATAAGATTGTGGTAATGGGTTACATATATATTAAAGAGAGATTTTTTATGGTGTCCATAGTCATTGCATTAATAGAATATCCCAAGTCCACCAATACATTTGGTATCTCCTTCCTTCCAATCTTTACAAAAATAGTAGGATTCCCTGGATCTCCATATTTGGGTAAAAGTAATTTACCTATTAATAAATTAAAAATCTTGCCATCTACCTATATAGTCTTGGGGTATTGTATTTTCCTACCAGGTGTCTTAATACATAGACTTTTATCACTCAATTGAGTTATAGAATGTCTTGAATGGCTTGAAATAATTGAATTCTATATTGAGTTTTCTAAGTTCCTAAATCAACTCAGATTCTTTTTTGTCTTCCACTTCCTTCAATCATTATGGAAAAGGAATAGATGCAGGAGATGTGGTAACTTTCTCTATTTATCCAGGTTTCTCTCTTAACTCCTCTTCTTTCTCTGGTTGAGTCTGTTGACTTAATTTTTCATGAGGCATTTCTATGATGATGATCTGCGGTTCTTGTAATGTTTTTCCTGACCTGAGATGTATGTATGCACATTCAATAGTATTTATCCCTATGGTTTCACCTTGTTCATTTCCATAAACCTATATATTATTTGGATTTGTTTCTAGCTAGGTAGGTAGCTGATGTTGGTTTACTTTTTCTATAGGGGTGTTTGATTTCCTTGAAGAGCCATCAATGCTTGTTGTTGTGGAAAACTTTTTTGTTGTTGTTGGTTATAGTTTGGGCTAGAATTATAATATTGATTTGCCCATGGATGATGATGACCTTGAGGTATCCAAGTTTGTTGATAAGGTTGGGGCATCATCCATTTTTGTGGCATCCACTCTTGGGTGCTCCACTATGGTGGTACTGCCCATACTTGTTGAGGTACATGTTATTGTGGAAAGGAATCCTTGAGCCAAACTATTGTGGTTGATTTTGTTGGAATGTATTTCCTTATCTTTAAACGTAGTTTATTTCTTCTATGGTTTATATATTCTATTTAAACCGGTTCTTAATAGTATGAAAGTGACTACAATTTTTTGTGTCATGATCCTAAGCATCACATATTCCACATATTTCTATTTTGTCTAGAGGACAGTCTCAAAGTGCATGTTTTAATCTACACTTTAGATAATATATTTCTAGTGGCTTAGTGTTAGATTTAGCCTTAGCTTTCAATCCATCTAATGTTTTGTTTAAATCTATTTTGAAATTTACTAGTTCTTGCATGAGTTGGCTTACATCACTAGATTTTCTTACTTTCCCTCTCCTATTGTTAGGTTTTGTCCTAGAGTAGTTGGTACATAAACATGTAATCTCTTAGAAGACTAGTTTGGTAAATCTCCATTTCCCATGAGATTCAAATAATCTCTGGATGAGTCATCCAATCCCTTAAATAAAATAGTTTTGATCACTTCCTCAGATAACTCATATCCACATCTGTTGTGGGCAAAAGTAAATCAGTCTAGGTAATCTTCAAGATTTTCACCTACATTTTGTTTTATTTTGAAAAACTCTTATTTTATATCTTTGACCCTACAATAATCTTAGTATTTATTTAATAATACTATTTCCATTTCTCTCCAAGTTATAATAGAGTTTTTTTCTAGTCCCATAAACCATCTCATTACTCCTTTCTTCAAAGTAGAAGGAAAGAGATTCAAAATTTGATTGTCTAAAGTGTAATCATAGATTTGGAAAAGAAATTTGAACTTAAAAATAAATTGATTTGGGTCTTTAGTGCGAAAACCTGTAAAGGTAGGTAAATTAGAGGGGAAACTATTTTTCATTATTGTTCGATCATCATTCTCAAAGATAATAGGATAAGAGAAAGTCCTCTTAGGAGGATTCTTGTGAGGTTTTTATACATGGCCTATATTTTCTCCCATTTTAAATAGAGTTCTATTGAGAGGAGGAGATCCTTCAAGGTCCCCTAGCTGTTCAGTGTCTGAAAGTTCAAATTTTGTAAAGGAATTTTCCTCTAGATCTCGAGAGGTACTTCTAAAATACTCACTTATTTCTTTCTACAATTTTTTTTTTTTTTTTTTAAAGTACTTTGATTTTCTCTCCTAAAGGATAATGATATTTTGGAACAATCCTTCCTTGTGAATCCCTTTGCCTACTCATATACCTATATTTGACAAGAGAGTAATTTATTTTATTTTTATGTTTTTACTATTAGATTGAGTGTTTACCTTACTAACTTTTTTTTAAGAATTTCATGGTAATGACACAAAAAATGATGGGTGTCAATGTTACCCCTTCATTTAAACAAAATGTATTGGTGTCAATTTTTACTAGGGCTAGTATCTAAGGTTGTTTACAATAAGGTACCTATTAGTTTTAACTAACAATATTGTTTGTGTTTTTTTTTATGGTGTACTAATGTAAGTTTCTATTCTATTTATAAAGTCTAAACTAATGCTAAAAAGAAACACACATACTAAAAATCTAAACACACCAAAATACTAAATTAAAATTTTAAAAACAATCATAAAATGTTGTAAAATAAACACACTACAATAAAATCTCAAATCCACACTTCTAAACAAAGTTATAGAATAAATGTTACTGAAATTAAAGGAATGATAAGTGATTACTCAAATTTGAAAGTAAACACACTCACATTTATCTGTCCTACAAGTATTTATATTAATTCTTATTGAAAAAATAGGAAATAAACTTATAAATACCAAAATTAATGTCTCCTATCTCCTTGGGGAGTGGGCCCTTACTTACCCTTGGATTTAGGGTTAAATCAACTAAATTTTTAAAACACTATCTTTAACACATAGAATGAAAGGGAAATATGCTATGAAGTCTTCTTAAATTCAAAATAACAAATCTTACAATATATATGTGTGTCTAAATATTGAGCATGTATACACCCTTTTATTATATGCAAAAGAAATTAACTATCCTAGAAACTAGGTAACAACTCAACTAACTTAGAACAATAAGATATTTAGAGAGATTGGTTGGCATAGCCAAAATAGATAAAAGTGTTACAATAATATCCATACATGATTAGAAATATCCATGTGGGATTTCAACTACTACATCTAGACATATCTAATCACCAAATATTTACACACAGTATATCCATATATTTTGATTCTAGATTTTTAGCTTGTAACAAAAAACTTCTATAAATGGAAAATTATACAGTAATAAGAATCTATATGTAGACATGTATAAAAATAGAAAGTATCAAAAGAGATATTAGATCATCATGGAATAGCTAGAAGAATTTCTATAATCCCTTAGAACATGTTGTAGATAAATCCGTAGCAAGATGCAAGAATCTAGAACATGACTGTCATAAACTGTAGTTGACTGTCATAATCTATATCTGACTATTGTGATCTATAGCTAACTAATATAATCTATAGATGACTTAAAAAATATGTAACTATGCTCAAATGATCAGTTCTTCATCATGGCATTTCTTTATCTTCGTGAGATCCCATCAAAACTCTTATTAGATGCTATCATACCTATACATATAAAAATATGGAAGACTAAACATGCAAATGGTTAGAACATCATGTAAAGAATGCTAAATTAGACTCACGTGAGCTTATATAGATAAAAGTATCCATTTTCTACCTTAGACTAGTTATAAACCCTAAGATTACATGCAATATTCAACTCAAATGGTATGTTTATGGAGATGAAGAATGATATATCATGCAATAATGAGTCATAGTGTGGACTCATAAATATCCTAGGAAGGAGGATGAGAAGTGCATTCAAACTTGTGTTGATAAGTTATAGTTTATTTAGTTTGAGGACAAATCAGTTGAGTGTCTTTAGATGATGGGATAATATACTTAGGTATTTCTTTTGATTAAGTTAAATAAATATTATGGGAAGATTTGGGAATGTTGTTGATGGGTATAGACATTAGAGCAATGGTAGATATAGTGTGTGAGATATTATCTAGTTGAGATGTTGGAAGTGGTTCTTAAAAATATATAAGGTCCTCTTACCCCAACTCTGTTAGATGAGATGGGGAAGAGTCTTGAATTAAGGAAAATATTTGGGAGGTTTCGTGCATATATGTTAGAGTAGAATCAATGAAAGTGATTACCCTTCACTTATTATTCATATTCACCACATTTATTTAGGAATTTTGTCTATAATACTTTCAATGTCGTTAGTGGAAAGAGTAAGATTATCATTGCTATCTTGATGATTAGGAATATGATTATATATGAAAAGATGAGCATTATCTTGGTTTAAATCTTGATTTTTGTTTTGTGTTTCATGAGATTTAAAGGCTATATCATATGTTTGTTGGCACTTGTGAATGAATGATTCATGGTCAAAGTTTGGGTCAAGAAGAAAATATACAGATAGATTACCTAATTGTCTAAAAGTCTCATGAGAGTGGCCCCAACTTGAATGAAACCAACCAAATTTATTTGGATCATACCATGATTTCATAGGATGAGTGGGGTCAAGCTCTCATGGTAGAGGCCTTGGTAGATTCATTTGAATCTCAACTAAGGATAATAGTTTGTGGACATTGATGTTGTTTGTTTGGGAAAATGTAGGATTAGGGGTGTTTTTTGGAGGGGGAACATGATTCACAACATTGTTAGAAGTGATGTCTTGAATATTTTGAATGGTATCATAAGTATTGATGACACCATCATAGGTAGAGTGATGATTTTTATTTTTAATGATCATGCAAGTGCCTACAGGATGCTAGGGTGGTTCAAATTGGAGCATGAAAAAATCTTGGCGTTTAGCTTGGTCGAGGGCTTCTTCCAACATTCTTGGAGAGAGATTCCTAACCGGATATTGAAGTTTGGGGTAAAGAACATTAGTGAATAGATGAAAGAGGTTATCATATACCATGTTATGCTCACACTTATTAGATAAGTTCTTTCACTGTTTGATGAAATCTTATGTTATTTCATCTTCAAGTTACTTGCAATTAATGAAGTGAGCCAAGGTATTCTCAGGGAGATCACTAGTTTAAAACTCTTGTACTAGGGAGCTAACTATAAATTACAATTTAGTGATAGAATGGGATTTGATTTGATCATGCCAATCTAAAGCATCTTTGGAGAGTGTTTTAGCTAATAGTTCGGTAGTAACAAAGGTATTAAGTTTAACCCAATCTTTGTAGAGATTATCAAATGTTTTTAAATGTAAGGTGGGATCAGTGGACCCATTATAATTTATGGTAGGTGTGATACCTCTTATGTCTATATTGATAATTTGAGTTATAAGAGGTTCATTTTGAAGATGTTTGATCATTTTATTGATGAGGGGGTTTAAGGAATGAGGTTGCCATCAGAATTCCTAAGGGGGGTGGGGGTGCATTTTGATTTTTCACTCCCCATGGAACTTGTTGGGGTTAATTTTTAAGGTCAATGAGATGATTTTACATCTGCATCATTTGATTGGCATTATTGGTTTGAAAAGTGTTCATTTGATTGAGAGTTTGAAATAAGAATCGATGGGTTTAAGCGATATTTTGAATAGTTTGTGTAGCATGTAAAGCATTATTATTGGTATTAGTGGTTTGGGTTATACTATGAGTAGTGGTATACATAGAACTAGTGGTGTGAGAGGCATTAGTAGAAAATAAAACACTAGTAGCATAATTAGCATGTGTAGTAAAAGATACACTAGTGGAATTATTAGCATTATAAAAAAATAAACACTAGTAGCATGATTGGAATTGGTAGTAAATGATACACTAGTGGCTTGGTTAAGGAGGAGGGGTCCTGGAAAAGGCCCACTAGATGTTGAACCTACCATGTTAGTGGAAATACTTGGCATGGAGGTTGAAAAGATCATAGAAGAAGAGGTCATGGTGTGGGAAGGAGTCAATATATAAGGGAGAGGTTGAGAATAAATGTAAATGTCACCCCTAAATATATGAGAGAATGTAGGGGAGGATGAGTGAGGTTCTTCTACTTGACCACCTATCATTAGATTGTAAATAGTTAAAGGGTTATATCCTCTATGATGAGGAAATTCATTAATGAAGAAGAGCATTTCAGGTGTGTAATCTAATTCATTCTCATATTCTAAGGACAAAAAAGGATTATGAATTGATGATGAATGAGGAGGAGTTATGTAATTGGTATTATGAGTGGAAACATGCACATTGATTTCATCTAAAGTGGAAGCCACAAGATATTTTTGGGAAAATGTATTGGGATTGGTAAAGCTCATCATATTTATTAGATTCAACTCTGTATCATCCTCAAACAAGAAGTTCATGATGAGATAAGGAGGCTAAAGGTGTGATGAAAATATAAAATTAAAAAATAAGATATAGACTTGAACTGGTCAACTGTGTTTTGTAAACCATGTAATAGAATAGAGAAACATGATATAGAGTCAAATAGGTTAACTATGTACTGCTTAGACAAGGGACTAAACAAGGAGATAAAAAAATATTTGAATAGGTCAACTGTGTACTGTAGGTAGATAGGATAAATAGTCTGTAAGAGACTGGGTTAGTAGAAATGATAGTGTTCTAAAATAGAGAAAGGTTTTACAAGATAAAATCTAAACAAATGAAATTAAGTACACAAGCAATTAGATCATTGTGACCTATCCAATTGGAACACACAACACAAACCTTGCACTACCATTAGCCAATACAAGTTTTGAAATATAACATGCAATGATCAAAGAGCAAGAAACAACTTCAAAGTAAATTCTAGCAAATTGGTCATCTTAAGTGTTATTAAGTTATAATGAAGTTTAATCTTAATGTGATTGGGAGTTGGCTATAATGAGAAACTAAAATGTAGTCTAAGGCTAGTTTTAGGATGTTTACACTGAAAGAGATCTATATTTTTGATGGTACTAGCTTGGTATTGGGGCCTACCCCCTCACTTTACAATCTTACAATGATAAGGGTGTCGAGTGTTTTTTAAATATATATCATCAACCATGTGTTTATACTTGACTAGAAAACTAAGTCAGCTTCTCCCTTAGTCATGAAATCCAAGTAAGTAGACCTTGGGAAGATAAATGTTTAATGCTTTTTGAATGAAAAGTGATTTTTAAGTGTGTGCGAAATAGAAAAATAGTGTGATTAAAATGGTAATTTTAAAAACTACATATTTAATCTATGTGTGTTACTCTAAGCATGAAAGCAACTAAATAGGAAAGGTGAATTAATTACTAACAAATAAAGGTTAATTATTTGAATATGAAGAGTACATAGTTAGTTTAGGTGACATTGTATGAAAATAGTGCAGTACAAAGTTGGCTAGGTTGCTACTATTCTATAGAATCAAGATCTAAAAGAACATAATTAAACATGTTGACTATGTCTTCTAGATAGAAGATAGGCTACAGAACTATGTCAAACATGTCAACCTAATTGGTTGTAAGGTTGTAGTTTTATAGACTAAAAACTTGTGAAAAATAGTATTAAAAATTAAAAAATGAAATGACAGAGGAGAAGAATGAAACTTGATGGATTGAATATGCTTATCTTGAAAAATTTTATGCTATGATGCTCTAATGCTAATTCAAAATTCTACTAATTGAGTCAACTAATTTGATAAATATTGTAAAACTTGTGCACTAAAAAAGTTGTGAATAGAGTCGATTATCTCAATTATGTTTGCAGACCTATTTGATGAAAGAAGAGGATTATGAATAGAGTCATCTAGTTTGACTATGTATGTAAATGTAGAATTGAAAATGCCAAACTGATTGATCCAATAAACCTATATTTGGAGAAGACCTATAGAGACAAAATATAGTCATTTTAGAGCAATTGTGTGTTAAATTTGTGCATAGAATGTTAGAACCATACTGATTGGTTCGATATAATATTATAAAAATATAATATGATGACCCAATGAAAGCATGAAATAAATCATACAAGGGTTTGATTTGCATCAAGTTCACTAGAATGTATACAAAGGGAAATGCAACTGATCTATTAATCTATCCTAGCTTGGAGAAGATAAATCCTACTTACACTTTCAATTGTTGATACATTAGATATTCAGGGTCATGACCAAGATGGATATACTAGAACTAACCAAGGGATCTACTACCATAATAACATTACTAGAGAGGGTTCCAAATCTTCTAGTCAAACAAAACTATGCAATAACCCTAGTTAGGTCCTATGTTTTCATATTCACAAAAGTATATGAAAAGAAAGTAAAATATAATCTAGTGCTCACCAAAACTTATATCATAAAGTGGGGGTAATAGACATAAAAAATTAAACATGCATAAAATATCTATACTCACATCAATGTATAAAAATATTAATGCATGGGAGAGAAGTACACATGCAAATCTATCCACTCTTACAAAGGAGTAACAAAATTAGAAATACTTGCCTTTGAAGATGAACTCATTAATCCTCAATCTCTCCCTTGGCCAAGGTGATTTGGAAGAGGTTATTGTGACTTGTAAGGATAACAAGGATAATTTTTAGTAGTAGGCTACACAAATTCTCTATGCATCCAAAAGACTTCTCCACAAGATAATATCTGTATCTCCAAAGAAAGTATTAAAACCCTAAGTTATGCTCCTCAAATAGAATGGTGGATAAGTAGATGCATAATATAATATTCTTCTTCTTCTTCTTCTCTTATTCTCTAAATGATATAAATGGATGTGTATATATAATTTAATCTAACCCTAAAAATTTCTAAAAATTTAGCTGATAGGGTCAATCTAATTGACTTTGTATCATTATTGATAAAAATAGATTAGGACTTGGTCTAGGCTGACTAGGATGACCTAGACCCTTAATATGTTTTATAAATTTAATTACAAGTTCAATGGGGCTGATAGTGTAATTTAAACCATTTAAAAAGGGTTTTAGGCTTAAGAAGGGGCTAATGAAGGTGGTAAAATCTTGAAGGAGTGTGCACGAGAGGAGACAAAGTAGAGGGAAGTTTTTAGGAGAACGTTGTGTAGATAGAAAGTGGTGGTGTAGGGGAAAATAGTCCTACAAATCACTAATGGTCTACCCACCCCTTTCTCAATGTACCCTTTAAGGCATGCACTTAGAGAGATTGAGACTTGATGGGTTCCTGCAAAAGATAAAGTATTAGTAATTGATAAAAGTTTGAAAATATTATGTGTATACACATATTTGTCCACCCTCAGCTTAAGTGTTTGCTTCTATTTAGGATTTATATGGGCAAGGCATTCTCCATATGATAGGCCATATGCAATGTTAGAATACCATTAGTCGAGAGAGTCAATAAAGACCACCACTGGTAAATTTTCTATTTTATCTTCTCTTTGTAAACCAACACCTTCATCAATAAACTAATAAAGACATTTTCATCTCACCAAATTGGTGGGTTTTATATCTAGATCATATTCTTGTACCCTATTAATCCATATTCCTCTATTTGATTTGAGTTCTTGTTGAGTCAAAACAAATTTGACAATAGGATCTAAGACCATCACAATTGTGTGGGAGTTTAATATATAAAACCTTAAATGTTTTATAGCTTTGACCATAACATATACATTTTTCTCTATCAAGGGATAATAAATACCATGATCTTTTAGTCCAAACTCATGAAAGAAATCAAAGACTTGATGCCTTCTTAATTTTTCTATACCAAGATGGTTAACAATGTATATTTAAAAGAATAATAGTATGCAATGAAATCTTTTCAAAACTTTGTACAATTCAAAATAGGTGCTTTGGAAATAACCTCCTTAATTTCATTGAAATATTTATTTCCATCACCATTCCATTAGAAATAGTTTTTCCTCACATCATATGAATAATATATCTTGTTATCACAACAAAAATAAGGAATACATATTCTAATAAAGTTCACCTTACCAAAGAATGAGTGTGAATTAGGTTTTCTAATAGATAGATAATTTTTGGGTTGTTTTTACCCTTTGTGGATCAATTTTGGTACCTTATTTAGAGACCACATGTCCTATGAGTTTACCTTCATTAAATATAAATATGGACTTCTTCAGATTCATACATGTGTTTTGGGCCCAACATATTTAAAAGACCATTTTTTTAGATGTTCATAATGATATTCTCTTTTCTTTGAGAATATTATGAGGTTATAGAGATAGATCACTACGATTTTATTATTTATATAATTGAAAGATAAATATATTGCTCTTTAGAATGTATCTCTTGTGTTAATAAGGCGAAAGGGCATTATTTTGTATGTAAATGTTCCCCAAGGGGTGGTGAATGACATCTTGTATTGATCTTCTGGAACAACTTCAACTTGGTTATATATAGAGAAACCATCTAACATGGACATCATTTTAGAGCTCATGAAAACTTGTGAGATATGATCCATGATTGGTAGAGGGTAATTATATTACAATGAGGCTTGATTCAAATTATAAAAATCTATGTAAATATTGACCTCTGCATTCTTCTTTCTGATAGGCACGATGTTGGACACCCATGTAGAATGATGGATAAGGAAGACAATTATTGCATTCAAAATTTTATTTATTTATTAATAGATGGCCCCTACAATTTAGGGATTGTAATGTCTCAAATTTTACCTAAATGGATTAATGCATGGATTTAAAAGAATATCTTACTACATATTCTCTGATCAGAAACACTTTAGATCAACATAACACCAAGTGAAAATGTCTCTATACAATTTGAATAGAGATAGAATAGAGATCTGAATCTTTTACATTCATCCTTAAAATAACATTTCCCAATGTTCACATATTGTGGCTCCTCTTTCGTACTAATATTTACTCTTTGATATTCAGGTGACCATCAATTATCCTCTTATATTTTCATTTCTATGTACTTGTCATGCTTATCAAACATTTATTATAGAGATACAAAACTTTTAGGGATCTCATTTCCCTTTAGCTAAATGACTGTACCATATGATTGATTATCTTTATCATTGGATGTATTTTAAGTTTCCACATCCTTTTCCTCTAACATGGAAGATCCATATATGTTTTTGGGCTTCCCTCAGAATACAAATTATTTCAAGTTATATTTTTTTTGTAAGAAGGCATTGATATGTTCATCATTGTTGAACACTTGCTAATGTTCTAAGTACAGATAGTCAAAATTAATCATTAATTTCTTAAAAATGTTTATCCTTGACATCCATACTCCTATTTGGTCTACTTGCCATTTCGTTAACTCGCAATATATATGAGAACATTTTTTGTTTTAAATTTCTTGAAATAATCATACAAAAATCCCTATTTATATCACATTTATCTCTATTCATCTCAAAAACCTATATTAAGCATGTTTCAATGATATCTTATCTTCTCAGACAAGTCTACACTAGGAGGACATGAGTGCACTATGGCCCTATCCCACCAGTATGACCTTCTCCCCTACAATTTAATGATAAATTTTAAATTTTGGGACATATAATATTACCCCTAAAACATATTTTGTAAGCTTAGTTAATAAAAACATTTGAAATATTCCTCTATATAAACACATCAAGGTATTCACTTGAAATCCCATGGAAAACTGATTTTAAATTACTAGAAAATGAGCAAAAGAGCACTATTTATTTCCAATTTCAATTCTATTGATTTCTAATAGTCATAGGCTAAGTTTTAATATATTTTATTGTAGTTTAAAGGAATGAATTTCCAAGGATTTTAATCAATATTCTATCTAATTTCATATAGTATCACAATCATGTATCACACAATCACCTTGGGAGGGAGAACTACATTGGCTCGATTTTAATTTGGGATATGTAGGCAACACTCAGTCATAAGAGGTTTATGAGGCCAACTTATCCATTCCCACCACCCCATTTTTCCTCCTTTTATTATCTAATTCATATGTAGTGCATGTATAGCACTCATGTTTTATATTTTTTAGGTCTTCTATGTGAAGTATCGGAACACATAACTCAACAATCAACCTTCATAAGCAATCACATAAAACTAGATAAAAAATAAAGAATTCAGTCAATCAAGATGCTACCATAGTCAATAGATAAGGCTATAATGTACCCCTATCTACCTCCTATGGAATTGTCATAACAAACTATGAATTATCTAACATGACTATGTTTTTAGGTCTTTATACATTGTTTTTAACTATAGTTAGCTTACACAGTCACATCTATTTCATTTTTTAAGAGCACTCTCTAACCTTAGTCTAAATTATTATTTTTAACAAGTTTATGATTTATGTGGATTTTGTAATTTACTATAGATCTATTATATTTACTATATTCTAATTCATTTTAATTTTTCAGTAATTTAATATAATTAATTAGATTCACCTAATTAAAATAGATTAAAAATTATAGTGAACCCATTTTTTTAAAACATTAATTGCATGTTTTTTGCTTGATTTTGGTTATAGGATTTCATCTAATTTATGCAAATTCCTAACACTAAAATAAAACAACATTTGAATTTGAATAAAATCCAACACATACAAATTCAACTTATTTAGAATTGGATTTAATTTGACACTAAAGAAGTTTATCTTGTCACCTTGGATAAATCTGACACTAAAGCTTTTTCTTTCAACCTCGGGTTGAAAGTTACTAATTTCTACACACAAAAATATTTCAATCTTATTTTTCTTTATTTTTCATTTACTTTTGTTTGTTTTATAAACCGTGTTTTCGTAGTTTTAAAACTACTTAATGAATATCATGAATGGATATGTGGTGTTTTGTTTATAGATATCATTACATGAGGGGTTTACCCTAATACTCATAGACATTGTATAATCCTAAACACAAACTTTAGTTTTCATGTACCTCATAGTATATTGGAAACACCTAAGATCCCTTATTTATACCATAGGAATCATATTTTACCCATTTAAAGTGTGGTGCACTTGAGATGAGTGTATCACCCAAGGAAATTACTTTCACCAAGCCCTAAAAAACAAGTTTACTTGGCTAAAATCATGGTTCAAAATCTGTACTTAGTGCTCTAAAACATTTAGCCAACACTAATCAATAAACTAGTAAGTATATTTGAGAGTTTAAAAATCATTAAAAATATTTCCTAGATTGTCCTTATACCTTGATTCTTGGTTATATTGTATTCATAGTAATTAGAACTTTTTAGTTCATATTGTACTATACTTCTTGATCCATATTTTATTCATAATGGGCTTAATGTATGAATATTTATTTCATATTTTTATAGAGGATTATGAAATTTATTGACACGATTGGTATTACTATTTAACTTGTTGTCCATTTCATTATTTCATGGATTAAAAACCAAATTATTCAAAATGCTATGCTATACAAGGTCCACTCTAATGACCTCCTAATTTAAATGGTTGCATTACTACATCATGTCACTATTTAACTTCATTTCAAGTACCATCTAAGGTTGTTTTTATCAAATTTGCAATGACTTGGGAACAATAAAAATCATATGTTATACATTTCATCATTTCTAACACCTTTAATGCTTCATCTCAATGTGATATTAAAGTCAAATCTATAAGATCATGTTTGATCCCTTCAAAATCTCCATAATTTCTTACTCCACATCCTCTTAAGGGGCACACCATGAATTTAATTTTAGAAGCAAATACTCAATAATAATCTAATCAAACCAATGGATAAAAATAAATCTAATATATTTGTGAGCATCTTAAAAAGGTTAACTATATCTTATACGCTACTAGAGATGAAAAAAATAAAGGATCTCAAGATAGTATTGCTAATGTTGCTACTTATACCATTACATCCATACCCATTTTTACACTCATAGCATCATCCTTTGGTTTGGTAACATCACTCGGTATACAAAGAGTATCCATGCCTATGCCTACTAATACTACTTATATTCCTCAAATTACCTCTACAAATAATGTTCTTGAACAAATAGTTCTTTCACTACAAGCTAAGCTATCTCAACTTGAGCAAAATATCTCTCATGCTAACCCCTATATAGGCTCATGTTTATTTTTTCATAACCCTTTGACACTCAAAATTTCTTCTAATCCATTACCAATTGGATTTTTGGCTCCTAAGGTTACTCTCTATGAAGGCAAAGGTAATCCTGAAATAAATTTACATGACTTTTATGTAGCTTGTCTAGACTATGAAGATAATGATAAAATGTCAACAAATATATTTCCTACAAGTCTTAAATAGTATTCTCTTTGATGGTTATATAATCTCCCTATTCAATCAATAAATAATTTAAATCCATTGGAAAATCAATTCTTAACACACTTGTGAAAATTTATCATGAGCTCGAATTGCAAAGCTCAAACAAGGGTCTAATGAAACAATCAATGATTATGTGTTAAGATACAATACATTTCTAACAAAAATAACAAATCAAATGGTTGATAATGATCTCCAATATATATTTAATAAAAAAAATTATCTCCACTTCAAAAGGCAATTAGGTTTGAAAAATTTAAATATTTTGATGAGTTATGCCATATAGTCAAAGAGCGTGAGATTATGTTGATTACTTTAAACAAGATTAAGTATTCTTCAAGTGGTCCTACATCAAATTTCAATTTCAAATCAATATAAATTATAAGAGAAAACCAAATGGAAACAAGAGTGAAGCTAAAGGTATAGTTAACTATATCTCATAACCACCACAAAAGCCTTAATTACAAGCCCCATCAAGGAGGCAATTCTCAAGGTTACCTTCACTACCTCATGCATTATTGCAAATACTACTTGAATGTAATATCATCACTCTTCCTCTAACAATGTAAGTGGAAATTTCTATACCGCAATCCAAAAGAATTGATGGAAATACACATTGTGACTACCATAGATGTATTGGGCACTCTAAAAACATATGTTTCAATCTTAAGCACAAGATTTAAGATCTCATTAGAAAAAACTAAAACTAGAAACCTGCAACATGATCAAGAAGTAGACCAATTGTAAGAAAGAGATGTATTTTTGATATGGTCCTCAATGTGATAGCTATATACACACAATATTTTCAAACTTTATTAATTACTGATACTTTATCTCTTGTATGAACCTATCAAGTCTCAATTTATTTGAGTACACACCTTAAAGGGTACACCAAGAAAGAGGTGGGAAGACCATTAGTGATTCACAAGATTGTTGTCCCTGTACTACCACTTTCTACCAATCTAACCTTATCCTAAACACTTCCATAAGCCTTATCTCCTCTCTTGCATACTCCTCCAATATTTTTCCACCTTCATTAGCCCCTTCTTAAGCCTAAAACCCTTTCCAATAGTTTACATTACACTGTTGGCCCCATCGACCTTGTATTCAAATTGATAAAACATATTTAGGGCCTAGGTTAGCCCTGTTTGACTTAAACTAAGACCTAATTTATTTTTATCAATAATGATACAAATTTGATTGGGATGACCCTTTTAGCTAAACTTTTAAAAAAAATTAAGGTTAGATTCAACTATATATACACATTCATTTCACCATTTATTAGAGACAACAAGAGTTAATTATTCATTTGTGCTTCTTTATAATCTACTCTTCTGCCATTCTACATGAAGATTTATAGGTTAGGGTTTCTACTTGGAGAATAATCTCATCTTATGGAAAATTCTTGGATGTTTTGGCCTTTCTTAGTGATCCTTAAAAACAACAACAATATCTTGTGAAGCACTTTTGGCTAAAGGAGAGATTGAGTCTCGATGGGTTCATCTTCAAGGTAAGTATTTCTAACTTTACTCCTATATTTTAGTAGATAGAAGTAGCATAAGTAATGGCTTTTGAATATATTACTCTCTCCATGCATTAGGGTTTCACCTATACATAGTTTAATTAGGATTATCTCATAAATATTTAATTTTTAAGTTTACTAACCCCCATTTTTGTGCTATGATCTTCGGTGATCACAATATTAGACTTTACTTTACTTTTCATATACTTTTGTGAATATGAAAACATAGGACCTAGTTAAGGTTATTGCATATTTTTATTTGACTAGAGGCTTTATAACCCTCCCTAGTGATTTTATTTTGGTAATAGATCCTTGTTATAGGTAAAATAACTAAGAGGGGGGTAGGGGTGAATCATTGATGCAATTAATTCAATTCTAATTTCAAAACTTTAAACTCTCAACTATTCAACACAAGCATACATGGCATATAAACTAGTTATTAAAATGAAAAAAGAAACTATATAAGATCAACATTCATAACACATGGATTATGTGGGAAACCCTCAAGGGGAATAAAACCCACTCTCAAGTCTGAAATCAAGTGGACTATATTCCTATAAAATATTCACAAACATGAGACTTTAGTGAAGTACCCACTTTACAAGGAGCACCAACCTCTAAGCATGAACAAGCACCCACACAACACCTTCTAATATCAACACCTCTATATCTTTGATAACCTTTCAATACATTGGATGAATAGTTAATAACATCTCTCTTCAAACCTTAACACTCTCTCAAACCTTCACATATAAATAATGTATACAAAACTCCCTTTTGTATCACTTTACACTTCTTCACTCATATTCAATATTTAACCCTACAAGAACACTATTATAAAATCATAAATATTACATATAGTTCATGCACATATTCCTCAACCTTATTTGATCTTCAATATATCCACCAGGCACACTCACACTTCACTATACTTTGTATAACAACTCTAGAAACCTTCACCTTAGTTTTTACTCTTTATAGAGCCTTCATGAACATTACCTTCTTGGTCAGCCATTTGACATGCCTTTACCCTTATAGATTTTATTAAAATTGAAATAGGATCAACATCATCCACATATTTCTACCATATCTTTGATAGACCACCCTTAAGCACCAACACCTTTTTAATTAGGCCTAAGAAGCCCTTATAGGTCCATGGAGATTATTCATCCTTTTAGCACTTCATTGAGAAAAAATAGGAATATAATACCCCTTAACATCATACGAGTCCATTCCACATGACCATTAAGACACCCTAAAGTTATTACACTCATCACTACACACCTATGTATATGCAAAACCTATCAAACATTTGCCTTGTACATGAAAGCACCATGAACAAACCAAAAATCAACTTGTAAGAAATTGTTCATATTGAAGATGGATTGGAAAAACCTTCAAAATACATAAAGATGATCCTCAAGGAGTATCAAACTATATATAATAGATAATTCACCTTGAAACATCTAAACATTATCAATAAAAACTCAAACATCCTTCTCAAGTCATTTGTAGAAGGTCAAACCCTCAGTCAACTTTAGACCATAATAAATGTAGGTGTACAACTAGTCAAACCTCCAAATAATTTTTCCTAGATTTAAATTCAATTTATCTACCATTTTTATTTTTATACCACCATAAAATTTATTCCAAATCAAAATTTATAGGCAAAACAATGAGGACTAGTTTTTCTTTGTAAATTCAAATATTTGAATTCCACGATCACTTTTTAATGCAAATTCGACTATGGAAACTAGTGGAATCTACCTATGAAACCAAATTTACACTAAAATTAATTTTTATAGACATCATTTCAAGACCTAAAACTTTAAAAACATGATCTAGGCACAAATATCAACAAACCCATGTGACCATTTTCTTTTGACATCTCCACATGTGCAAATGTTGATGTCAACAATCTATTTACTTAGGAAGATATGCCAAGTTGACTAGGATAACCTAGACCTTCACAATTATATTATAATGAAAAAATTTCACTTTGAAAAGTACCCCAAGCACCCTTGAGCCCTAATATGACCCTTCAAACATGGTCAACACATCACCAACTTCCATCACCTTGCCTAACCAAGCAAACAAATTAGGGTCCATGCATGATCACTAAGACACACTTTGTCATTGAGAAACATGCATACATATTAACTCATGGAAACTATTGGACACCTTATTTAAATAATTTAAAACATCAAAACAATATCCCCCTTTTTCATTGATGTCAAGACTTGAAAATGTTTTCAAATCCAACAATAACACAAGCTTTTTTCTCTTTATAAACACTTTCTTCCCCTTTGACACAATGATAAAGTAGGATTACTTTATTATCATCAGGAATTGGAAATTTTTTAAAATCCAACATAATGAATTTATCTCCTTTGAGGAATGGTATAAAATCCCCCTATCACTGTGCATACTATGTTTTATCATGACTACCTCAAACTTGCTCATTGACAACACTTTGCTCTGACCATGCACTATTTTATGAAGAATAAATTAAAAATATGAATAAAATAGGAGTGGTAAAACCTTGGTAACACTAAGAGGTAATCCCCATAATTCACCTAAACTTTTTCACCCCTTGAGCATCTTCAGACCATCTCTAACCATGAAGAAATTCCATAGTTGCCTTCAAATTTTCTCTCACAAGGCCACCCATAGAATGAAGAGTGATCATTAAAGTTATTTATAAAACATATATGATGCATAAATCCAATTTAGAAACATATTGAGGTAAAATCATACCTTTATATTTTTAAGAGAATGATAAAAAATCACTATTCTTCATACTAGTCTTGCATAGAGGCTTAATAGCCCTACCTGAACCTTACAGAGCCCATAAATTTCTATGTATGCAACCTCATGGATTGAAATTTCATATCTAGATTAAACTCATATGAAACCTCATTCATGCCAATAATCATCATCCAAATCTTCCTCTATACCATGGCTCTTTCATAAATTGAACTACCAATTAACCCTTCATTTGCACAAATCCTCAACCATAGGTCAAAATATACACTTCTAGATGACTGTAAATAAATTTGTGAGCACAATTTTGTCCATTTCAATATATTTATAAGCCTCAATCCTCAACTCCTTTATGAAGGTCACTAACTCACATGGTGCAAAATCTAGGGCATCAAAGAGAAATAAGGTCAACTTACCACCTTACGGTCAATGCCAAATCCTAAGAATACTCTCACACCTATAGGTAAACAATATACAATTCTAGACCAATTTTTAAGGTTTGAATCCTTTGGGAACCCATATATCCATGAAATGGTTTTAACCTACTAGCCTTTAAATAAAGACTATCATACATGAGAGCCTTCAAAAATATTCAACTTGCCTTAAAAAGATATTCAAACCCTAAAACCATTTATAAAACACTTTTATGAGGTCAACACACCTTTATATTCCACAAATTTAGCTTGACCACACACCAATCTTCATTTGACACCTAGAACCAGTCATTTTGTGCATACAGACCCTGTGTATACCCCTATCACTATGCCAAAACACCTTAGAATGATCATGGAAGACTTCTAAAAACTCCTCACCTCCTTTTGTACATGTACACATCAAATCCAACTTGCCTCCATACTTTATTAGCCTTATAGATCTCAAAAACACCAATTTTGCATGATGAACTCTCATTAGGTATTGAACACTGAGTAAAATAGTCAAACTAAATAAATGATCATTAAAGCTACTTGTGACCTATCCAAAGCATGAAACCTAATTGAATATACTTGGGAAAGTCCTCTCTACACTCCATACCAACCTCACCTTCATACTTCATGATTTGATCTATCAAACCAAGCATCAAAATTTGACTAAAACATGCCTTTAGGACCAATGTCCTTGAATAGAACTCTTAAAGATTTTCATCACAAACCTATGGAGAAAGCTCATGAACTTGTTACTCCCCCTTAGCTAATGACCTTATATGATAAACACAAGGCTTGGTAATAAAATATTATCAATTTTATATCAAAAAGGCATTGGTCTTAAAGACCAATCAACAACTCTACATACCTCTGTACTGATTTACATCTTGTACATCATCTAGATCACACATATTTGCTTCCATGTATAAAAGATGTCTCATAATAATCATAGGTATAGATACCCACCTATCATAGAGGACTAAATGTCCCAAAGCTTAGAAGACTCCCACATCTCCATGCTTTCAGTTGACTTGTTATCTTACCTCATCATCAATTTGACTTTAGCTTCATTCTTTCCTTTTGACTCAGAATCCTTGATCTTCTTGTCCCCTTGAGTAGATAAGGATTGATATTTGAAACTTGAACTTGTACCTTATTCTATCATGACAAATAATCCATTTTTTACCTATTTCTAATTCACCTCCTTAGATCTTCATTTGTTATGGATCATTTTCTTCATGTTATGATAATCATTCTTGGAAGTAGAATACTAATCATTCCTACAAAACCTTACTATGTGACCTCTCTCTTGACACTTGAATAAAATGAAGTTTTTATGACTGTACATATCTTTTGTATGAGCCATATGATGACTCCTTGAAGTTTCATTATCCCATTCATGTACCTAATCATTTGGTCTCCTGATTAATGCATTTTAAAAACTTGCAATATGACTAATACTTTGACACCTGTAGCACATGATTTCATGCTTTCCTTATGGACCTATTGACTATCTTGAGTGATGATGTTCTTCATGCTTGTCATTATCTTTCTCATAATTCCATGCAAATATATTATTAGAAGCCTTTCTTTTGCAATCAATGATTCTATGACCAAACTAATGATAAGAGAAACATTAGCCATTGAAGGAGTTATCATACCTTATTGCATTAAGTTACTTGATTTGATTTAAACTTTTTTAGATTTTTAAGTTTTCATTATTATTCAAATTATCATCCTTATATTCTTTATTATCATTTCCCTTAGCATGACTAGTCTCCTAATTTATCATAACTATCTTCTCAATCTTCTTATCCTTTTGAACATCTTCATAAAATCCCAAGCCTAATTTGTCATTTGAGATATTTTGACTTCTCAATAGATCATTAAGATCTACTATACTTTTCTCAAATTTATAATATGTTTCAAGCTTGCTCATAGCTTGATTTAATTTCACTTGCAAAGACTCCATATCTGATTTGTATATGACACATTATTCATCCTAACTCTTTACCTCTTTAGCAAGAGTAAAAACTTGAGTTTCAAGATGTTGAATGATCTTTGGCTTCATTACTCAACCTTTCTTCAAATAAACCAATTTGAGCCTCATAGGACTTGATTAAGGAAGTATGATTTCTGTTCTTACCTTATAGTAGCTTCATCTCTTCCAAGGTATTTAAATATTGGTCTTCAAGAGTGACTTTTTCATCTTATTCCTCTGAACTATCTCCACCAAAGAGATCTCTGCCTAAAGAAGATCCACCTTCATCATCACTAAGAGACATGAACAATGTCTCTTTATCTTCATCATGAGATGAATCATCACTATCCTATGTGTTTCCTTCTTCAACAAATGAGTTACTATCTTCATCATGATAAAGACTCTTAATACATTTATACGACTCCTTATTTCCATTTATCCTATTGAAGAATTTTATGTACTTTTTAGGACCCTCAAATTTCTTGTGCTCAACCTCATGAGATTCCTTATGAGCTTATTTGTGTTTAGACTTGCCTCTATTTGGGAATTTAACTACAAAATAACCAACTTTACCACATGATAATCATTTGAAAGGAAGCTTCCCTTCATACTTACCTGATCCCACATTTAATTTTCTTACAATCATGGCTTCAAGTTGATGTTCATTAAGATCAAAGTCTTCAAGACTTAACTTGTGCTTCTTGCATTTTGTCTCCTTGATCACCTTGAAGGTTTCTTGCTTTTTTTGTGGTTTGTCCTCATTGACTCTCATCTCATAAGCAACAAGGATGCCATGTAATTCATCCATATTCATCTTGGTGAGATCATGACTCTTTTCTATAGTAGAAATCTTTGAATCAAACTTGAGGATAAGAGACCTTAATACCTTTCATATAATAATATCTTATTCAATCTCCTCTCAAAGACCTTTGATAATGTTTACCACCTCATCAAACCTTAGAAGATAGGATGACACATTATCTTCTTCCTCCTCAAATTACCTTTGATAGGTCTGTAATTTAGCCAACTTAACCTTTGAATCTCCTTCATAGATGATCTATAGCTTATCCTAGATTTATTTGGTAGATTTAAAATGGATTACCTTGGTTAACTTAGCCTATGATATGCCACAAATGATAACATTCATATTTTTAGAATTATTCTCACTTAACTTCTTGTTAGATGCACTAGTTAGAGGAGTAGGAGGTGTGGAATAACCATCCAGAATAGATTTCTAAATATCAAAACCTAGATACATGATGTAGGTCCTCATCATTACACTCTAAAAATCATAGTCAAATACATTGAATAGTGGTGATTGTTTAGTAGAGAAACCACCTTGCATTTGATGACTACCTATTGTACCTAATATCACCTTTAAGTGGTTAAACTTGAAAAGAAGGCATGGATATGATACCAATTATTAGAGGTACAACCACTGAGATGGGGGGGGTGAATCATTGGTGTAAGCAATTTAATTATAATTTCAAAACTTCATACTCTCAACCATTCAACATAAGTATCCATGAAGCATATAAACTAGTTATTGTAATGAACAAAGACATTATGCAAGATCAACACTCATAACACATTGATTATGTGGGAAACCCTCATGGGAAATAAAACCCACTCTCAAGTGTGAAAACAAGTGGACTACAATCCTATAAAATATTCACAAATATGAAACTTTAGTGAATCACCCACTTCACAAGGAACACCAACCCCTAAGCATGAACAAGTACCCACTTTTTCTAGATGTTGAGCACCCACACAACACCTTATGATATCAACACCTAAAAAGCTCTGATTGCATTTCAATATGTTAGATAAATAGTGAATATAAAATCTCTTCAACCCTTAACACTCTCTCAAACCTTCACATACAAGCAATGTATCCAAAATACCCATTTGGATCACTTTACACTTCTTTGCTCAAATTAAATATTTAACCTTGAAAGAACACTATATAACATCAAAAATATGACCTATAAAGGCTTATCAGGCGTAACTAAAAAGGTGTTGGTGCTTAAGGGTGTCTATAAAAGATATGTTCAACCTACGTGGATGATGTTGATCTTATTTCAAGTGTAAAATAAGCCTTAAGGGTAAAGGCATATCAAATGGTTGACCAAGAAGGTAATGTTCATAAAGGCTCTATAAAGAGAAAAAACAAAGGTGAAGGTTTCTAAAGTTGTTATGTGAAGTATAGTGAAGTGTGAGTGTGAATGGTGGATAGATTAAAGAGAAGATCAGGTTAAGGAATATGTCATCCTTTTAGCACTTCACCAAGAAAAAATAGGAAAACAAGACCCATTAAAAGCATATAGGTACATGAAACATGACCCTTAAGACACCCTCAAGTGATTACATTCATCACTACACACCTCTAAATATGCAAAACCTATGAAACATTTGCCTTGTACATGAAACCACCATGAATGAGCCAAAAGTCAACTTGTAAGCAATTGTTCATATTGAAGATGGATTGATCAAACCTCCAATCAATACAAATGATCCTTATGGAGTTTAAAACTCTCTCCAATAGATAATTCACCTTGAAACATACAAAAACTATGAATAAAAACTCAAACATCTTTCTTGGGTCATTTAAAAAATAAGGTCAAACCCTCAGTCAACTTTGGACTACAATAAATGCATGTGTACAACTAGTCAAACCTCAAAATCATTTTTCTTGGATTGACCTTAAAGCTATCCACCAATTTTATTTTTATACCACCATTAAATTCATCCTACATCAAAAGTTATAAGCAAAATAATGAAGATTGGTTTTCCTTTGTAAATTCAAATATTTGAATTCCAATGGTCACTTTTAAATGCAAATTTGACCATGGAAACTAGTGAAATCTGCCTGGTTTACCAAATACACACTGTAATAAATTTTTCTAGACCTCATGTCTGTTGGTTGAATATTTTGTCGATCAGCGTACTGATAAACAAAATAGGTCTGATCAACCAAAGTAGGAAGATTGGTCATCCAAATGTGTAGGTTTACCACATCAAAAGGGGACTAATCTCTCCTCTCATCAAGGGGAGGTTCCCTATAGATATGCTATATGTATATATAAATATAAAATAATACTCAAGGGTAGGATAAACCATCCATCTCTCTTTTTTTAGAGATGATGTGTGCAAATCAAATAAAACTCAAGGGAAATGACAGAAAGCACTCCTTTTCTTTTAGAAGTACTATTCATCAAGCCACAAGAATACTCTTGGTAGTAAAATCAAAATGTAACCAAGGACGTAGTAACTAGCAAATTGAGATGTAGCACAAAGTCTCCACTTGAATTTCCCAAGAGTGAGATACGAAGGACAATGAGGGCACAAAGTCGTCCCAAGGTCCTTTACACAGAAACAAAAAGAAAACACACTAAAGGCAATTATGGGGGCACAAAGTCTCTCCACAGTTGACTTCAAGACACCTTCCTGACTACCTTCACTAATTCTACTTGTTGAATTAAAGGAATAGAAAATATATTAAGGAAAAAGACATAAGAATAGTTTCCCCAACAACAAATATATCACAACACAAAGTCTGAAAAGTCACTTGCTTTCTTATTCCAATAACAAAATATGATCAACAATCTGAGCTCAAAGTCTCAGTAATGCCTTTCAATTTGGGCAGAGTTTTGTTTTTGATTGTTAGAGAGAGATCCCCTTTTTACACTAACAAGAGAGTCCCTTATATAGCCTTTTCAAAACGGACTTGGGAATAATAACACATCATGTTGCATTGAATTTTGTTAAGAAGATAGGCTGGAATTTAGGGGCATCTACCCATTTGATTTTCTCAATGTAGAGAAACAAGTCACGCTATTGAAAGTTTACATCTTTCAATGTCCACCTAGCAATCTGATCCTTCTTCATCATTCCTCTTTTTCTGGTTAATTGAATCGGGTCCTTGATTTAATTTGATGCTTTATTCCTTAGTCGCTTCCTGATGATCTTGGCCTTAAAGCTTTTGAATGCATTCGAGTTCATAGATTTAAATCTAAAAGGATCAATGGCTATTTCATTGTTGTAACTTTGACATCCGTGGGCACATCACTTTCCTCAGCAATTCCTTCGGCTTTTTCATTTGAGCTTTCCCAGAGGGAACCTACCTTTCAGGCCTTGAGAAACGATCTGCTTTGGGTTAGGAAGAGCCCCCCACAAGATTATCTTCCCTTTGAGTGATCTTCAGATGGCCTTTTCTAAGACTTTTCAAAATCAACGACTATTTTATGAACCTTGAAATTGACATTCACACACCCATCACTATGTTTGAATTTCCAACGGCTAGTTCACCATTCTTGACTTTGACATCTTCGAGCACATCACCCCTTGGGTTTTCTTAGGCTTTCTTGTTTTACTTCGTCCCAAAGGGAAGGTGACCCTTTATCTTTGGGAAGTGTCCTTTAATTTGGTAGCTGAGAGTCCCCCGCAAGGGCACTTTCCCTTCAGGGTCCTTCGACGGCCTTTTGTCTTTGGAATCCTTTGGAGCTTTCCTGTGGACATTTTTCCCACGAAATTTTTTTGCGGATATTTTCCATGGACAAAAAGTCTGTAGACATTTTCTCGCAGACAAAAAGTTTACAAGAATAGTTATGATTGCCTTGTCTTCAGCCTTAAGAAACTCCTTCAGGCTTTCCTCCCACAGCTTCTTTCCTGAATTCCTTCAGAGTTTTTGTTTGAAGGAATTCCTTTGGACAAAAGTCTAAAATAATTATGCCTTTGTCTTTCAACAAGCTTAAACAAAATTCTGAAAGAATTTACCTTTGCAGCTTCCTTGAAAATGACCCTTTCGAAGGGTGCTTTTGTCAACCAAGTGCCCTCCACAAGGGCACTTGTCCTTCGGGAGGCTCTTTTGAAATTTTGCTTTGAATCGCTCCTTTGAACCAACTGATGAACCAAGCTTTGAACCAAAATTATTGGAAATATTGTCATTGATGTCAAAGGTTTATTATTATTGGTGATAAAGGCCCCATTGCATTTAATATTGTTTATCTTGGCTAATATGAGTTAATATTTATTTAATATTAACAAATATATTTTTGGTTGCATATGAGACAAAATAAGGGCCCATGGAGAAGCTGAAGAGTCATGGGATAAACACAAAAGAAGGATGGGATGCATTTTCCCATGAAGAGTCATCTTGGGGAATACCAAGAGTCACCAAGTGAAGACAAAAGAGTAAAGGGCGAATTTCTCATGAAGGGACACTTAACAGAATACGAAAAGTCACCAAAGATAAGGACAAAAGTGGGAAAGACATTTTTGGTCATGAAGGGTCACCACATGACTTTTCAAATCCTTGGATATGAAGGGTCATCCAAGATTGGCGCCATTTTCCATGAGAAATGAAAGGTCACAAAGGGGGAAGGCCAAAGGTCATTTGGAAAGCTATAAATAAAGACTTGAGTAGCTATTTGTAATGTGGATGTGAGAGGTTGATTTGATATTGTAATATATAGCTTAGAAGAGCAATTGTGAGACATGATTTGTATTTGTTATATCTAGCTTAGAAGAGCAAAAGTGAGAGAGAGAAAGGTGATGTTATATTGATCTATCATTTGTTGAGATAATAACATTGAGAGATAGGTATGTGGTATACACAAAGGGGTTGGTGCTCTTGTGGGTTGGTACTCACGAATTATTGTTGAGTTGGTGCTTGGCAAAGGGGTTGGTGCTCCTGTGGGTTGGTGCTCACGAATGACAGCTAGGTTGGTGCTCAGCAAAGGGCTTTGAAGATCCTGTGGGGTGGTGCTCACGAATTGAAGCTAAGGTTTGTACTTGGAAAAGGGGTATGGTGCTCATGTGGGGTTGTTCTCACGAATATATTTGAGATTGATTCTCCATATTTTTTCCCACATTGTGTTTCCATGTTATATCTGGTGTCTCTCTCTGTCTTGTGTGATGTTTATTGTTTAAGTTTTATTACATATCTTGAATGTTTGATTAAGTTGAATATTGGTTAAAGGAAATATTTATAAGATATATAATATACTAATTCACCCCTCCCCTCTCAGTATATTCTATGCTTAACAATTGGTATCAGAGTAGGTTCCTTTTTGAAAAGTTTTACAGCTTGAAGGTAGATCGGGAAAAGCATGATGGCTGGGTCATAGGAATGATTTTCTACAAATAAGGCACCTTTATTTGATGGGATGAATTATGCTTTTTGGAGCATGAGAATGAAGGTTTATTTGATGGCCCTTGGATTCGACATATGGAAATCAGTGATGGAGGAATATGAAGAGCCACATACATCTACAATTACTCCAGCAAAAAAGAAGGCAAGTGAATGTAATGCTAAAGCTTTAAATGCTATTTTATGTAGTTTATGTGAATCTAAATTTGTTAAAGTTATGCAATGTAAATCTACTCATGAAACTTGGATAAAAATTGAGAATATTTACAAAGGTGATGGAAAGGTACATCAAGCTATATTACAGACTTTTAGAAGGCAATTTGAAAGTTTGAAGGTGGAAGAAGAAGAAGATATAGCAAGTTATTTTTTGCGAGTTGATCAGATAGTAAATTAGATTCAAGGTCTTGGAGAAACATTGGAAGAATCAACATGGTGCAAAAGGTTTTGAGATCTCTACCAATGAGATATGATGCAAAGGTTTCGGCAATCGAGGAGATGAAGAATTTAGCCAAGCTGAAGATGGATGAGCTTCATGGTATTCTCACAGCATATGAGATGCGGACAGAACAAGATAAACCCTCAAAGAGAGAAGCGGCTTTCAAGACATCAAAGAAGGAGAAAGCTAAGATTCAAGAATCAAGTGATAGTTCCAGTGATGATGAAGATGACAATGAAGCACTTTTCATTCGCAGGCCTAAAAGAGGAATAGGTAAATATCAAGAAAAATTACCTTTTAAATGTTTTAATTGTGGAAAGATTGGACATTTTTTAGCTAGATGCCTAGATAAGGTTAAAGATGATGAAGAAGAAAATCATGCATACAAGAAGAACTTCAAAAGAAAATCCAAGAAGGGATTTGAGAAGAAGAGCCTATATTCTAAGGACCTTAGCTCAGTTGAAGATAGTGGAGTCAGCGATTCAGAAGATGAAGAGATTCTATTCATGGCCATACATGATGATGATCAAGAAGAAGAAGAGGAGGAAGCTGAAGTAGATATGGAAGGAAAACTCAATTGTGCCCTAGAAGAGTTAGAAGTTATTCAGAAGAAGAATCAAAGGTTAAAGTGCTAGATCGAGAAAAATGAACAAGAGTCAAAGGAAATGATTGAAGATCTACAAGCACACTTTGAAGAAGCCAAGAAGAATGAAGAAGATCTCACATGGAAATAGTAAGACAAGAATGTCAAAGGTATGTTATTGAAATTGCCTCCTTAAAAGAAGATATTCAGAAAGTAGTCAATGATAAAGTAGTGAGTGATTCAAGATTTGAGGATAGCACTAACATGCTGAATAAGATATTGGAAAGTCAAAAAGCAAATTCAGATAAGACAGGGATCGGATTTGAAAAGAAAAAGAGCTATGGTGAGGCTCTTACACAAGAGGAAACAAAAAAGGGAGAAGTGAAGAATATAGAGGACATTCCAAATAGAGAAAGATGGAGAGAACAAAGCTACAAAAGGCAATCAGGACAAAGATATATAGACAGGTCTTATTTTTATGGCTATTGTTTTTATTGTAATGGATATGGTCACAAGAAATTAGAATGTAGAAAAAGAGATAACGATTTCAAAAATAAGGAGAAGGAAAGTCAAATAGAGTCAAGTAGAATCCACAACTCTTTTGCTCCTCTATCAAGCTTTGATGAAGAGACCATAGTATGCTACAAGTGCAACAACTACGGACACATAGCTCGATATTGTAGAAGTGTGTTGAAGTCAGTCAAGAAGGATCAGAGGTTCAAAGCTCCATTCATCAAGAAGAAGAATCAGAGTTTCAAAGCTCCATTCATCAGGGAAAAGGTTCAGACATGTTCATGGTAGAAGAAACAACATGAAGATTCTATGATGGTGCAGACAGCTCTGTATGTGGGAGGTAAAGATCAGCCATGGTTAATTGATAGCGAATGTTCAAGGCATATGATAGGAGATAAAAATAAGTTCATTTATATAAAGAAGATTAATGGTGGTACAGTGAGGTTTGGAGATAAAACCACTGCCAGGATAGCTGGAAAAGGTACTTTGAGTTTGGATTATGGTAGAACTAAGACAAAGAATGTTTTATATGTAAAAGGTCTTAAGCATAATCTGTTGAGTGTTAGTCAAATATGTGATCAAGGCTATACATTAAATTTTCATAAAGAGGGTTGTGAGATTAGAAGAAAAGATTCAAATGAGTTGATTGTAGATGCTCAAAGGATAGGGAAAATGTGTATGTATTGTCAGATATCTTCTCAAAGGCACGATCAAAGGATACATTCAAAGATCGGCGAGAGGAGTTGGGAGTAATTTCTATTACTTCCTGCCATTAAGGTTCAGCATCAAGTGAGGGGGAGCTAAGTGTTAGCTCTAGGTAGGACCTTTGCCATTGATGTCAAAGGGGGAGAATAATAGGTACAGGTATAGGTGTAGAAAATAGGTACAAGAAACAAGTACATGTTGCTACAGTAAGGGGGAGTTACTGTATGCTTTTAGATGACAGTATGTGCAGGTGATAGGATGTGGTAGTTTCAGGATTAAGGTTGCCATCAATGACAAAGGGGGAGATTATTGGAAATATTGTCATTGATGTCAAAGGTTTAGTATTATTGGTGATAAAGGCCCCATTGCATTTAATATTTTTTATCTTGGCTAATATGAGTTAATATTTATTTAATATTAACAAATATATTTTTGGTTGCATATGAGACAAAATAAGGGCCCATGGAGAAGCTGAAGAGTCATGGGATAAACACAAAAGAAGGATGGGATGCATTTTCCCATGAAGAGTCATCTTGGGGAATACCAAGAGTCACCAAGTGAAGACAAAAGAGTTAAGGGCAAATTTCTCATGAAGGGACACTTAAAGGAATACAAAAAGTCACCAAAGATAAGGATAAAAGTGGGAAAGACATTTTTGGTCATGAAGGGTCACCACATGACTTTTGAAATGCTTGGATATGAAGAGTCATCCAAGATTGGCACCATTTTCCATGAGAAATGAAAGGTCACAAAGGGGGAAGGCCAAAGGTCATTTGGAAAGCTATAAATAAAGGCTTGAGTATCCATTTGTAATGTGGATGTAAGAGGTTGATTTGATATTGTAATATCTAGCTTAGAAGAGTAATTGTGAGAGATGATTTGTATTTGTTATATCTAGCTTAGAAGAGCAAAAGTGAGAGAGAGGAAGGTGATGTTGTATTGATCTATCATTTGTTGAGATAGCAACATTGAGAGATAGGTGTGTGGTATACACAAAGGGGTTGGTGCTCCTATGGGTTGGTGCTCATGAATTGTTGCTAAGTTGGTGCTTGGCAAAGGGGTTGGTGCTCTTATGGGTTGGTGCTCACGAATTGTTGCTGGGTTGGTGCTCAGTAAAGGGGTTGGTGCTCACGAATGACAGCTGGGTTGGTGCTTGGTAAAGGGGTTTGAAGCTCCTGTGGGGTGGTGCTCATGAATTGAAGCTGAGGTTTTTACTTGGCAAAGGGGTGTGGTACTCCTTTGGGGTTGTTCTCATGAATATATTTGAGATTGATTCTCCATGGTTTTTCCCACATTGGATTTCCACGTTATATCTGGTGTCTCTCTCTGTCTTGTGTGATGTTTATTATTTAAGTTTTATTGCATATCTTGAATGTTTTATTAAGTGGAATATTGGTTAAAGAAAAGATTTATAAGATATATAATATATTAATTCACCCCCCCCTCTCAGTATATTATGTGCTTAAAAAAAATGGTTCAAGCCAATGAACCCTTTGATTGAACCAAAAGCCGTTGAACTGTTTGATGAACCGACTGAGTGAACCAAAGCATTGATCCAACTGAATTGAACCAAGCCTTTGAACCAAAGTGGTTCAATGGTTCATCAGTTCAATTGGTTCATTCTCTTTGATTTGGCTATGTCCTTTTGATCCTCTTGAACCAAATGCATTGAACCTATTGAACCTTGAACCTATTGAACCTTTGAACCAAAGTGGTTTAATGGTTCAACAATTTAATGATTCAAGCCTTAGAAACTTGTTGAATCTTGATTGAACCTGCTTGTAGAAGCCTTTGAACCTATTGAACCATTATTACATTAAACCTGTTGAACTCTTGCTGTTGATGCTAAACCTTGACGTTAAACTCTTTTAGTTGAACCTGGTCATTGAACCAACTTTGAAATTACCTAAGTGTTGAGAGCTTTCTCCTTTCCTGCAGAGTCCGTAGAAATCAACTTGTGAAGCCCGTTAAACTTGGCCTACAGAGTCCGTAGATTTTCTTTTCCTGCAAAGTCCATAGATTTCTCTTCTTGCAGAGTCCATAGATTCATGCCTATAGAGTCCATAGATTCAAGCCTATAGAGTCTATCGATTCAAGCCTGCAGAGTCCATAGATTTTTGAGAAGCTTGAAAAATGAGGAATTTGAATGCCCAAGACAAATATTGAAAAGGGAAGAGGCAGTTTTGGTCTGTAGGACCAAAATAGTTTAAATGTTGTCCCAAAAATGAGTGATATTTTTGGGGGACAACAATGTCAAGACTTGAAACTTGAAACACATGATCTAGGCATAAATTTCAACAAACCCATGTGACCACACCTCCACGTGTGTGAATGTTGACATAAAGAATTTGCTTACTCGAGAAGATATACCAAATTGACTAGGATAACCTAGACCTTCACAAGACTATTCTAATGAATTAATTTCACTTCCAAAATTACCCAAAGCATAATTGATCCATCATATTACCCATAAAAAATGGTCAACACATCACCAAAATTTATCATCTTACCTCACTAAGAAAACAAATTGGGGTCCATACATGATCACTAAGGCACACTTTGTCATTGAGAACCATGCATACATCTTAACTCATGGACGCTCTTGACCACCTTAGGAACTAATTGAAAACATAAAAATAATCCCTTGGTTAGGTCTAGTGTATCCACCTTGTTCATGACCCCAAATATCTAATGTATCGACAATCATAAGTATAAGTAGGATTTATCTTCTCCAAACTAGGATTGATTAATAACTTAGTTGTATTTCCATTTGTATACATTCTAGTGAACTCAACATGAATCAAAACCTTGTAGGTTTTTTTTCATGCCATCATTTTTCATCATATTATATTTTTCTATATTTATAGTACTATATCAAACCACTCAGTATAGTTATAACATTTTATGCATTGGTTTAACACATAATCACTCTAAAATTACTCTATTTTATTTGTGCAAGTCTTCGACAAATATAGGTTACTAGATCAATCAGTTCAACATAGTATTCTTATTCAGCTCTAGATATCACATACATAGTCAAACTAGGCAACTCTATCTACAATTTTATTATGTTAACATACAGGTTTACAAACATAGTTGAACTAATTGACTATATTTTCAACTTATATTTTAGTATACAGGTTCTCAAACTCCATCAACTAGTTGACCTAGCTATCAGAATTTCAAATAAGCATTTAAACATCACAACATAAAAAATTTCAATTTAAATGTCTTCAATCCCATCAAGGTTCATACATTTCTCTATCTATCATTTTAGTTTTCTTTTTTAGTACTATTTTTCACAAGTTTGTAGTATATAAAAATGTAGCCACACAACAAACTGGGTCAATCTATTTGACATGGTTCTATAGTATGTATTTCATCTAGAATATAGAGTCAACTTGTTTGACTATGTTCTTCTAGATCTTGCTTCTGTAAAATAATAATGACCCAGTAAACTCTGTTATACACTATTTACATACAATGTCACCTGAATTGACTCTATACTCTTCTCAATCAAGGAATTAACCTCTATTTGCTAGTAATTAATTCACCTTTTATTTTTAGTTGATTGCATGCTTAGATTAATAAACATATATTAAATAGGCGGTTTTCAAATTACCATTTTAGTCACTCTATTTTTCTTTTTACACACTACCAAATCACTTTACATCCAAAAATCATTAAACTTTGTCTTCCCAAGGTCTACCTACTTAGATTTGATCACCAAGGGGAAGCCAACTTAATTTTTTGGATAAGTATAAACATGTGTTTGATGGTATATATTTTCAAAGCACCCGACACCCTTATTGTTGAGGGATAGTGAAGTGAGGGGTTAAGCCCCAATACCAAGCCAGTACCACCATTGATACAGATCCCTTTTAGCCTAAACATCCTGAAACTAGCCTTAGATTGCTTTCTAATTACTTATTTCAACCAACTTTCCAATCACATTAAAATTAAACTTTTTTATAACTTAATCACATTTAGGATGAACAATTAGTTAGTATTTACTTTTCAGTTACTACTTGCTCTTTGATCATTATATGTTGTATTGCAAAACTTGAATTGGTCAATGTTGGTGCAAGGTTTGTGTTGTGTGTTTTAATTGGATCAATCACATTGATTTAATTACTTGTGTGCTTAATTTCATTTTGATTCAAAATTATTGTACAAAACCTTTCTCTTTCAGAACACTATCATTTCTATTAATGCAGTCTCTTATAGACTATTTAACCTTTCTACCTACAGTACATAATTGACTTGTCTGACTAAGTATCCTTATCTTCCTATTCAACCCTTGTCCACAGTTGAACTATTTAACTATGTCTTATTATTTCTTGGCATATTCCTTATTCATCAGTACACTATTGACCCATATGATCATGTATTATTTTTATCCTATTTTCAATTTCATCCCTTCTAGTACATAATCAACTAACTTGACTATGTCCTCTTATTTTTTTCTTTTGTGAATTTTATTCACATACTCTATCGACCCAGTTGAATTTATACCTATTAACTGACATTGTTCTTTATCTAGCTGACTCTATCCCTATTTTCACTCTTGTTCCTTAATCTCATATTCTTTCATCAAACATCATGAAATCCCTTATCAAAATCTTTTTAGATAACCTGAATCCATTTAGACACTATATGGGGTGCACTATTATTCCTTTCTTCACTTTCCAAGAGGATCCTCACTCTTGGAATACTTCTTCTCCTCCCTCATATTTAGATTGCAACATGGTTCAATCACTCCATAAGATGAGATTGGTGGATCAGATACTTTTCATATTTATCAAGACAATTCCCATCTTCAAACATCTCACCATAATGTCAGGGCAATTGACATAATTCTATCCAATAACCTATAAGGAATCCACCACCTAACAAACCTCTCATAATACTAATTCAAAGAATCTTCCTACAAATACCAATCCACCAATAAATACCACTCATATTTTTAGATAGATAGTGAAACAAATGAACATAATGAAAACATATAACACCTCCCAAATGATATAACTAAAACATCATTTGATCAACATGGATAATAAACCTCCCATTCTTCATCCTCAAAATAATAAAATTTTTATTCCTCCATCCCTTAGAGATGTCGCAAGGAATGCCATCTCCCAACCTATCATGCATAGTAAGATACTTCAACACATCTAAAATGAGCCTTTAACTCCTTTCATTATTTCTATTGATATTGGTAACATATCTCCAACTATTAAATATGATGGGACTAAAGACCCTGCATCTTTTCTTAAGGCATTTGGCAATCTTTATAAGGAGTGGATTCAAACTAATACTTTTGTCAGGATTCAAACTAATACTTTTGTCACAACTAAAATTTTAGTTAAAAATTTCAGCGGTGATGTATTAGAATGGTATAATTAAATTTTCCAACATTCCATATGGTAATTAGAGGATTTAGTCAATCCTCTAGTTAAAGAGTTTCAACACAATGATCTTCTTGAGAATTAACTTAGCCATTTCATTAATTCTAATTAATCTCTCACCGAATTAGCTCATGAGTTTATCAAATGATTAAAATATATAAGTCATAAGGCCAATCATAACATGACTGATGACAATTTATTTAAACTCTTTATAACAACATTAACTCCTTCACTTCAATATAAGGTTCATAATTTTGCTCCTAAAATGCTAAATGAAGCTCTTGACCAATTTAAGCATCAAGACTTCTTAATGAAATAGTTTGAACCTAATACCAAAATCATTAAAGTATCTTTTAAACATTCAACTAATGTAATAATTGTCAATCCTCCTTAACCCAAACTAGGAGTAGCCAAATCTGACAATCCACAACCTTCTCTCACACCATTAACTATACATCAAATGAAATAATTTTTATGGACCTCTAAACCATTCACTTACCCCAATAATCCTCCAAAATGGTATGACCCTAATTAGTTTTGTTGGTTTTATGCTGACATAGGTCATTCCCTAAAACATGTAGAGGGATTTTTTTTTGTCTCCTATATGCTTGGTGATTCATTCAATCATGAATCCATGATTCAACTCCATTGTCAAGATTACATTAATGATTTTCATAAGAAAAAATCTCCCAAAGCTTCTTCTTCTAACAACCAAAAATATTTTTCCATAATGAACACTCAATAATCTAACAAGGATATTTATGTGATTAATACTGATTATGACCAATATTACACCAATTCCCAATATGTCAATGTGGTTAAGGTTAATTATCACCAAAAAATAGCCCACAAAGATCCCATCACCAAACCTAAGAAACCATATTTGGAAGAGAAACTTCTCAAAGATACTACTACTACTCACATAGCTTCATAAACCAATGCAGAACCATCTCCTCCTTTTGAACCTCCAACCACTTCTCTTCCTCATAAACCTATTTTACCTTCTAAGCCTCATGTTGGTTCTCATTATTCCAAAACCCATTAAAAATTATTATAAGAACTCAAATCCATGCCTTGCAAATTTCACTTTATGGATTTAGTTCGTACCTCTCCTTACCATTGTATGTTCCTCATGTAATGACTTCAATAAATTGAATATCCATCTCTTTCAGAAGAGGAACCATCTTCTCATAAGCCTCAACCAATCGAAGTGTATGCCATTGAATTTTGTCCTTTTTTGAAACCCTATATAGATTCCTTGAAGAAGACATGATCAATGATGAGATCCTCTTTAGAGATAATGATCCACCCATCTTTATTAAAATAGCCATCAATACCACCCTCATTCATAAAGTACTAGTAGATCAAGGGTCCGATATTAATGTGACCTCTCTTTGGCTCATCCAACAACTTGGATATAGTAAAGCTCATCTCAAAAAAACTCATTTGACATGTCATATATTTGACAAAACTAATCAAGAGCCACTTGGTTATATTTGTATCCCTCTTATGATTGGATCTAAGACTATATAAACTAAGTTCATGGTCCTCAATTTACCTTTATCTTAAAACATACTCCTTGGATGCCCATGGACCCATAGAATGAGGGCTATCACTTCTTTTGGTATCCAATATACCAAGTTATTTCATAATGGAAAAAGGTATAAACATGAGGTTGATCCTAACCCATGGAGTATCTAGCTTCCGAATTCCAAATCTCCATATCGACTTTCCATTATTCTAAATATTAATAGTGCTCCTTTATCTAAATCCATCAACATGAATATAGATTTACATGTCACTCTTGTTGGCTCTGATGAGAATGAGCATAATGACTTGAAAAATACCTAAAACACTACCAAGCTACTATTGAGTTGTGGAGCCAAAAGCTTCACTAATGAGCTAATGTGGAGGTTGATGGGCTTACATAGTAATCAACATCGGTCAGAACCAACCGACATCGATTAGGGGTCAACCGGCATTGGTCATGGCATCGGTCAAAACCAACCAACATTGGTTAGGGGTCAGTCGGCATCGGTCATCTTCAGACTAACACTGACTTCTGTGCGTTTCCAAAATTGCTATTTTTAGGAGAACAGTTAGTTTGCATGTAAAGACTAAAATTAGTCTTGAGTCTATTTTTCTAATTATTGTTTGCTTTTCAATTCTATTTAAGAGACTCATGGGTCAGTATTGTAATTTGAGTAAGATAATCAAGATTAAGAAGATCTGCAAGAATCAAGAAGATTATTAAAAAATCTTGTTCCATGATTGCTAGAATATAATTCAGTAATTGAGTTGATTGTAATTGATTGAGAGAGAAAACTCTTGAGGGATAATTACTGTACATCTGAGAGGTGTGAGGAGAGAGAGATTTCTTCATTGTATTTCCTTTTGGAAGATTTTAATACAAGATTAGTTGTCTCTTGTATCTCCTATTATTTATTGTTTCTGATTTCTAGTTACTTATTACTTCTAGTTTCAATTCCGTGTTTAGTTGCTTATACAAAAGTAATCAATTATACTCTAAGATCCTAACTGGTATTAGAGCATGTTAGTGTTTTTTGATTAAAAAATTCACTCACAGGGGTTTTTGATTGAGTGGGAGCAAAGCAATGGCAGAAGAAAGTAAACTAAGAATGGAGAAATTCAATGGCAAGTATTATCAATTATGGAGGATGCAGATTAAAGATTATCTATATCAGAAAGATTTGTATTTATCATTGGGTGGGGTTTCAAGGAAGCCCAAAGATATGGAAGATGAATAATGGAATGTTCTTGATAGAAAGGCTCTTGGATCTATAAGGTTGAGCCTGGCAGCTTCTGCGATTTCCAACTTATCACAGGCAAAGACAATGGTAGAGTTAATGGATACTTTGGCAAATTTATATGAAAAACCCTCAGCTTTGAATAAGGTATATCTTATGAAGCAACTATTTAATTTTAAAATTTAGGAAGGTGGATCTGTATCTAGTCATCTTAATGATTTCCATACAATAGTAAATCAATTAAATTCAGTCAAAATAGTTTTTGATGATGAAATTAAGGCTCTCTTAATCTTATGCTCTTTACCTGAAAGTTGGCATAGTTTGGTAATGGCAGATAGTAATACTACGTCTACTTCAAATATCTTGAAATTTGATGATGTTGTTAGTGTAATCTTGAATGAAAAAATTCACAAGAAAAGCACAGGGGAAACATCAGGTAATGCTTTAAGTGTTGAAAGCAGGGGAAGGCAAAGAGAGAAGGGCAAGCAAGAGAAATCAAGGTCAAAGATGGGAAGTAGATCCAAATTCATAAATGGAAGAATAACCTACTGGAATTGTGGAAAGAAAGGGCATGCAAAGAAAGATTATTGGTTGAAGGATAACAAAGAAAATCAGCATGAAGGTAATAAAGATGCAAAAGTTGTAGGTATTGTTGCACAGGATGCTCTTATATTTTCTTTGGATAATAAAGTAGAATCATGGGTTTTAGATTTTGGTGCCTCTTTCCATGCAACCCCAAATAGAGAATTTTTCAATGATTATGTCCATGGAGATTTTAGAAAAGTTTATTTAGGGGATGATGAACCTTGTAAAATTGTTGGAAAAAGAAAAGTGCAGCTGAAATTTCCGAAATGGCAACACATGGGTGTTGAAGGATGTCATGCATGTACCCATCCTAAAGAGGAATCTGATTTCTGCAGGAAAGTTGGGTGATGAGGGTTGCACAATAACTCTCACAGCTGAATCTTGGAAAGTTGACAAGGGTGCACTTGTATTAGCAAAAGGTAAGAGAGTAGGTACACTTTATCTGTCTACTTGTATTACTGATTATTCTCCTTCTATTTTATCTACTTCAGATGTAGATGCAAAGTTGTGGCACTGTAAGCTTGGTCACATGAGTGAGAATGGAATGAATGTTCTTAATTCAAAAGGTAAGCTTTCAGATTTGAAAAGCATAGATCTAGATTTCTGTGAGCATTATATTTTTGGGAAACAGAAGAAAGTGAGGTGTCTCAAAATTGGGTTAACAAAGAAGAAGCACAAGTTGGAGCTTGTTCACATAGGATCATAGTATTATGTTTATTTCATTGATGATGCTATAAGAAAGGTATGGGTTTATTGCATAAAGAAGAAATTTGATGTTTTTGACACATTTAAGAAATGGAAAGCTTTGGTTGAGAATGAAATAGGTTTGAGATTGAAGTGCCTTAGATCTGACAATGGTGGTGAGAACTGCAACAATAAATTCAACAGTTATTGTTCTATGAGTGGAATACATAGGGAAAGGATGGTTCCAAGGACACCTCAACAAAATGGAGTTGCTAAAAGGATGAATAGAATAATAATGGAGTGTGCATAGAGTATGAGGTTGCATGCTGGTTTACCCTTACAGTTTTGGGCAGAAGCTGTAGATACTATGGTTTACCTGATTAATAGAGGACCTTCTACTGCACTGGATGGTGGAATTCTAGAAGAGGCTTGAATAGGTAAAAAGGTAGATCTTTCATTTCTTAGAGTTTTTGGTTCTAAAGCTTTTGTGCACATTGATAAAGAAAATAGAAAGAATCTGGATGCTAAATCTATGCGGTGCACTTTCATTGGTTATGGTTTTGGAGATTTTGGATGCTCATTGTGGAATTTAGAAACTAACAAAATTATTAGAAGCTATGATGTAGTTTTCAATGATAAGGTGATGTACAGTGATCAGCTCAAGAGGCTGAATAATTTTGAGTAGGGCAATCTTGATTTGGAAGAGGTTATGATCCAAAATGAGCTCGTAGGTAAAAATCATCACTCACAAAAAAACACAGAGATCAATGTCGGTCAGGTGGAAACCAACATCGGTCAGGTGGAGATCGACATCAGTTAGATACAAATTGATGTTGATCAGGAGGAATCGACATCGACTGGGTGCAGACTGACATCGATCAGAGATGACTGGGATCGATCACTGTCAAAAGAAAATTTAGGCAGACACCAAGCTGTAAATGAGTCTCAAACACCCATAAGGAGGTCTGAAAGGGTAAGTAAACCTCTAATTCATTATTCCCCTTCTTTATACTACTTGTTTCTCACTGATGGTGGAGAACTAAAAAGTTTTGATGAGGCAATGCAGGTAGAATCCAGAAAATAGTGGGAGCATGGCATGAATGAGAAAATTGATTTCTTGGAAGACAACCATACGTGGGATTTGGTTGAGTTGCCAGTCGAAAAGAAAGAACTGAAAAACAAATGGGTATACAGGTTAAAGGAAGGAGAGAATGGACAAATGAGACATAAGGCCAGGTTGGTAGTAAAGGGATTTGCACAAAAACTAGGTATTGATTTTGGTGAATTTTTTTCTCCTATAGTAATGATGACTTCTATTCAAACTATATTGTCTTTAGTTGCTATTGAGGATTTGCATCTTGAGCAGATTGATGTTAAGACAACATTTCTTCATGGAGATTTGGATGAAGAGATATATATGGATCAATTGGAAGGTTTTGAGGTCAAAGGTAAGGAAAAACTTGTGTACATGTTGAAGAAAAGCTTATAAGGTCTTAAGCAAGCTCCAAGACAATGGTATTTGAGGTTTGACAGGTTTATGATAGAGCATGGCTTTAGTAAATGTCAATCTGACCATTGTGTTTATTTTAACAAATTGGATAATGGTAGTTATACTATCCTGTTACTGTATGTAGATGATATGCTTATTGCAGGTTCATACATGTAGAAAATTACTGAGCTTAAGGTAACATTAACTCACACATTTTCCATGAACGATTTAGGAGCAATAAAGAAAATCCTTGGCATGAGTATTAAGAGAGATAGGAAAAATCATAGTTTGATTTTGTCTCAAGAGGATTATGTGAATAAGGTGTTGGAGAGGTTCAATATTCATGATGCAAAATCAGTAAGCACACCTATGGCTAGACACTTCAAGTTGAGCAAAGAACAGTGTCCTAAATCACATGATGAGGTTGAGTACATGAGTAGAGTTCCATATGCTTCTACAGTTTGGAGCTTGATGTATGCAATGGTATGTACTAAATCAGATATTGCCCAAGTAGTGGGAGTTGTTAGCAAGTTTATGGCCAATCCAGGAAAGGAACACTAGAAAGCAGTTCAGTGGATTCTTAGATATCTGAGAGGGACCATCAATAGGCATTTATGTTATGGAGGGTCAAACACTTCTCTACATGGGTATGTAGATTTGGATATGGCAGGTGACTTGGATGGTAGGAGAAGCACCACAGGATATGTGTTCACTATTGGTGGAATGGTGGTTAGCTAGATTTCAAAGTTGTAGAAGGTTGTTTCCTTGTATACTACAGAGGCATAATACATTGTAGTCACAGACGTTAGCAAGGAAATGATTTAGATGATTCAGTTCATGGAAGAGTTGGGAAAGGAGCAAGAGAGTTGCAGATTATATAGTGATAGTCAAAGTGCAATTCATTTGGAAAAGAATTCAGCCTTTCATTCAAGAACCAAACATATACAACTTAGGTACCACTTCATTAGACATGTATTTGAGGATGGACAGTTAAAGCTGGAAAAGATCCATACGGATAAGAACCTTGCTGATATGTTAACAAAGCCAGTAACAAAGGAGAAGTTGAATCTTCATTCAACTTTTTTTGGTCTTCAAGATTGAACTTGAAGAGGAAAAAACAAGCTAGAGATGTTTAGAGGATGTTGTTGTACAGGTACAAGTGTAGCTATTTATCTCCAAGTGGGAGATTATTGAGTTGTGGATCTAAAAGCTTCACTAATGAGCTAATGTGGAGGTTGTTGGGCTTACACAATAACCAACATCAGTTAGAACCAACTGACATCAGTTAGGGGTCGATCGACATCAGTCATGGCATCAGTCAGAACCAACTGACATCGGTTAGGGGTTGGTGAGCATCGGTCATCTTCAGATCGACACCGACTTCTGTGCATTTCCAAAATTTCTATTTTTAGGAGAATAGTTAGTTTGCATGTAAAGACTAAAATTAGTCTTGAGTCTATTTTTATAATTATTGTTTAATTTTCAATTCTATTTAAGAGACCCATGGGGCAGTATTGTAATTTGAGCAAGATAAGCAAGATCAAGAAGATCTACAAGAATCAAGAAGATTATTAAAAAATCTTGTTACATGATTGCTAGAATACAATTCAATAATTGAGTTGATTGTAATTGATTGAGAGAGAGAGATAAATCTTGAGGGAGAATTACTGTACATCTGAGAGGTGTGAGGAGAGAGAGATTTCTTCATTGTATTTCCTTCTGGAAGAGTTTAATATAAGATTGGTTGTCTCTTGTATCTCATATTATTTGTTGTTTTTGATTTCTAGTTACTTATTACTTCTGGTTTTAATTCTATGTTTAGTTAATTATACAAAAGTAATCAATTATACTCTAAGATCCTAACAACTACCTCCTTACATCTTAAAGTGGCTAGATCCCTCTTTATTACCTCATGATCACACCATCCCTCTCATTTATGAGATCACTAATTTACCCCTCCATGTAATGCTTAGGAAGCCTCTTACATAGAAGATGACTTCACGTGCAATGATTATGGAGTGTATAAATTATTCTAATATCCTTTAGTCATATCTCCACATAAATTTAATGACTTAGGCATCTCACCTTCTAAATTTCCTTCTAAATCATAAGCATGTACAATTTCTCCAAATTATGATGATAATTACATCATGTTCCAAGTTCAATCATGAGACTTAGATGTTCAACATTATAAAAATAACTCTATCCCAAACACATGATTTCAATCATGATGTTCATACTATTCCAACATATTTTGAATTATCACTTGAAGGTCATATACCCCATGCTAATTATCCACTTCTTGATACCCCTTATGTGGTGGAACAAATCTTACCCACTACTCCTTAGAAACTTCTAGCATCTTCTATACCTATTACTCAACCTATCATTCTCTCTGATCCTCTCCCCATCACTATTGTTAATAATAAACCAATTGACACTAATAAACCTTATTATCTAGTTCCACCTATTCTTGAGATTACCCTAGATGTCAAGGCCATATATATATATATGCCAGGTACATTCTGAATATGACTATCATGATAAAAACATTATTGGTCTTGAAGTAGATGTGGAGTATTATGGACTTCTTCCCACTTTTCCTAGTGATGAAGCCATTCTTAAATTGATTCATGCCCAAGAACATCAAATTCCTTGGTAACATCATAAAATTGGGAATTTAAAACAAAAATCCCCTCATTTTGATAACTTCATCTCTAGCATTGATCCTAAATTAAATCCCATTTCCTCTCTACCTAATTCACCATATCATTTCCAAGATAGAAATATGATGCTTATTGAGGAAATTAAAAGAATTGAATATGGCATCCCATCATGCCTTCGACCCATAAAATTCTCTTTATAAATTACACCAACTAAACATGATAACTTTAGTTCATTCTTTGATAAATATCATGATACCTTTGCTTGGTCCTATGAGGACATGCCTAGCATTGATCCTAGCATCATGGTGCACAATATCATCACCTACCCTGATGCCAAAACCCGACAACAAAAATAAACTACCCCCCGCCCCCAAATTTCCAATTTATTCCATAAATAAATCATTAAACTTCTCGATGCTAAGTTTATCAAGCCTATGGACTATTCATAATGGGTCTCAAACATTATCCTTGTTCATAAAAATGTCACCATGTTCATTCACATTTGCATCAATTTTTATAACCTCAATCTTACTTTTCCCGAGGATAACTTCCCTTAACCCTCCATAGATGGCATCATCAATTCCACTGTTGGCTATGAAATGTTGTCCCTTATGGATTATTTTTTGGGTTATAATCAAATTCACATTGCCTCCAAATATCAACATAAAACAACTTTCACCATAGAATGGGGCACCTATTATTACGTTAAAATGTCCTTCGGCCTCAAAAATGCCAAATATACCTATCAATGGGCTATGAACCACATTTTTCATGACCTTATCCATAATATTATGGAAACCTATGTGGATAACCTCATTTCCAAGTCTTAAATCCAAAAAACTCATCTTTTTGATCTTGTTATCATCTTTAACCGTATCATCAAATATAAAGTTAGACTAAACCCATACAAATTTGTCTTTAGCATCACATCTAGAAAATTGATAGGGTTCTTAGTCTCTCTTCATGGTATTGATGTTGATCCCACTAAGATAAATTCTATTTTCAACATGCCTATCCCTCATTCCATTCTAGATATTCACACTTACATTGGCAAGCTTGGGGCAATAAGATGATTTGTCCCTGAAATGGCTTATCGCATCTATTATGTTAATTTCATTTTAAATAATGGTAATAATTTCAAATTAATGGATCCTTGTCAATAAGTGTTTGAAAATATGAAAGAATATTTTCTACATCCACCCACCCTTCGTCCACCTTATAATGGTCATCCTTTAATCTTATATACTTCTTCCATAATTGTATTAGTTGGAGAAATGCTTACCCAACAAGATGACACCAGAAGAGAGTATGCCATCTATTATATAAGTTGAGGTCTAATTTACTATGAAAAATTTTATACAAAATTCAAACATGATTGCCTTGCTATATATTTTATATCCAAAAAATTTCATCATTATGTGTTTTATATAACAACTTACATTATCATTCATTCTAATCCACTTTGTCACTTCTTCCCCAAAGCCTTTCTTCTTAGAGATTGAATTATCAAGTGGATGGTCCTTCTAATATAATTTTATCTCTGCTCATTATCACATAAAAAGTTTTCAAAGGACAAATCATTACCAACTAGCTTGTATCATCTCCCTACCTGCTACTGACCACATTCAAGTTAGTCTTCCCAATGATAATATCCTCTATATTAAAGGTCTTAATCAAGCTATATCTCTCAAAGATTACTTCCATAATTTCACTATTGATCTTAAATAAAGTAATCTATAAGATTCCTCTATCCTTCTAGATACTACTAAATCTAAAGTAGTCATCGAAAAACTTCTCAAAATTAATGTTAATTTACATGAAGATAATTGAACAGTTTATTTTGATGGTACCAAATGCCTTCAAGGAGCTTGAGTAGGTTGTATACTCACTATTCCTCTTGTTAAAATTATTCTTTTGGAATTTTACCTTATATTTGATGTTATTAACAACATGGTAGAATACAAATCATTAATCCTAGTAATGAGAATGACACTTAACTTAGACATTACATATCTACACACTTTGGGTGACTCCCAAATTATATCCAAATAGGTTAATGGTCATTATCAATGCAAAAGTGAAAATATCATTGCTTATCATTAAATAGCCACTACCCTTGCCAACAAATTCACTTCTTTGACCATTGATCCCATCCCTAGAGATCAAAATTATATTGTTCGTTCACTTACTTCTTGAACATCTCTTTTTCATCCACACCAAGTTATTAATAATTATAAATTTCTTATTCAAATAAAAAATTCCCTGTCTTCCATTCAATCACAATATTCACTTATTTGCCATATTGAGGCTATCACCATTCGACAAAGCCCATGGTAAAAAGACATCATTCAATTCTTTAAGCATCAAACCTATCCTCTGAACATAGATTCTCACAAAAATACTCAAATTTGTAAACAAGCTTTCAAATATGTCTTTTGATATAACATCTTTTATTATTGTAATGTTTAAGGTACCCTGCTCCATTGTGTCATGAAAGAAGAGGCACCTCCTCTCCTAAAACAAGAACATGGGGGAATTTATGGTGGTCACTATAGTGGACATTCTACAACATGCAAATGCTTATGTATGGGATACTTTTGGATTACTCTTGAAAAGGATGCCATCAAGTTTGCTAAAAAGTGTAGTCCTTGCCAACTTCATGATGATCTAATCCATTCACCTCTAGTCGAGCCCCAAATTATGGAGTCTCCCTGGCCATTCTCAATGTGGGGATTCAATCTCATAGGTAAACTACCTAAATCATAGGATGGATATATCTTTATCATCATGGCTACCAAGTATTTTAACAAATTGGTTGAAGTCATGCCTCTTGTCAATGTCACTAGACTATCATTTATAAATTCACCCTAAATCAAATTACTTGTCATTTTAGTATTCCCCATACTATCATTTCTGATAATGGTGGTAGATTTAAAAAGAAAGACTTCAAGCATCTTTTTGCTATATTTAAAATCAATCAAAAATTTTCCACACCCTACCATCCATAATGCAATGTCCAAGCTGAGGCCAATAATAAAATTATTAATAAAATTTAAAAAAAGATAATCTGTGAAATCCACATAGACTAGCATCTTCATTTATATCCCATTATTTGAGCTTATCGTACTAGCATACACACTGCCACTAGGGAAATACCATTTTCACTATTCTATGGTTCCAAATCTGTCTTCCCATTAGAAGTTGAGCTTCCTTCTCTCTGCATCTCTCTTTATGCTATCATACTAATTACATGAATCTTGCTTTCATGTTATTGATATTCTTGATGAACACCGTATTTCTACTCTATAATAACAAGCACTAATACAAGGCTCACATTGCTAAACAACACAATAAAAGGGTTAAAATCCACAATTTCAATGTTAGTGATATTGTCATTCAATTGGACTATACACATGAAAAAGAAGGCAAATATGCCCTAGAAAATGGTGGGACCCTTATTTAGTCAAAGATATCCTTGGTCCTAGCACCTATCACATTTAAAATAATGAAGGCCATATTTTTAAAGAGCCACCAATGCATAATTTCTAAAGAAGTATTTTTCCTAGATCTTTCCCTTCTTATCATGATTTTTATATGCTATCATCCTAACACTTTTTGTAGGATATATACATGGGTATCACCCTCTACAATAGTTTCTCTTTCCACAAACCTTAGTTCCTTCTTTTGTTTCTTTAGTTTATCTATTCTCATGATTTGCATTATAAAACTACAGATAGGACCTAATCTTCCTCATGATTTACTTTTGTTCTCATTGTTTCCTTACTTTTTAATGCTTTTTTCACCCCTTGAATTTTTATTTTATGAGTTACAGTGTAAGACCATGGATAGGACTAGGCCTTCCTCACAAATATCATCTTATTCATTTAATTTTCACATGATTTGTGCACCCTCTTGGGTTTCTCTTTTATGATTTGTAGTGTAAAACCATTGATAAGACTAGGCTTTCCCCATAAAATCACCATATTTAATTCAATTTTCCTTTTCTAGAATGTATTAGTAATGGTTGTAATTTTTTGATCCCTTGTTCTTAGCTTTAGATTTTGCTTCTTTTGTAGATAATATTTGCACAATAATAAAGTGTTATCATGTTTTCTAAACTTCATTCTTATGATAAGGAATCACACTTCCCTCTCATTGAATCCCTTTTTATGTTTGTCACATTTGTTTGTGATTTTAAGTAATTCAAATTGTTTCATGTTTCATTCCTCTTGATTTCCTCCCCTTTGATTCCACTCTAGATAAAACAAGGTCAAATTCAAGATAGCACTTTTATTTCACCTGAATTAATAAGACTCTTATACACTATACTCTCTAAGTTCTCTTTCTTAGCAACTAAGACTAAAATCTTCAAATGATAGTCATATTTCACACCAATGTTTTGTTTTACAAATCCATATGGAGAAGGAATAGAAAAATATATTAAAATTTAAAAGCTAAATCATTTGAAATAAAAGGTAACATACAAAGTCAAAATTAAAAATCACACCAAAATACATGATTAATAGCACATCTCCTATTTCTAATTAAATCTAAAAATTCATAGTTGGCCTCATGATAGAGCCAAGGTCCATTAAGGTGTGGTAGGCCAATAGATTAGAATATGAGAATTCAAAAAACTCTATGGTGCTACCTACTTTCTCACCCAATCTTTGCAGTAGACTGATGACTCTGTAAGGGGTCTTGAGGAATGGGGAACACATTATGGGAAGGTAGGTCCATTTTAATTTTCATTCATATATACTTTATGGGATGATATTCATACTTCATTTGTTGACCTAAGATTTGTGTGGCTATAGGTTCTTCAAAGTCCTTAATGTCAAAATTACTCTTGTTTTGACAAACCTAATTTAAGTGTCTTGACTTCGATAAAGAGTTTTTATACCTTGATTTTTCTTTCATTTTCCCCTCCACCCATTTCATTCCCCACCTTGATAGGTAAGTGTTATTTTAAATCTATTTTCCCACTTCTATATTTCCTCTTCTTCACATTTTAAAACATGTTATCACTACTTTGTTTTAGTTTTATCTATCCGTAGAATAAAAAAACCATGTTTGAGTGACTACAAATTAATTTATTTACACCATGGCTTTACATTTCTAGACTTGCCTTGCTTTCTTTTACCATTTTCCATTATCATACTTTTTTTTTTAGATTCTTGAGTCCATTTTTACTATCATGTACTTTTTTCATTGTTGAGTGAGGTTGGTTTGTTACTTCTCACTCACCAATGTTGTTTTCCCTTTCATGCACTTTTTCCATTGATGTTTCAGTAAGGATTGTTACCACTCACTCATCAATGTTATTTTACTATTTGTTTACCCATATTTTTTTAAGTAAGTATTGTTACTGCTTTCACATCAATGTTTGATTACCATTCTTGACATGTATTATTGATTTGACTTGGTGAATTTTCATTTCTTACTTAATGTTTACTTGTTTGAGTTTTTTGATCTTTAGTAGCCTTAGCTTTTCGATTGCCCGATTTACTCTAAATTTTTGACTTGGTCATTTGGTCCTAACTTAGAATTTATCACCACCCCAAATTTCTAAATTTTTAAGTATGTTTTATCTACTCCATGTCAGTTATCTTAGATTTCCTATGTTTGTTTTTTTTTCTTTAGTTTTGTATCCTTAGGTTTGTTGAACGTAGTCTCTATGCCCTCCATGATCAAAACTATAATCACAATAGACATCCATCTAGTGATAAAGGTAATTCTAGGTACACATATATTAATTTTATTTTTAGTTATTTACTTTCATTTATTTTATGCTTTAAAATACTACAATTTTTTAGCTTCAATGTTATGTGTTACTATGTTCTTTTCTTGAAACACCATCCGCTATTGCACCTAAGTTACATGTGATGAAATTTGAGTAGGGTATATGTACACACATATATTTTAAAACTTTATCAATTATTTATTGTTGTCACTTGGATTTTCACCCTTTGAGGAGATGTCTTAGCTCTCCTCATCCAAGTGGCACAATTGAACCACCTCTAGGCTATGGGTAGCCTAAGAATAAGGTGAATCTCTAGATAGGGATAACTACCTTGATGTACCATTTATACATCACTACTACACCTATGATTTTAAGGAAAAGGGATAGAGAAAACTAAAATTAAACTATCCTAAGGAGGTGATATACCAAATTTATTGATGACTACCAACCAATTTCATGTCACACATGAGACCAAGGGACTAATTAAACATACACTTCTCCAATCTGAATCTTCTCACATCAATATTTCATTATGAGGTTGTGATGAATGTTTAGGATAGGATGACAAGACAAGAGGCCTATAATGGAACTATTTAAATAGACTAACTCACTTAACCTTGACACATCATAAAATACTTCACATGACCTACAAGAAGAAAGATTCCAAGCTATAAATAGGTGGGAGAATGAGACAACAATGATAAGTGAAACAATAGTTATCACATAATAAAGATAAATAGTTCAATTGAACACACTATGAATAGTCATGGAAGAGGTAAAAATTAGTAGTCTTTAATGATCTATGGTATGAAAATGAGCAGGGCTTCACCATACTCAGGTGGAGTATAGTTTACAAAGGTCAAAATGGCTAGTTCTTATAGAACTTGAAAGAGCGAAGAGAAGAGATAAGTAAAAAGCTCACAAGGACACTTTACAAGCTAAGAAAATGAGTTACATTTGCATGAGAAGGTAATGTTAAACTGATCATGCAAATTTAGGAAGCACAAGTGTCACCCCAAGTCATGAAACTCTTGAAATGTGGCATAGGAGTTCTCATTCTGCACAAGTAAATTGCCTTCATCATTCACCCCTATTTGAAAGTAAAAAAATTGAATAAGGACAAGTATAATGATTGGAATGAGATGTAAGGGTTTCATATATTCTTATCCATTCATTGGTTACATTCCTCATCATCTAGAATCTTTTAAAAGTGATCCATCATTGCTTGTAGTCAAAGAAACTCCTCTTTCACACACCTTACACACTTGGCTTCCAAAAAGGCATAAATTTTCCATGAAAATTCATAAAATGGAGTTTATGACACTTATAAATACCCTACATGGACTTATAGGCATTAGGCGCGCACCTTAAAATTAGTTTACTTGAAGCTTTTCACCTTCTCACTACCATGTTCACTATACCAGTTCAGACTGGCTGAGATGAGAGCTATTGTAAGCACACTTAGGATTTTTTATAATGAATTAAATTAACATGAATAGTTATTTCAAGTCTAAATATTCCTCCTAAAATTTTTTCATCTCTTGGAGCCTTCTAAAACTTGTATAATGAATAAAATAGTCAAAAAGAGCAATTTTATACCCTATTCGTACATGTATAAAACACCTCAAGTGGATGGGAAGGGTCATTGTATAGAATCCTATATGTTTCAATCATTATCACTCCCATTACATATTTTTTGGATATCCCTCTAACTTTGTTTTCCAATCGGGTTTAAAACTAGGGGTTGTAAAGGTTTTAAGTCACTTATGCTTTTAAGGATTGTTCATGAAGGTTAGATGTTGGAATTGAAAAAAAAATCCATAAATGTTAATTTTAATACCTACATAAACCTCCCTAAGCTCCTTGAATCTCCATGTAAAGCCTCATGAAAGATGTGAGCATTTGAAGTTACCTTATCGAGCTTGTTTTCACATTTTTCACAAGTCTGATATAGCTATAAGCCAAAGTGGTTTCCCTTGTGGTTTCTCATGCAATCCAAAATATTTAACACATATTTTATTATCCCATGAGAATTATACAATATTTTATAATTCCTATATAAGGCTACAAGTGTAATTAACTTTCCATTTGGACATTAGGACAAAACCTTGCCTTTTAGGCTTGACTGTAACCTTTGTGGTCTAAACCACTTTTTTGAATTTCCTCCTTCTTTGATTGGTTCCTCATGTATTCATAGGTGTGATACATATTATCTGACATCCTTCCAAGGTTTAATCATCTCCTACAGTCCTTTCATCTCTACATTCCAAAACTATAGGGTTTTCATACAAAGGGAAGTACCCTCTATCTGAGACAAAATAGAGGGTACTTCCCCTATTTAATTAGATAATTAAAAAGTTGAAGGGGATTATAAAATTCATAAGGATGACCTATAAAAAAAATTCCCCTTTATCAGGTCATAAATCCCCTCAAATTCACTAAAACCTAAGACAAACTATGAAAGTGTAGACTATGTGCAATATTTTTGGAATGTATTGTATGTTGCTTGATAGAGTTATCTCTTTGTTCCTTATTCACCATGAGAGATCCATGAGACATTATTACATATATTGGAGTCAATTTTTGATCATGTAAACCATCAGAACTTTTCCAAACTCTTTTTTTAATGCTTTACCTTGATTGGCCTAGATTGGGGTCATAGACTGTCACTGTATTCCTCTTTCTTATAGGTGGTCACACATGATTCAAGCTAAGAGTTAATGTATAGAGGCCTATTTATAATATCATAATATAATTTTACATTGTTTTAAATTTATTTGTCTCATATTTCTACATTTCCCACACTCACAATCCCTAAACTTGCTCACTGCCTTTCTTAGTCAAACACAATTAACCATGTTGGGAAGGCTAAAACCCTGTAGGTGAAGATTCCTTGTTTGATATGTTACACATCCATTTTGAGTCTCATGAACCATTTATAAACTTCTCCCATCATCCAATTTTAATAGTTCCATATTTAAGCCTCCAATCATGGATTATACACACCTACAACCAGTTGTAGGTGAGTATTATTGACATTGGGCACACCTATAGGTGTGAATATGGTCAAAGCTCAATATGTCAACTTATTTTGAGGATATTTATGTTCCTTGATATGAATTTTATCTGATAAAATTTTTAAAACATGAAAATATGCTTCATTTTCAACCTTGGATGCTAGAGTTAACTTGGAGTTTCAAATACTGTAGGTTTCACCGCCTATGCTTAGTGCATAAAAGCACAACTTTGGGCTTCCAAAAAAATAATTTCCATTGATCATCTACCTTTAAAATTTTGTAGATTCCTTTTCCTATATGGAGGATTCAAAGTTTAGTCATCAAGATTCATAAAAGTCATTTTCAAGCTTGTTGTATGTCATCCAAAAAATGGTGAGGTTCTCTATTTTCACCTTTTAGTGAAAGTGTCCCTGAATGCAATCATCTCATTTTTGAAGGTGGCCTTTAAACTTGTTTAGAAATCCATCAATTAAAATTAGTATACCATGATATTTTCACCATAAAAAGACCTTAAGGAGGGTTTATCACTTATTCAAATTCTCCATACAAGTATCTTCATATCTCTATGTTATGACATATAGGTAGGCATTTTCACATACAGGTAGTGGGTAGAAGTGTGGTCAATATGCATTGTTCTGACCTCCAAAGGGTCTTTATATCTATATAAAGGATTTAAAATGGATTAATTACATTATCAAAGACATTTATCAATTAAAAAATTCCTTCCAACATGATTTTCTCAATGAAAGCACTTGTATATGTGCATTAATGGCAGGAGACTATGTAGAAGTATTGTATTTGGCTGACACAATCCCTTTATACACTATTTGAAGGGTCAAAATTATTTATTTATGACTTTAAATACATTATTATAATTTTTTATACCTTAAATAAACCTCCATGAACACACTATATAGTTTCATACACGTGATTCAATCATGGTAACAAGTGAAAATGGGTAAAGAGGTGACTGAGTATGACAATGTATTGAAAGTTTGATCCAAGCATGATGTTATGAGACTAAAAATGAAGGGAAGGTGATAAATATTTAATTGAGATATGTTAAACCTCAAATACTCTTCACATGAGACCCTTTCAAATTACCAAGCATTCTACAAATAAGGAAAACTAACTAAGACTTCACATGGGACCTTTCTTACAACATGAGATGATTTGCATATCAAAACACATTGAAACATAAAAAAAATAATGTATATAATTTTATGATATATAAAACATAATATAGGATCAATATAACTATTTGGATTTTATGGACTTGTCCAAATTAGAGAAAAACCTATAGGGTGCAGGAAACAGTGAACAAAAAAACATAGTCAAATTGTTAGAGATGGTTCATAAAGTACAGTTGAATAATATTAAAAATATTTTTATTTAAATTAATATATATAAGTTTAATTTCACCTCCTAATGGGGTTTGGTCTAAAAATTCTCCAACTATCTGTACCAAGCACAAACCCATTGACTAGTTCTATGTGTCTAGAAGGGCGAAGAAGGAGTAAAATAGTTTTAGCTCAAAAATAACACTTCCAAATTATGTCAATAATAAAAAAGAGTCTAAGGAATCTAAAGAGTCATCTCATAACCTTTTACCATGTTTCATGCTCCCTCATGGGCTTTATAATTGCTAAAATTTTCCTTTTTCAGTTGATTTCTTGATTTTTAGTTAGATGACCTATAAGTTTCAAATGAACCAACATTCATGATAGGTAACATAACTTATTAGACATTTTAAGTGAAAATAAGACACTTTAAAACCTTGAAAACCATTCCCCTTGCATTTATGACCCTTAAATGGCTATTAAATGACTCAAAATGGCATATTGACTAATTAGACCATGACCAAGGCTAAAAGGCATTGAATTACATCAAATAGAATATAATATACCCTATGATAAAATATTAGACCCATAAAACATCTAAAAATCAAGTTTTTACCTATAATGGTCCCAATTTGACCTGTAGGGTCAAATTTGATCATCAAATTGGTGACTCATAGAGGTAGTATGCCTGCTATACTAAAGATCAGTAACCTTATCAGTCTATTGGGCTTAGGGAGTCATCTAAATTATGAAACACAATAAGAGGAATTTGACCATTGACAATAAAATTTGATCAAGACAAAACCAATTGACTATCTTAACCACACAAAATAAAGGACATACACAAAGCAAAACCAACACACTAACAAGACACACGTATTTGCTCAAATCACTTAGGAAAATAGAAAATAAACAACTATGCACAACTAGAAACTAAGCATACCTGTTGTCACTTGGATTTTCACCCTTGAGGATATGCTCATCTCTTCTCATCTAAGTAGCACAATGGAAACATCTCTCTTGTTGTGGGTGACAATTTCATTGAGATGAATCTCTAGATAAGGGGATAGCTCCCCTTGATGCACCTTTAAAGCTCTCTCTCTAACTTAACAATTTGTGTATGAAAAGGGTTAAAGAAAACAACTAAGAAACTAAGAGTTAATGCACCAATGTATAATATCCTCCCAATTGAATAAAACCACTACTTAAAGACAAACAAGGTGTTTCTCACACAAGACTCACAACTCAGGATTCATTACTACATCAATGTTTCATATGCTAGATTCAAGAAGGTATATGATTCTTAGGAAGGAAATTAATGATTCCAAAGAGGGATACAATTATGGACCACTTCTAGGATATCTCTACACTTAGAAAATAATACTAGCAAAGACCTACAATAATCTCCTTTATACAAATTGGTAGACCATCAAGAGTATGATCTAGAAAAGACAATATTTAACTAGACTAGACTAAAAAGATTCAAGTCATTACTCACTATTACAACATATGAGTGGCAACATAACTTGTATATTTCCACAAGAGTTCTTCACATACAAATATAGCTAGAGTTTTCCCAATAACTAGTGGAGGCTACTGAATAAGCCTAAATAATGCATATATATAGCCTTTGGGAGGGAAGTCAAGCAAAGGGAGTCCAAGGGTCACTTGGACATGTGTCTATATGAGAGAATTAGTTCCATTTGAAAGTGGGAGAGAGGTGGGTGAGCTATGCCATTTCACCAAATGAATCAGTTACAATTGAATAAGTTACAATTTCACCAAATGAATCAGTTACAATTGAATCAGTTATGATTGAACCAAATTCTTAGGATATTTTTCTATTTGTTAACTCTATATTCACCTTCATGTTCCCACTGAGCCTTTTGATACCAGCAATTATTTTCCATGGTTTTAAATTGAATTTTTGTAGACCAAGATCCTTCGAGTATTTTTTTTGGACTTTTATTTCCCTTGGACTTCTCCTGAAAGAATTCATTCCATGGACTTTTCTTTTAGACAATTGCATGGACAATTTGTTCTAAACAATCTTTTGTGCTTTTTCAGAAAGTGCCTTTTCGTAAAAATGTGTCTAGGCCATTTCTTTGAGGAATTGACTCTTTTTGAAATCCTGAAAATGACCCCATCATCTAGAGAAGTATCCTTTTAGAACTTATATTTGGTCCACCTTCCATTGAAAACAATCTTTCCAACCTTTTGTAAGTGTCCTTTTGGCTTTCTAAAAATGCCCCTTTGAGAAAGTTGAAGTGCCCTTTGGAAAAGTTGAAGATGACTTTTTTCTGAAGTGCCCTTTGGGAAAGTTGCTCAGGACATTTTTTTGAGAAAAGTATCCTTTGAAAGAAATGAAGTGGACCATTTCCTATAGAAGCACCCTTCAGAACTTGTAAACTGCCCTTCAAAAAAATTGAAAATGATCCCTTAGCTTGAAAAGGTCTTTCAAGGAAATTGTTTAAATAATTTTCTTGAAGGAATTAGTCTTCATCTTCAGGAAATTTGTCTCAAACAAATCGTTTGAAAGAATTCAACACTCTAACCGAATGAAAAGTCCAAAAAAATAACACTTTATTCAAAAACAAGACTTAAAAGGATTACTATGAAAAGGCTTAGTAAAAAAACCAAAACCAAACTTTTTGAAAGAATTGGACTTGTATATTTGTTGCAGGATTGTATAGAAGACTTCCTCTGAATGAAACCTGAATACTAGACCTAGCCAAAGGTATAGACTTAGGTGGATAAGTTTTCCAATAGGGTTGCCCAATTTTGGCTTGAAGGGCCAAAATTTGGTCAACAATACATCATTTCTAGAATCAAAAGGAAATTTCCTTGAATCTTCTTCTTCATGATATGAATCATAGTACCAAGCATGTTGCTCCTTGGATTGGATGTTTGGTAGATCAAACCTATTCTTTGAAACTTCACTCGATCTAATCTCAAGTAGATCATCCTTAAATAGGTATCCAATGTAAATGTATTCCTCTTGAATTTGTACACATACCTCATATTTTTTCCCACTCTTCATATCATGATCAACTTCTATCTTCTTGATAGGCATGACTTCATGAGGAGTGGTTTCTTATTCTTTAGAAGATTGTGGCCAATAGAAGCTTGTTCCATCTTTCAAAAACTAATGTGTTTATCCTAATTAGTTGAGAGGATGATAACCCATTTTTATTATTTCAAACATATCATCATGAGATTCATATGCCTCTTGAAAGAACATATTGAAAAGGTTGCTTCTTCTTTGCATACCCACTTGAGTGTCAAGGATAACTTCTCCATTTTTGACTAGATCATAGCTTTCTTGAAGAGGAGTATAACTTGATCTAATGATTATAAATAATTCATCCAAAGGATGATTAGAGAATTTTTCTTTCCCATCTATGATGTCTTGGATAGTGATGGAAGAACCAAGGATGATTTCATCTTCTTTGGTAAAAGAAAAACTTTCTTCCATATCAACCTGATCAGAAGTTTCAACATAATAAATCACCTCTTCTTCAACATTTAGGACCTATTTATGGATCTCAAGTTTCATCTCAACTATCATATCATGACTTTGGTCCTCAAGGGCTGAAATATCCTAAATTTCTTTCTCCCTCTTGGTGATGACAAGACTAGGCATCTTGTAATCATGTGACTTAGTCCAATGAGGCTACCAAGGAGCTATATTTTCTTCAAGCAAGAGTTATAAATTTTTATCAACCAACTTATCCTCTTTAGGTTATCATACCATAGGTCCATAAAGGCAAAGGATTATGGGGTGAGGACAAGATGAACTAGTTGGTGGAGGTGGCACATAGAACTCAACATCAAATGGAGAATGAATTGTAGGTTATCCTTTTGGAAGCTCTTGAAGAAGGGGAGGTAGACCTTGGGGTAAAATAACTTGGTTTTATTCCTTCCATTTGAAAATCACTTCATTAAAATATTATTTAGCTTCATCACTCTCTTTAGTAATTTTATATGGGGTGTGTTTAGGCATAAGATCTTCTTTTGGGTTTAAACCTTCCATCACACCTTGACTTAGAAATTTCATCCTTGACTCTAAATCTTCAATCTGATTGATTAGGTTATCTTGGAAAATTATCTCTTGAAGTTAATAGGAATAATCATGATGATAATGAGTATAATAGGGATGACATGGAAAATAAGAGGTCTCTTGAGGAAGGGTGGAAGGGGTTTGCATACGATCAAGATCTTTCTCAACTTCACACTCTTTATCAAGAATTTTATCTCTTTTCTTTCCCCACAATTCCACTACCTTATTCTAGCTTAGGATGTTAGGATTATGATTATATTTTTGAGGTAGTGATGCAATTTTAAGAGTGGATGAAGTTTTTGATAAACTTGGGATCTCCTTAGGTTTAGATTCTTCACCTTGTCTCCAACTTGGGATTTCATATCTAGAGGTCTATTCTTGAGGTGTGGATGTAATGAGAGAGGGAAATGAGGTCTAAAATTATACTTAATTTGCTAATTATATGGACTGTTGAATATAATTATTGGCTAATTCAATCTACCTATCAAGATTTACTTCAAAAACAAGGTTTGTCTTTCCAACTCTCTCTTCCAGCTAATTGGGAAAAAGGTGACTTTGACAAGCTTGATTGAGTTTATAAGTAGGGGTCAATTAGGACTAATAGAAATATTAGGAACATGGATATGAGTGATGATAGACTTTGTGAGGCTTCCCCTCATAAATTCTTAGACTATCTTCTAAGGATGCAATTAGGGCACCCACATTAAGATTCTCACTTATGAGCCTTTACCAATTTGCTCTCTCAATAGGTGCCCACTCTTTTTTAACCATCTCTAATGCATCTCTCACCTTATGAATGAGATTACTAGGAACATCTTAATAATTTTCCCTTAGTATATCAAGATTTATCATGTACTTATCATATCCAAAGAGAGTTTGCTTGAAAGTTTAAATGGATTGGTTTGAGAAGTGACAGGTTGAATAAAAAGAACAAGGTATTGAGAAGGCTGGTTATATGACTGATAAAAATCATGAAAAGGTTGATAAGGTTCATATTAGATATGGTAGGGATCATGATAAGGCTGATAAGGATCATACAAAGGTTGATGGGGAATTACATAAGCTTGATATGTCTTACCAACTTGTGTAAAATAGTACTCAAAACCAAAATTATCCATGGAACTTCATTGAGAAGCAAGAACACAAATAAAAATTACCAACAATATTCAAAATGAAACTTGGGTTGCTTGACTAGCTGATCTAACTTTGGATTCACCTTTGATGCTTGTATAGATTCCTCCAAAGGCTAATGTGTTGAAAGACAACATACAAAATATTTTAACTTCTTGGACAATGAGTCCCACCAGGCATGCTGAAAACTATTGTCACTTGTATTTTCACCCTTTGAGGATATGTCTCAACTCTCTTCATCCAAGTGGTAGAATTAAAACACCTCTAGGCTGTGGGTAGACTAAGAATGAGGTGAAACTCTAGATATGGATAACTCCCTTCATGTACCACTTATAGATCATTACTAAACCTATGATTGTAAGGAAAAGGGAGAGAGAAAACTAAAATTAAACTATTCTAAAGGAGGAGATACACCAAATTGATTGATGACTAAACCAGTTGCATGTCACACATGAGACCAAGGGACTAACTAAACATACATGTTTCTAATCTAAATATGCTTAGATCAATATTTAATTATGAGGTTGTGATGAATGTTTAGGCTAGGAGGAATATAAAAGAGTCTTAGAATGGCACTATTTGAATATACTAACTCACTCAACCTTGACACATCATAAAACACTTCATATGACCTACAAGAAGAAAGATTTCAAGCTACAAATAGGTAGGAGAATGAGACAACAATGCTAAGGAAAAAATAGTCATCACATAAGAAATATCAATCATTCAAGTGAACACACTATGAACAGTCATGGAAGAGGTAAAAATCAATAGTTTTTATTGATCCATGGTATGAAAATGAGCAGGGCTTCACCATACTCAGGTGGAGCATAAATTATAAAGGCCAAAATGGCTAGTTTTTATAGAAATTAAAAGAGAAAAGAGAAGAGATAATTCCAAAGGTCACAAGGACACTTTTAAATATGATAAATGAGTTACATGTGCATGAGAATGGAATGTTAAACTAATCATGCAAATTTAGGAAGCACAAGTGTCACCCCAAGTCATGAAACTCTTGAAATGTGGTGTAAGAGTTCTCATTCTAAAATGGAAACTACCTTCATCATTCACCCCTATTTAAACATACCAAAACTGACTATGGAAAAGTCTAATGATTGGACTGAGAGGGAAGGGTTTTATACATACTTATCCATGTATTGGTTGTATTCCTAGTCATCTGGAATCTTTTGGAAGTGAGCCATCACTGCCTGTAGTCAAAGAAAATCCTCTTTCACACACCTTTCACACTTGGCTTCCAAAAATGAATCAGTTTTATATGAAAATTAATACAAGGGAGAGGATGACACTTGGAAAGACCCTTTATGTACTTAGAGGCATTAGACACACCTTAAAATTAGTTTACTTTAATCTTTTCACCCTTATCACTACCATCTTCACTATTCTAACTTAGATTAGTTGAGATGAGAGCTCTAGTAAGCACACTTAAGAGTTTTTATAATAAATTAAATGAACATGGGAGTTATCTTAAGTCTCAGGCTTCCTCCTAAAGTTAGTTTCATCTCTTGTAACCTCTTAAAATTTGCACAATACACAAAATAGTCAAAAAGAGCAATTTTGTACCCTATCTGTATAGGTATGAAACACCTCAAGTGGATGGGAAGGGTAATTAGACATTATCCTATAGTTTTCAATAATTTTCATGCCCATTAAATCTTGTTTGGATAGCCTTCCAACTTTATTTTCCCAATTGAGTCTAGAACCAGGGTTTGCAAGGGTTTTGAGTCACTTCTACTCTTAAGGATTTTTCATGAAGGTTAGACATTATAATTGAAAAATAATTCAAAAAATTAAAATTTTAAGGCCTACATAAACCTACATAAACTCCTTTAATCTCCATTCAAATCCTCATTAAATATGTGAGCATTTGAAGTTACCTTATCAAGTTTGTTTTCACATTTTGCACAAGTCATATGTAGCTCTAAGACAAAGTGGCTTGCCTTATGGTTTTTAGTTCAATTTAAAAGATTTAAAACATATATTATGATCCCATAATCATGATAAAATATTTTATAATTCATATCTAAGGCTTTAAGTGTAAGTGACTTCCCATTTGGACACTAGGACAAAACCCTGCCTTTTAGGCTTAACTGTAACCTTTGTGGTCTAAAACACTTTGTTGAATTTAATATTTTTGTGATTGGTTCCTCATGTTATAATAGGATTTTTATATATTATATTACATCCATTAAATGTTTAATTATCTCTTGGATATTCCTTTTATCTCTCAATTCCAAAACTATAGGGTTTTCATACAAATGGAAGTACCCTCTATCTGAGACAAAATAGAGGGTACTTACCCTATTTAATCAGAGAATTATAAAGTTGGAGGGGATTAAAAAATTGATAAGGATATATTTTTAAAAAAAATCCCCTTTTTTCATGTCATTAATGCCCTCAAATACACTAAAACCTAAGACAAATTGTGAAAGTGCAGACTGTGTGCAATATTTTTGGTATGTACTATGTCTTGCTTGATGGAGTTATCTCTTTGTTCCTTATTCACCATGAGAGAAAAATGAGAAATTATTAACTCAATTTGGGTCATTTTTTAATCATGTAAACCATCAGGACTTTTCAAACTCTACTTTTTTCATGTTTTACATTGATTGGCCTAGATTGGGGTCATAGATTGTGATTGTATTCCTCTTTCCTATAGGTGGTCACACATGATTCAATCTTAGATTTAATGTATAGAGGAAAATTTAGAATCTCTTAATATAATTTTAATTTTTTTTAAACCTATTTTTCTCATCTTTATACACTTACCATACTCACAATCCCCAAACTTGCTCACTGCCTTTCTCAGTCAAACACAATCAACTATGTTGGGAAGGCTAAAACCATGTAGGTGAAGATTCCTTGTTTGATATGTTACACATCTATTTTGAGTCTCATGAAACATTTATATACTTATCACATCATACAATATTAATATTTCCATATTTAAGCCTCTAATTATGGACTATGTACACCTACAACCACTATAGGTGAGTATTCTTAGCATTAGGCACACCTGTAGGTGTGAATATGGTCAAAGATCAGTATGTCAACTTAATTTGATGATATTTATGTTCCTTGATATGCATTTTCATCTAATAATTTATTTCAAACATTAAAACATGATTCATTTTCAACCTTGGATGCTAGAGTTATCTTGGAGTTTCAAATACTGTAGGTTTCACTACGTGTGTTTAGTGCATAAAAGCACAACTTTGGGCTTCCAAAAAACCAATTTCCATTGGTCATCTAACTTTAAATTTTTTTAGAGTACTTTTAATATATGGAGGATTAAAATTGTAGTCAGAAATATTCATAAAAGTCATTTTTAACCTTGTTTTATGTCATCCACAAAATGGTGAGGTTCTCTATTTTCACCTTTTAGGGAAAGTGTCCCTGAATGCAGTCATCTCATTTTTGAAGGTGGCCTTCAAACTTGTTTAGCAATCCATCACTTCAAATGAGTCTACCATGATATTTTAACCATATTAATACCTTAAGCATGGTTTATCACTTAATTAACTTCTCCATACAAGTATCTCCATATCGTTATGTTATGACCTATAGGTAGGCATTTTCACATACAGGTAAGGGGTAGAAGTGTGGACAATGTGCATTGTTCTGACCTTCAAAGGGTTGTTAGACACATCTCAAGGATTTAAAATGGATTCCTTACATTATCAATAACCTTTATTAGTTAAAAACTTCCAACATGATTTTCTCAATTAGAGCACCTATATATGTGCATTAATGGTAGAAGACTATGTAGAAGTACTATATTTGGCTGACACAATCCCTTTATACACTATTTAAAGGGTATACATTGTTTATTTTCTATTATAAATACATTATAATAATTTTTATACCTTCAATAAACCTCCCTGAACACACTAGATAGTTTCATACATGTGATTCAATCATGGCAACAAGTGAAAATGGGTGAAAATGTGACTGAGTATGATAATATATTAAAAGTTTGATCCAATCATGATTTTATGAGACTAAAAATGAAGGTAAGGTGATAAATATGGAATTGATACATGGTAAACCTCAAATCCTCTTCACATTAGACCCTTGTAGAGGACCAAATAATCTACAAACAAGGAAACCTGACTAAGACTTTACATGGGACCTTTCCTATAACATGAGAGGATTTCCATATAAAAACACCTTTAAACATGAAACCGAGAATGGAGATAATTTTAAGAGAGAGACAAAATCATCTGGACTCAACATCACTAGCTAGATTGTATGGACCTATCCAAATTAGAGTAAAACAAATAGGGTGCAAGAAATAATGAGAAAAAAACATAGTTAACTTGTTAGAGATGGTTCATAAAGTACATTTGACTAATATTCAAACTATTATTATGTAAATTAATCTCTCTAAGTTCACTTTCACCACCCAAAGGCATTTGGTTTGAAACTTCAGTAACTCTCTGTACTAAGCACAAACTTCCTGACTGGTTATATGTGTCTAGAAGGGTGAAGAAGGAGTAAAATGGGTTTAACTCAAAAATTACACTTAAAAAGTATTTAAAGAATGGAAATGAGTCTAAAGAAGCTAAAGATTCATATCAAAACATTCTCCCATATGTCACACTCCCTTATGGTCCATACAAGTGCCAAACTCTTCTTTTTTAGTTAATTTCCTGATTTTTAGTTAGATAACCTATAAGTTTTAGATAAAATGACACTCTTGATACAAAATCTGAATTATTGGATGTTCAAAATGAAAATAGGACACTTGAACACCTTGAAAACTATTCCACTTGTGTTTATGACCTCTAAATGGCTATTAAAAGACTCAAAATGGTATATTGACTAATTAGACCATGACTAAGGCTAAAAGGCATTGAATTACATCAAATAGACTATAAAATACCCTCTAACAAAATATTAGACCCCTAAAACATCTAAAAATCAAGTTTTTACCTATAGGGTCCCAATTTGACCTGTAAAGTCAAATTTGGTCAACATTTATGCTTTATCTCTTTTAAGAACCTATCGAGTCTCAATCTCTCTGATTACATGCCTTAAAAGGTGAACTAGGAAAGGGGTGGGTATACCATTGGTATTTCACATGATTTTTGTCCCTATACTACCACTTTTTACCAATCTAACCTTCTTTTAGACACTTTCATAAGCCTTATCTCCTCTCTTGCACACTCATCCAAGCCTTTTACACCTTCATTAGCCTTTTCTTAAGCCTAAAACCCTTTCCAATGTTTTATGTTACACTTTCAACCCCATTGACCCTATAATCAAATTTATAAAACATATTTAGGGTCTAGGTCAACCCCTAGCCAACTTAAACCAGGACTTAATTTATTTTTATCAATAAAAAGATAGAGTCGATCAAGCTAACCTTATCAGCTAAAGTTTCAAAAATGTTTAAGGTTAGATTCAAATATATATACACATTCATTTCACCATTTATTAGAGATATCAAGAGTTAATTATTCATTTGTGCTTATTTACAATCTGCTCTTCTACCATTCTACTTGAAGAGTTATAACTTAGGGTTTCTACTTAGAGAAGAATCTTGTCTTAGATGCTTTGGCCTTTCTTAGTGATCCATACAAGCCATAATAACCTCTTGTGAAGCACCTTTGGCCAAGGGAGATATTGAGTCTCGATTGGTTTGTATTTAAAGTAAGTATATCTAACTTTACTCCTCTATTTTAGTAAATAGAAGTAACATAAGTAATTTCTTTTGAATAGATTTTTCTATTCATGCATTAGGGTTTTATCTATACATAGCTTAATTAGGATTCTCTTATGAATGTTTATTTTCTATGTTTACTAACCCCCATTTTTGTGCCATGATATTTGATGAACACTATATTAGACTTTCCTTTACTTTACATATACTTTTGTGAAAATGAAAACATAGGACCTAGCTAGGGTTATTGCACATTTTTGCTTGATTGGAGGCTTTGGAACCATCCCTATTGATTTTATTGTGGTAAAATATCCAGTAATTAGGTTTAGTGGATCCATCTTGGTCATAACTCTAACTATCTAATGTATCAATAATTTGAAGTATAAGTAGGATTTATCTTCTCTTAGCTAGGATTGATTAATAAATCAATTGCATTTTCCTTTCTATACACTATCTCCTTTGCTCAAAACAATAATTATAAGAAATATATTACCAAGGATAATTATAAATTAATAATATCAAAGTAATAAAATGAGAGGAACACAACTCTAAATAAAAGGGGTAAGTGATTGTGGCTAGCTATTGCATTGACTGCACAGATTTGGTTGAGAATTCAATGTTTTTCCTTGATTGAAATTTGTGTAATATAACATGAAAATGATCAAAGGTAAAGATAAAAATCAATTATAAGTATGTTTTGGCTATATAAATCTTCAAAAATTTAATTTCCAGTGTAAAATTTTAGATCTAAAACAAGCCAAAATTAGCTTACTTGTAGAAGGATGTAGATTATATGAGGTAGTTAGACTAAGTGGAACTCATAGTAGAACTCATAAAAGGATTGAAAATAATAAAAATATAAGATGGAGTTGGATTTTATAGTATGGAAGCAAAATCAAGGTGGAAAGAATAATAAATGCTATAATGATCATGCAAAACACATGAAAGCTTGAGTTCCAAAAGCTATGATTAGAACACAAACCAAAAGTGATAAAACCACCCCTATTTGTAAGGAAAATTATAAAACCATTGATATACATGACATAATTTCCTCATACAATAATGATACTACCACATATTAATATAAAATTTCCCTATCAATGACAGTTCCATCAAGGTAGTTTACGAAACTGTCATGGCAGTTATATCACTATTAAGGTAGTTTCTTAAAGGATTGAGGCAATTTATTCACCAAGGAAGGAAATTATATAACCAATGAAATATTATTAAAATTAAGCTAAGGGAGGCTAAAAAATTCAAGTAAAGGTGATTTTTAGAGGCTCAAGAGAGAGATAGGTAGGGGAAAATACTAGAATCCTAGAGAGAACCTACATTGAGCATAAAGTACGTGATCATTGCATCAACACTATACATTATACAGAAAATATCAAACTATGAAAATTTTGGGTGCATATATATTTACACTCATTATTAAACCTTATCATGAATTGATGAGGGTGTGGTCTTGTTCAATGGCATGTGGAATAAAAATAGAGGTTTAGAAATACTTACCTTAGTGATGCAACAAAGCTAGTCGAGACTCTGTGCAACTTGTAGACAAAAGACAAAAATCAAGTGCAATTTATTTTTAAAAAGTATAAAATATAATTATATAATAAAATAATGGAAACTATTACTTAAAATTTGTGTTTTAAATATCATACTACTTGAATGTCTTGTCAAAGGACTGAATCTAGCATCAAGTTATTGTGTACCTGTAAAACTATAAAAAATATACTATAGAAGATAGAAAGCCATTAAATTGTTAGTTTTTTTTGAAAATTTAAAATCAATATGATTTTTAAAAATGAAAATTTAAGCTAATGAGATAATTTGCCAAAAATAAAAAAAATTAAAATTAAAATGGCTAGTTTGGGAACCCACATATTCAAAACTTGTCAAAATTAGATTCATTTGTGCAAATTAACACTATGAGATTTTGGAATCTAGATTTATCATTACAATTTAAGTGAAAAAGTAGTCAAAATAATAAGTAGGAATTAGGGATGGAAAATATACAATTTGTAGGTGGATTGAGGTAGGGACAAGTACGTCTGATTATTTTTTCCTCTTTTGCCCCATCTTTGTAAACTAGCTAAAAGTCACTAAAAGTCTGATCAATTCTAAAAAAATTATTTTTAAAATATTTGTTGAAGGGTGAAAAATAGGAAATTATAAAAACTTTGGTGATTTGGGTTATATTATAGTTATTTTTGGGGGTAATCCATAGATGTGGTTGGTGGATGGAACCATTACATCATGACAAAACCACTAGTCTGCATAGACCAATGGTTATGCAACCACCAAGGTAGTGTCAAAACTACCACCTACTATAGTCAAGGTGGTGATGAAAATGTGACTTAAGTGGTGGTTATGTAACCACCTATATTATTTGCATAACTACCACCTTAAAAATGAGGTGATTCTATCAAATGGAAAAGGAAAACCCAATTAGGCTTGTTTAAAGCTCAAGAAAAGGGAAAGGGGCTGACTCAGGGTCTCTTCTAGTTGTAGGGAACCTATACTCTTTAGAGTAGATCTCAGGAGTAGGATTGGATTCCCCATGTCATGGAACTTATGAAAATAGATGAGATAACTATTATGGATTGGGTTAACATTCTTTGAGTCATACAAGTGAGGATTGTTCCCACCTCGATTAGGATACTATGTGACTTACTTACCTACTAGGACCTTGACTGGAACACTTTCATGTTCCCTCAATCCCTAGGAGATTGGAATATCATTATTTTTGACATATACAGGATATTTAGTCTATTAATTATGGATCATTTTGTGTCCCTCTAGGAGGTCACAAGTAGGGTTGAGGTAATGGGTTGGGTTGGACACTTTGATGATGTTGGTAGTCTTGATGTGGGTGCAAAGTGTGGAATGAGGATTTTTGAGATTAAAGGATCATCAATCCATAATATATGAAAAGTGATTATTATTATCCTTATTAAATAGTGAGGGAAAAGGGTATCAATAACCTATTTTATAGTTGGTCCCTGATCATTTATTAGATCAAGGAGAGGGGAGCTCAAGTTTCCAATACCTATGGAGACCTGTACCACATGGATAGATTTGGAGATATTTATATTATTTACCTCACACTCATCATGAGCTTCCAGAGGTTAGTGCCTATTGGGGACCTAAGGGCCATTAGGGCCTCAAAATGGATAGATGTTGCTCTATTCTAAGCTTTGCCCTAGGTAGTCGAGACCTTGATAGAATTTCCCTACCATGACATGGCTAGATAGTGAGATGGGGAGACCATTTAATTCATGATGGCCATTGGGTCCACCTAATTACAATATAGACTACTAAAAATTAAGGTATACCTAGTGGATATGTTACCTTAATAGTTTAACATGCCCTACATGGGTAACCTTCCCATACCAGCATTACTGTATAGAGGTGTATAAGAGGCATGGGCAAGGAGATTGGGGTGGATAACATGAAACCTACTTATATTAAGGGTTCCTATCACTTGAGTAATTTAGTTGGGAATTTCAAAAGGGGGATAGGCTTTAATAATATAATAGTAGGTAGCTCCCTAACCACCACCACCACATCAGGACCCACTTAGTAGGATCTTGCATAGTAATAATAGTGGGTAGGTGGAGATGGTAAGGGTCTAGAGTACATTGAGCTAGAGAATGATTTCAATGTTGATGAAGATGAGGTTGCTGACTAAGACTCTAACTTGGGTTGGCATAAGGATGAACCATGTAAACCATTATATGTATTTTATATTATTACTTATATTTTAATTTTAGTTCATTTACTTAGTTGATTTAATGATTTTGATTTATATATGATTGGACATGACATTGATTATTCTAATTTTTTATTGAAGATACCTAAACTATATGGAGGACCGTGATTAGGGACATCCTAATCAACCTTTTTTAGCTTGACACTAATATGACTAGAGATGATCTACTAGGGGATCTTGGATTACCTATTGAGATAGGTCAACACACTGATGTCTTCACACTAGCCTACCATGTATCTATAACACTGACTATATTAAGAGTGAACAGTGCTATGGAGGCAAGACGCAAGAGAGAAAATTCCTAGGTGGACGTATTAATAGTCAAAGGAGATATGCATTACTCTCATTGATGGACAAAAGACATGACCTCATAGGGAGGAACTAATAGGGGATGAGACAAGAGCCCTCATGCTGAGAGATAGTTTCTCAAGGTCATTTTGGTAGGATATGCCATAGAAGCCTCAACCCTATCATTATAATGCATCAAGTCCCTCTTAGAGGAGGAGGACGTGATATTGAGCTATTGTACATATCTATACATATTATACACTTTTTTTAAATATCTTGAGTCACATGGGCCTTGTTAAAGGTGATTTTATTAGATACTCTTGTTGTACAAATTTGATAGTTATTGATATATATGGAGATATTTTGGTTTACCTCTCAGTGACTTGTTATGTGTTATGGGATTTAATTTACATGTTTGCTTCTCCATTTATGATTTTTATATGACTAGGCATGTGATGATATACCATATATCTCTATGTTTTTGATAAAATGCTATGGATAATTCTTATGTATGTGAAAACAAAATGTATGCAAATGATGTAATATTATGAATATATATGAAATTAGGCATGTGCTAACAACTATTTTACAGGTGATGAACCAATTATTTTTTTACACTTAAAACATAACTTCAAATTTGTAGTAGGGGAATGAAAAAGGAGACAAGATAAATGTGAGATGATAAAATATGAAAACTACAAATAAAAATTTTACAAGAAAAAATAAGATGACCTAATACTTATGAGTAAAGGATGAAATTTACTTCTTGATAAATTTACAAAATCCTAACTTTATTGGCTTCATCTAGAGATAACTAACCCTGATAAAATTGGTAAGTGGGATATAGCTACCTTTTTCAGCATAAGCATGCATATAAGATTTTTGAAAAACTTTTAATTTTGAAACTTTTTTACTTAATATTACTTCTATGTTTATCTTTTAATTTACTTTGTGACCCCCTAAACTTAGTCTCATGTGACTAGGAAGAAACATGGGATCATCACCAAAGGCTAGAATAGGCAAATAAAGGGACACCTCTCCTTAATGCTAACTCCATGCAACTAGTAAGATGTGAGGTCTCAAAACTAAAGGTTAACAAGGATGAGAGATGTGGAGTTTAATTTTTGTGTTGCATAAGGTTTTGATAAGAGTGTATTTCTATTTTCAAGGCATACCCCCAAATATTAGCCTCATGCAACTAGTAAGATGTAAGGGATCATCATTGAAGACCAGGATAGGTGAGTCAAGTTACCTATTTTTTTGAGAATGCTAATTTTTGGCTTTAGAAGGCACCATAAGACGATACTATGTCCTGGATAAACTTCTAGACTAGGCTATAGGCTAGCATTTTCTAAGTTTTGTAAGAAGATATAGGGGAAAAAGTTATACTCTACTCATAACAACTAAGGTAAGAAATAATGTAATGCTGATTTTGGAAATTTTTCCAATGGGATAATATGGTAGTGTGAAAAAAATAATGATATGATATGTTTCATTCTGAAAGTTTCATGCTATGTAAACTAACAACCAAATAATCACCAAAAACAACATTTGGTATGCAAATCAACACATAATCTATGAAAAATGAAATGCAAAAGGGAAATGTGACATGCAATATCTAAATATTGAAATGTTTTAGGTGAAAAGAGTTCATAGATTCACCGAAATCCTTGTCTTCTAGAGTACAAACTGATAGGCTATATTATTGAAATATTTAGTCACTAGGTAAAGGCCTAACCAGTTAGGTTTGAAATTTTGATCTTATCCTTTATTGTTGTTAATGTGGTTGTTAAGCCTAAGGAAAAGGTATCCTACATATATCACGTACTCATGGAATTTTTTATTATATTGTCTGCCCATACAATTTGCATACATGACATGGTTCTACGTAACAACAAGTCAACATTCATCTAAACTCTCAAGTTTATCTAATCATGTGTTCCCATAGTCTTCATGGTCAAGGAAACCCTGGAGAGACACATGAATGATAGATATCTCAACCTCAAGAGGTAAAATAGCTTCAGATCCAAAAACAAGGGCATATGGGGTTACCCTTGGGCATTTTAATGTTGGTTCTATAGGCCCAAAGTGCTAGATAAAGCTACAAGTGCCAATCTTGTTTAGAATCTTTGAGTTTTTTGACCAAGATCAACTTTAGGGTTTATTGGTGGCTTCAACCTGGCCATTAGCCTATGGATGATACAAGAATACCATGTGATGTGATATGGAAAAATTCTTACATACTTCATATACCTTAGGGTTTTAAAGGGAGATCTATTGTCTGTTATGATAATTTATAGAACTTCTAATTGATAAATGGTCTAATTAAAAATAAATTTTGAAATGAATATAATAAAAAAATTTGTAAGAGGTATTGATTCTATCCACTTAGTGAAATATTTAGTGGCTATAATAATTGAATAATGACCATCCAAATAAGTGGGGGAAGCTTACCTATCAGATCTAGACTCCAAGTGGAAGAGGGCCAAGGCATAATAATGAGCTATAGATCTTGAGGATGAATGTGGATCTTGTCAGAGAAGTGTTAGCACTTCTCACATTTATTAACATATTCAATGACATAATGTTCAATAGTGGGTTATAAATATCCCATTCTATGTATTTTATGAGTGGATGTGTGGCCACCAAAATGACCACTGCAAACCCCACTATGATAATGGAACTAAATCCTCTTGGTATACACATCTATATGACATGTTGTCAAAGTCTTTGTGATAGAGAACCTCATCTAAAACCACATACTTGGAATTAATAATGTGAAGATGCCAGCTATGTTGAGATTTGGCCCCTTTATGATAGGTACGGTCAATTAAGCAATGAATGATATTGGCATACCAAGGAGAAGAATGATAATAGGTTTTTCTACATAAAAAACTAATTCATTAGGAAAATCAATATAAATGAGATCATTGAATTCCAAAAGAGATTCTACCAACTTATTAGTAATGGTTTATCCTTTGAACTTTTAGTTGACATATATAAGCTTGAATTCACTTAATAGTGTGATAAAATTCTTAGCCTTCCATGATAGGGATAGTTGACTCAAGAAAGTTCATAAATATTTAAACCCTACTATGACCCTCATTTCCTAATTAAGCATGTAATGTATTAGTTGTTTGGTCATGAAAATGATAGTCATGCACTCTTTCTCTACCTACATAACATGTTTCATAATCAATGAGAGTGCAGTTAATGAATTATATGGAACACTCCTTGTCATCATCATCCTCTTGGGCCAACATGAACGTAATAAATACATATGTTTCTCTGATATAAAGTATGAGGGGTTTATCAAATTTGGGTTCCATGAGCATCAAGGGAGACATCAAAAGCATTTGATTGCCTCAAATGTATACTATCAATTGATCATCCAATTAAGCCACTTTATTTCTTAAGTAAAGTATTGATTGGATGAAATGAATAGGTTAATTTTGGTATGAATCATTGAATGTCCCCCAATTTCCCTAGGAGGTATCTAATTCCTAACTCATTAGTGGGGAGGGGAATTTCCATAATTATGGAGATTTTGGTAGGATCAATATTAATTTTATGTTGGTAGATAATGTAACTAAGGAGTTTTCCACATGTGACTCCAACCACACACTTCTCAAGATTGAGGGTAACATTATATTTTATAAAATGTGTGAGGATGATGTGTAACACTCCTAGAAGGTCAATCCTTTGATTTGATTTTCCTAGAAGATCATTTACGTAAACCTCCACTATATTATGAATAAGATCATGGAAATTATGGGTCATGACCCTCTAATATATCACCCTAACTTTTTTAAGGCCAAAAGGCATGACTACATAACAAAAATTCCCCCATGGTGTGGTGAATGAGGTTTTTATTTGATCTTCATTCCAGATGTAGATTGGATTATAGATGGAGAATCCTTCCATGATGGATAATAATGTATGACCAGTTGTAACATCAAATATAATGTCGATCGATGGAAGAAATAAATAATTATTAGGGAATGCTTTGTTAATATCATGAAAGTGAATGCATATCCTAATTTAACCATGATTTTTGAGAAGGGGATGATGGTGGACATCCATTTGGAATAATCCACATGCTTTATAAACCCTAATTTCAAAAGTATAATAACTTATTATTTCACCATTAATGCCACTATGGGATTGATTGGACTAAGATTATATTTTAATAAATTTGAATAAAACATTATGACCAAATTATAGATAACTACCTGAGGCTTGATTCCTACCATATCCATGTAGGAGAAGGAAAAATCTGTAGACAACTCAATGAGTAACTGCTTGTGGTCTTCCATTTCCTATGATGATATTGAAGACTCGAGCTTGAGGATTTTGGAACTCTCCATAGTTCCTATGTTTATATCAATAATATCCTCAATAAGAGAAGGATTCCCCTTCTCAAATTTATTAGGATCCTATAGGAGGTCAATATCCTTGCCTTTTGTGTTAAAAACATCAATATCTTCATGAGAAGCTAAATAATCTTCAACCTTGCAATAAAAATCATAATAATATCTCCCAAGAGTAGATGTAGGCTAATGACTGAGATAAAAACCTCTCTTATGGTGAAAATATGGGATCTCATCATAAGTGTGAAGGAACTATAAGATAACTACATCATTTTTCAGCCAAGTTGAGGACTAGCAAGATAATATCCCTCCTTATACAAGTGAGGGTTTGGTAATTAATATATTTCTGCACAAGGGGTTATGTTCTAATAGACACTATGAAATTAGACTTAGGTATCATTGGGTGGGGACCAAAATTATAAGAGTAAGTAGCCATAAAATCAACAATTTTGTTGATTTCCCTTGGCATTACTTCTATGGAAATGAAATTAAAAACCCTAGTAACTTCTTGCATAATGACCTTGTAAAGAGGAAGATGTTTAGCTTTAGTTTGATATATTTTTGTGACTTGATTGGTTACAAGCTATGAATAACCTTGGATTTTTAGGTTTTAAAATCCAAAACATTTAGCATTGAGCATCCCAAAAAATAATGCTTCACATTTTGCCCCATTATTAGTGCATTCAAATTGAAGTTTTAAAATGAAAGGTAGGACCCTCACTTTTAGGGAGATCAAGATCACTCTTGATCCTACCCAAAAATGATATTTGGCCCCATCATTGTGGAGGGCCCATTAAATACATGTGGAGGAAGAATCATCACTAAGGAGGGCTTCTTGGTCCTCTGATATCTTGACCATGTGAATATTAAGTATAATTGATAATCCTTCATGGGGTTCCTAGTTCTAAGATTTAGAGAAATTATAAGTCCCTAGCCCTCTTGGGTCAAATAGGAGAATGATGGTGCATCCTTTTCAAATAAATCAATAATCCAAACCATTTACATAGTCAAAATTACTAGCACCATTGTTAGATCTAAACCATTGAATTTTTTTGTAGTTGTTATGTCTTTTTCCTATATTTTGTCTTTTAGTAAGGATTGAGGGAGTTTTGCCTCTTTCTTCAGAGCAACCAACTTGGGATTTGTAGGCTATATAATGCTAGCATACTATGGGGGTTGGGTGACCCTTTTGGTAGGCAAGTGGTAGTCAATGTTTAACCGTGGTTATTGTTAGTGTACGAATTTATTTCTTATTGATTTTTTTTATCTAGGTTAATCCTAAACATGTGGTTTAACTTGATTAGTTGTCATTTGTCATAGGGATTTACTTGACCATCATTTTTATCTAGTTAGTAAGAGGTACTCCTTGATCAACTATTCTGAGTATAGGAATTACATGCCATTTTTAGGCTCTTTACCACTATTCTAGGGGTGGTTACTTATCATTTATCCTATTTTTACTCCTTTTTTAAAGCTTAATACATGGAGGATTTATATTGTTACACTCTCATTTTCTCTCTTACAACTACTTTCTCATTTTATTTTTTATTTTGTTTAAGCATTAGTGCATTCAATATTCCATCTTCAATCTTGACAGACTCCCTGACATGGTATCTGAATGCTGGATTTGGTAAACTAATTATCTATTTTTAAAATCATGTGTTTATTATAGCATTGTCATTATTTTTACTTGCATTTACATGTTAGTTATTATTGTGTCAAGCTATTTTAATGGTAAGGATGAACTAACTATGTATGTTTGAGATTATTGGAGGTTCTATTTTGGAATTCGATATGGTGAGACCTTTAGTCTTGAGATTTGGCTAACACCTGAGTATCTCTACATGTTGTATGGTCCTCTTATACTATGCTCATCATTTTTTAGGTCTCCATTTAAACTATGCCTCTCTTTGTGCTTTCCTCATAGCCTCTTCTACTCCATATTTCTAGTTTGGTATTTACACTATTTCACCAAATATAATGAATTAATCTTTAAGTTGATCAGTTCACCTCTACCAGTGTTATCTTGTCCAATATATTTTATTGTATTTTGGCATTGGCTAACACTAGAACCTTATTTCTTGGTGAGTTTGACACAAGCCTGAGTAATTTGGAAAGAACCTTCTTAGCACATTGCTCATTAAATCTCAAATTAGTTGTACTTAGCCACACTATCATCCTCTAGCATGGGACATTAGATCGATGCCAAAATATGCATCTTTCTTGTCATGCATGAAACCCCTATCATCTTCCTCTACAATGACATGTTATATAATTTAGCTTCCCTATAGATATCGATGGCCTTCTTGGCACACCTAGTTCTAGCTAGCCTTGGATTTCCATCCACCTCTGCCAGCATGTTCATGTCAGGATCTAGGAAGCACAATTGATTACTTTTCTATAAGCAATTAAACACGAAATTGAACCAGAATGATTAAGTAACTAGAAACTTGAAACAACAAAGAATATGAGAAATAATACTATCTGTATTAACACTCTTCTTGAATACAATAAAGAAATCTTCCTCTCCTCCTTACACCTCTTGGGTGTACAGTATTCCACTCAAGAGTTCTCTCTTTCTTTCTCAACCACAACTAACTCAACAACCTGAGTTGTTATCCCCTCCTTGATAGCTTCAGCTGATCTCCTTGACCTTGCACCTTGCAGATCTCCTTTGACCTTGCTTTCTTGCTTCAATGCTTTACTTGCCTTAATTACAATACATGCCTCATGGGTCTCTTAAATAGGATCCCAAGCATACAATAATTAGACTTCTAACTACAATAATTAGAAACATAGACTCAAGACTTAAATTAGTCTTCAAAATGCAAACACTCTTGAGCCTCTTAAAATTAGATGAGTCTAATTCTAGAAATGCATTCTGGAAATGCATGCAAATGCATGCACACGCATAGGTGACTGACGTCGGCAATACTACCGATGCCGGTTATTGGTTGAACTCAGTAACCTCCTGATTAGCATCCTGGTGAAGCTTTTAGCTCCACAACTTAAAAATCTCCCACTTGGAGATAAATAGTTGCACCTGTACAGCAACCTCCACTAATCATCTCAGGCACCTCCATCTTCAAGCTCAATTTTGAAGACCAACCACCACACATCCTGTGATGCTACACCTGACATCCAAGTAACCTACCACATCTGAACCTACATACCATGTAGAGAAGTGCTTGACCTTGAATAAATACCTGCTACTGGTCCCTCTCAAATACCTGAGAATCCACTGAACTACTCTCCAGTACTCCTTTCCTGAATTGGCTCTGAACTTTTTGACAACTCCCACTGCTTGGGAAAACTCAGGTCTAATACTCATGTACTAAACCTCATCATGTGAATTGGGACACTATTCTATGAACTGTCCATCCATAGGTGTGCTAACCTATTCTGCATCCTGCATCTTGAACCTTGCCACTGCCTTATTCACACAATCATCTTGAGACAACATCAACCTGTGATCTTCCCTGTCTTTAGACATACTTATGCCAAAGAATCTTGCTGCTCCCAAATTTTTCATGACACCCATCTAAACTAACTTTACCTTTAGCTCAATAACTCTCTGCATGTGTAACCCTACAAAAAACATACACACTACAGTAAAAGGATAATGTAGCTAATATTATCCAACATGGTAAAAGAAAACATAATGGTTAAACCTCCATTATCCTGCAGCCTACTCAAGACCATATACCCTGGCCTTCTATCTCATGTGTCCATCCACTCTCTTCTCTAACCTGGGAATCTATTCATCTATCAGTGCTTTTATCCCAGTTGGCAACTCTACCAAAACTCCCACTTGGTTCTCTTCCAAAGAATTCATGCCATGCTCCCACTATTTCTTGGATTCTACTTGCATTGCCTCTTCACATCTTCCTGGTTCTTGACCATTAGTAAGCAACAAGTAATGTAAAGAAGGTGAACAATGAATATGAGGTCCACTTACCCTTTCAGTCCTCCATATGGGCATTTGAGACTCCTTGACAGCTTGTTGTCTGCCCAACATCCGTTTTAGTGACCGATCTCGACCATCTCTCAGTCTGCACCCGACCAGCATCGATTCCATGCAACTGACCTGCATACCAACATCAATTCCCCCTAACTGACATTGGTCTCAGCCTGCTTGATACTAATGACTCTGCTGGTCTGCACATGACCGATGTCGGTACCTCCCTGATTGACATTGATTCCATGTGACCGATGTCGGTAACTGTGTTTTCTTGTAAGTGATGACTTCTTTACCTACGAGCTCATCTTGGATCAAAACCCTATCCATACTACCCTGCTTAGAATTATTCAGCCCCTGTGACTGATCTATGTCCATCATCTCCTCCATAAACACCAAGGCTTCCCTGTTCTTGTCATAAACATCAAATTTCCTTTTCCTGTAATGAACTCAATCTATGCCCTCTGAATCTAAATTCATACCTTTTGACTCAAGAATGTCCATTCCCTTCTTATTCATGTGACCAAGCCTACTAAGCCACATCTTTGAATCTACAACTGAAGTAGATAAACTAGAAGTAGAATCAGTAATACAAGTAGATAGATAAAGAGTACCTACTTTCTTACCTCTTGCTAAAACAAGTGCACCCTTGGAAATATTCCAAGAATACGTTGTGAGGGTTACTATGCATCCCTCATCACCTAACTTTCCTATAGAAACCAAACTCTACTTCAGGACTGGGACATGCATAACCTCCTTCAACACCCATGTGTTGCCCGTCTACAATTCCAGCTGCACTTTCCATTTGCCAACCATTCGACAAGGTGTACCATCCCCAAAATAAAGCTCTCTAAAGTCTCCCTGGACATATTCATGGAATAATTCTCTATTTGGGGTTGCATGGAAGGAAGCACCAGAATCTAAAACCCATGATTCTAGCTAACTATCCAAAGAAAGTATGAGAGCATCCTGTGCCACAATACCTGCATCTTTTGCTTCTTCATTACCTTCATGTTGATTTTCTTTATCCTTCAACCAAAAATCTTTCTCTGTGTGTCCTCTCTTTCCACAAAACCAGCAGGTGATACCTCCATTTCTAGATTTGGATCTCTTTCCCATCTTTGACCTTGATTTCCCTTGCTCGACCTTCTCTCTTTGCCTTCCCCTGCTTTCAGCACTTAAAGCATTCCCTAATGATTCACCTATGCTTTTCCTGTGAATTTCTTCATTCAATATTACACTAACAACATCATCAACTTTTAATATTTTAGAAGCAGATGCAGTATTACTTACTGCCATTACCAAACTATCCCAACTTTTAGGTAAAGAGCATAAGATTAAGAGAGCCTTTATTTCATCATCAAAAACAATATTGATTGAAGCTAACTGGTTTACCAAACCATAGAAATCATTAAGATGACTATATATCGATCTACCTTCCTACATTTACAAAGTAAATAACTACTTCATAAGAAATACCTTATTTGAAGCTGACGGCTTTTCATATAAATTTGCCAAAGATTCTATCAACTCTTCCGTTGTCTTACACTGTGATAAGTTGGAAATCACAGACGATGCAAGGCTCAACCTTATGGATCCCATAGCCTTCCAATCAAGAACACTCCATTCTTCATCCTTCATATCTATGGGCTTGTATGCAACCCCACCCAACGGTAAGTACAAATCTTTCTGATACAGATAATCTTCTATTTGCATCCTCTAATGTTGACAATCTTGCTGTTAAACTTCTCCATTCATAGCTTACTTTCTTCTTCCATTATTGTACTCTCACTCAATCAAAAACCCTTGAGAATGACCTATAATCAAACAATAACCTACTCCTTGCAACCTTGCTCTGAAACCACTTGTCAGGATCTAGGAAGCACAATTGATTACTTTTCTATAAGTAATTAAACACAAAATTGAACCAGAATGATTAAGTAACTAAAAAATTGAAACAACAAAGAATATGATAAATAATACTATCTGTATTAACACTCTTCTTGAATACAATAAAGAAATCTTCCTCTCCTCTTCACACCTCTTGGGTGTACAGTATTCCACTCAAGAGTTCTCTCTCTCTTTCTCAACCACAACTAACTCAACAACCTGAGTTATTATCCCCTCCTTGATAGCTTTAGCTGATCTCCTTGACCTTGCACCTTGCAGATCTCCTTTGACCTTGATTTCTTGCTTCAATGCTTTACTTGCCTTAATTACAATACATGCCTCATGGGTATCTTAAATAGGATCCCAAGCATACAATAATTAGACTTCTAATTACAATAATTAGAAACACAGACTCAAGACTTAAATTAGTCTTCAGCATGCAAACACTCTCAGACCTCTTAAAATTAGATGAGTCTAATTTTGGAAATGTGTTCTGGAAATGCATGCACACACATAGGTGACCGATGTCAGTTGCTGTCGGTCTACTCCTGACTGACATCGGCTGATCCCTATTCCCTGCCTGATCGATGTCAACAATACTGTTGATGTCGGTTACTGGTTGAGCTCAGCAACCTCCTGATTAGCATCCTGATGAAGATTTTAGCTCCATAACTTAACAGTTCACATCCTTCTCCAATGTGTTGTTTGCCATTTCATGATCTCATCTTGAGCCTGTAGCCTACACACCTCTCCCTTCCCAATCATTGGCCCTGGAAAAGTTGGTAAGAGTGGCATTTTTTTAATTAGAAACTTATAGTTTTTCAAAACCATCATTACTTGAAGCCTTCAGTTTTGGTAGAACAACCATTAGTTTTCAGTTAGAAATTTTCTATAAAAAAAATAATAATAACATTTTTTAATTATTGTCAAGATCTCATTGCATTTTTCAAAAAGGTGGGGTGTATTTCAAAAAAAACATTAATTTATTATCTAAGGTCAATATAATTATTGATATTATAAAAATGTTTTTCTAATTTTAATATGGTTGGGAAGATGTTGATAGGTAGATTATTTAAAATGGTGAAGGATTTTTTATTTGTAATGGTGGGATATGTAAATATTTTTTGATTGTTTTTTATAAAAAATATATATTGTATTTTGGAGATATAAGGAGATTATATTAATTTTGATTGATCATTTACCTCTTTTTCTACTTGTCAAAGATAGAGGTGAGGCCTGGTTTGGTAGGTGACCAAATCCCCTCACAAACAAACCAAGCTTTCTTCTCTTTCTCTCTTTGTTTGTTCACCATTTTTCTCTTGTACTCTCCTCATGAACAAATTTTTGGTGGTAATCGATGTCTATTATGGGGGTCATTTTTAGATAAAATTGGTAATTTTTTTGTAATTCCAAGGGCCATGTAAGCTCCAAATTATATTTGACATTTGGGGTGCTACCCATCAACCCCACCCTATATCTCAACAAGGAGTGCATTAGGGGTTCTAACCCCAGACCCTACAATGGGATTTACCCCTTGACCTCATTAGGGGTTATAGCCCCCAAACCCCCACATCATGGCCCCTTGTTCAATACTTCCAATGTACTTTATTTCACCAGAGGATGCGGTCTGATTAGATAGGAGGTTATATACCCTTACAACATCTTTTTATATGCCTTATTAATATTTGTACATGAATGCATTATTGATAGAGCTAGATGTCCTCCTATTTCACATGTGAACTACACCAATTGCTGATTCTCATGGATGCATTATTAGTTGAGTCTGGCATCCATTTGTTGAGATGTACATTGATACTTGTGCACTATTATATCTTACCTATTGGATGCATGTCAGTCGAGTCCAACATCCATACATTTGAGTGTGTTTTGTTACTTAAAAGCATAGGGGGGTCATTATTGATTATCTTAGAAGGGTTGTTATGGACCCTACTTTCTCTTTTGTGTACATAATTAGTTTTCAAAGATTATGTGCCACTTTGGTGAACCCTACATTGATTGATCTTGCATTATTGGATGTATTATCACCTGAGCTTGATGTTCATTCATAGAGCATGCATTATCACTTGTGTAGTGTTGTACTCATTACAATTCTTTGGTGTCTTCTCTTAGTCATGTTGACTCCACTTAAGAGATACCATTTGATGAGGATAGTTTATTATACACCAATGGTTCTTCTTGGAAATACCAATTATGCTTCTTGGTGTGATTACATGGAACACTTTCTCATAAGCAAGATTCATATCCCATTATTATACGGATAAATTCCTACTCCCACTGATCTTATTTAGTTCAATAAGTGGGATAACACTTGTGACAAGGTTTTTAGTACCTTATTGTTGCATGTTTTCATGAATCTTCATTACCATGTAGAGTACACATAGTGTCCTTGCACTATTTGGAGCATTCTTCAGTGTCTTTTTAGAAATCCTACTGATATCTATATCACTCTTCTTCCTCCTTTTCCTATTGTATATGTTCTCTATCCTCCTACTCATATTTCTTGTGATGACATATTCATGGTGGATTATGCTCTTCCTTATGTCAATCCACCAATATAGATGAGATTCTACCCAACCTCAGTTATCCCATTATAGATTCTACTTCCATCCCTATTCATGATCTTACTCTTTTAGAGCCTTCAAAGTCTTGTACTTTAGAGGACTCTATTATTTCTAGTGTGAGTATACCCATTGAGAGCTTTGATGATTCATATGTTCATGTGGATATTCATAGTTAAGACTTGTGTGATTCATATGTAATATCTTCTTTAGTTTTGATGGTTGTTGAGCTGAGCTCTCCTCTTCACATTGACATTCTTCTAGTGAGTGTTTCATGTCCTTTTTATGATAGGTTCACTTTAGTGGCATTACATACAATTCTTGTGAATGATCTTGCTAGACCTATGCCACACCTTATTTTTAGACTTCTTTTAGATATATTCATATTGTTGCCTTCATATTCCATTATGGAATGGGAAGAATTTCAATACACACCTCATGTTCATCCTTTGGTAAAAAGAAGAAACATTATTCAATGCAAATGGAGTTTATTCAACCTTTAGGTAGAGGATCCTATACGTGACATTCATCATTTTACAATCTCTACTATAAGTTTCTTTAACATATTCTATGAAGACTTCTTATCTTTTCTCTCTATGTGCTTTGTTACTCTTACTTATGGATGCACTTTTAGTTATGTCTGATTTCCTTAGTGCATGCACTATTTATTTTCTCTCTTTTACATGGAGGGAGTTTTTTTCCCATGAGTTTTCTCCCTTTCTCCACTTTCTGAGAGTTGTTTTGTATATGGGTACCTCATCATACCTTATTATTGGAACCCATTTCCTCTACCCACCTAATCTATGCTTAAGGGGGTGTTAGTGAAAAACTTTATTTTCCATTTATTTATTTTATTTAGGTTATTCCTACACATGTGGTTTATCTTGATTAGGTGTCATTTGTCATAGGGAGTTAATCCTTGACCATCTATTTTAAGTATGGGAGTTACATGCCTATTATAAGCTCTTTACCATTATTCTAAGGGCATTTACTTGTCATTTATCCTAATTTTAATCCTATTGTAAAGGTGAATACATGGAAGATTTACATTGTTACACTCTCGATTTCTCTCTTATAATTGATTGCTCATTTTCCATTTTGCTTTGTTCAAGCATCAATGCATTCAATGTTCCATCTTCAATCTTGGTAGTCTCCATAATAGTTGCTTGTGCATGGTTGTTTGAATCATGCCAAAAGGCTTGGGATTCCCTTGGGACATGAAAACCTTCACTAGATGAAGGAACCTAATTTGTTGCAATAAGGTTTAAGGGATGGCCTTCATCTTGTGAATCCAATGTCTTCCCAAAATAATGTTGTAATTTGTGTTTTTTTCAATCACATAAATTTTTTTTAACATAGTCTTAGGACCTAGAGTGACTTGAAGTACAATGGTTCGTATAGATGTGGATTTGAGGCATTTTATCCTTATAGGGTATTTATAGTTGTGGAACAATTTCTTTCCCATAGATAAGTGTAATAAATATAATGGGACAATGTTTAAAGATACTCCATCATCGACCATGGATCTATTTACATAGTTATTATAGATATATACCTATAAAAATAAGGCTAGATCCCCCTCCTTACCATTTTACAATTAGGAGGGAGACTACTAAGGTCAAAAAAATAGTTAACATCCTATGATTCTTGCCAAAGTGGAAACATATCTAGATCAATATGATTGATCTGAGCCTATAGTGGGGAATTATGATGGATAAATGCCCAAATCTTAAAGTATTGAGTAACACTAAATGATTGTCAAGAAATTTCTTGAGAAATTAAAGAAAGGAAATGTCAGAGATTGTTTTTATAATATCTAAGATCAAATCTTAATTATACACAAGCTTAGGGATGGTCTAAGTAACTAGAATATTTGAAGGGTGAGGAGTCATGGGTTAATACTCCCTAGTGTGAGTAATTATATTTCCTTCCTCTTAGACTTACAAATTTACAATCCCCATCATTGTATTTTTACCTTGGATTGCCAACTAGGGAAAAACATCGACATTCACAATTTTATAAGTGGAAGATTCGACATCATTGATACATGATTATGTAGGCTGATTACACTAAACTACTTGATTTTGTAGGTTACCCTGAGTTTGATTCAGGGTAATTCATGCTTGATGGTTTAGAAAAGGGTTATGGTAAATCTAGATATTTTGCTTTAGAGGAGTAATGAGACCATTCTAAAGGGCCTAAGTGTTTGCACCTATATTCTCTAGGAACATGTCTATGAAAGTTTACCTTTGATCCTTATGAAGCCATTGGATGGATTTATTATACTTTGTGTAGTTTCAAGTATCATGACCAATAACTTGGTGGAAGAGATAGTAGATGTTTAGATCATGTTCCATAGTACTCTTATTTTATCCCTATTCACCAAACCCTTGTTGATTATTCCTTTGATAATAGGGTTGGTTTTGAAACTATAAAAAATACGCAACATGTTGAAACTAGTACTAATTATGGTTTTGATATTACATGTTATGGGGTGGAGGTTGGTTGAAGTCAACCATATGAAATGTAGGTGGAAGGTTTTTTTTCCTAACACCTACATTGTTATTTATATTGGTGTTATTCATGGGTGGAGACTAATTATCATTCACTAAAAAAGAATTTTTACATTGATTAGTCACACAATAAATAACGACATTCCTATTTTGGTTAAAGATTTTGGGGCCTTAATTATTGGCATTATTATAGATCACATTTTATAATCTCCCATTATTTTTGTTTCAGTTGATAATGCATCCATTTTCCCCATAGGTTTGATGACCAATATCAATGACCACTTGATCAATTTCTAAAACACTTTCAAGAGTTTCTTCATAAGACTGATAGGGGAACTTTTCGATGTTTTCCATTGTCTCCTTGTTAAGAGAGTGAAGGAAAAGGTCACATAATTCCCTCTAATCCATTTGAGGTAAACTCATAGATGAATATATAACCTACATTCATCTTGTGATGAAATATATAATTTATTCATTGTGTTCTTATTTGATATGAATAATTATTGAATGCTAGTCTTGATAAGCATTTTCATATCGAAGGCCTTAATGAATTCAACCATCAATTATCTAAATGATTGAATGGACCCATAAAAGAGGTATAAATACCAGTCAGAATAAATTACTTATAAATTTTTAGGGAAAATCTTGACAATAACCCCATCCCAAGGTAATATTTCCCTAATAACCATGGTATAAGCCTTGATATGTGCATTTTGATCTCCCTCCCTTTTAAAATTTGGAAGGTCTGGTAGGGGATGCATAAGAAGAAATCCTTGCATGTTAATAGTAATGGGTTCCTTAAGATAATCAACATAGGTCTTCATGTTGTTAAATTTAGTTGTTAAAGTGGCTAAATTGGACTAGAAGGGTGGGATCACATAGGAGTTGCTTAGATAACCACTAGGAGGAATAGAATAAGATTGATAAGGTGAAGTGGAATAGACTAGAAAATAGTTATCTAGATTAGTAGACTTGAATAAAATATATAATTAGGTAAGAATATTATTTGATGTAGAAGGGCTGGTGGTTTGTTATGGAGGGGCATACGTGGTTTGCACATAGCCCAGGGGATGTAGGGTAGCACATGGATAGTCTATGAAATAGGAATATATGTCAAACACATGTAACTCAGAGGGCTAAAGAGTGGTGGATTATTGGTCACCACATTGGTTTGTAAAGGTGGAGTGTAAGTGAATATACCTCCAATTGTGATTTGGGTAGGAGCTTGGTAGAGTAGAGTAATTTTGGAGGTATATGGGTTAGGGACTCCATGAATAAGGATGTCCTTGAAGGGTTGGTTCGAGAGATATATAAGTGGGGGTGTATTCTCTTATTGGGATGATAACATGTAAACTTATTGTTGAAATGGTTAACAAACCATTAATTAGATGCGAACATAAGATAAATGACCCTAGATAGGAGGATTAGGGTTCACTCCTTGATTCGAATATTTATGGTTATTCTATAAATCACAAATACAAACCACCAAGGTATTTATGAGTTCATTTAGGCCAATGGTGGTTCGAGGTCTAGGTGCCTCCTGTATAAGAGGGGTAAAGGTGATATATTGGTTAATTTGAAGAGTTTAAATTAGAGTGGGAGCCTCAGGAGTAGTGTGATAGAAACTAGTTAAAATTTATCTCAGGGATCTTTTGATCAATCAACACATAATATATTATTTCATAAAGTTGAAGCATACATATAGTGAAACCTTATCCTATAAACTAAGAGGTTTCTCAAACTACCAATCCCACAATAATCTCCCCATACCTAAATACGCGACTTGTTTATATAAATCACTATTTACATCTATACAATATAATATGCCAAGATATATGTTGTTATAACCAACTTATTTACCACATGGTGAAATACTAATCACCATGGGAACTCTAATTTTCAAAAATTCCCTCCCTTAGAGGTCATATGGGTAAATACAAACCACACAAGTTCACACATAAATATTTAGAACAAATAATCTTCATCACTAGATTATTCATTGTTGGCATGAGATTCAGATTCTTCTTCATCATTTTCTTTAGTTTCCACGGCATTGTCCTACAACTTTCCATCAAGGAGGTCATGTGCTCTGTACTTGTAATTCACAAGAGTATGTCCTAGTTTTTTATAGTAGTAACATGTGTATTTAGGTTTTGAATTTTTAGATTTGTGCACATGTTAAAAATTATTTTTCATTTTTTTTCCCTCATCAATCAATGTCAATATGATCTCTAATCTTGGATTCAAATTACTTAGAGTGAATACCATATTTAACATATTGTTGTGTTTTTTTTTAAGATTATGGATTTTTCATCATTTTGTTTTATCTCTTCATTTATTCTAGCCAATTGGGTGATGAGAGAATGTAATTTATTGATGTGAGACACTATATCTCTACCTTCATTTAGTTTCAAACCATACAACTTTTGTTTCATAGTTATTTTTGCACTTTCAACTTGAGAATCGAATAATGTGTTTAATGATTCCCATATATCTTTAGAAGAATTTTAAAATTACATGTGATGTAAATATGGATTTAACAAGTTGATGCCAATAATAGCCAAAGCCAATACAAGCCAGGATGCAGATTAGACAAAGTACTGGTATAAGTACAGGTGCAGCTATTTATCTCCAAGTGGGAGATTGTTAGGGTGTAGAGCTAAAAGCTTCACCTTGTTACAAACATGGAGGATGCTGAGTATGCAGTCGATGGCATTGGTAGGATCACTGACATCGGTCAGTGGACAATGCAGAAAGAAACTAACCTCAACAGCAGTCGGCTGGCATCGGTCACCTCCAAGAAGACAGGGACCGATGTCGGTTGCCTGTGGGGTTCCAGAATTGTTGTTGATGAACAGTCAGTTAGTTGAATGGAGAGTTTGCATGTTAAAGACTAGTTCGAGTCTTGAGCCACAAGTCTAATCATTGTATGCATGAGATCTATATAATAGACTCATGGGCTGTATTGTTAAGCGTAGAACTAGGAGAGTTCTTCCCATGGTATAATCAAGTAGGATTATTCATGTATGTAAGATCAAGTTTGATTTGCAAGGTGTTGCAGGATCATGGTGGAGATCTACATGTGATAAGTAAGATCGGGTTGGTCTGCAGGGGTGTGTGTATGCAAGGGTTAAAAGGAGATCAGCGGGGGAGCAAGATCCAAGGTGACAGCAATACATCAAGGAGCAAGATCATGGTGAGATCTAATTAGAGTACCAGTTCTAGTGTGATCTCTTTGTTGTAATTTCCTTCTAACTGAGTTGAATATAATTGTGTGTTGCCTCTCATATTTTGTGTTGTTTCTCATTGATAGTTACTTGTACTTCTGTGTAATTCTGCACGTTTAAGTTGCTTATACAATGGTAATCATGTGTGCTCTTAATTTTGACAAGTTGTGTCAGAGCTTTGGGGAACTTAGGTCCTATCAAATGGTATCAAAACTAGGTTAGATGTTCTCAGAGCGAGTTTGACTAACAGATGGCCTAGATCTGGTTAGTGTTGTTGATTATAGGTTACTCACAGGGGTTTCTATTTGAGTGGGAGTATAGCAATGGCAGAAGAAGGTAAGCTGAGAATGAAGAAATTCAGGCACATGATTAACACCACAAGGAGTGTGGTGGGTAGTCTTCAAGATTGAGCTTGAAGAGGAATACAAGCCAAGATGCAGATTAGACAAAGTACTGGTATAGGTATAGGTGTAGCTATTTATCTCCAAGTGGGATATTGGTAGGGTGTGGAGCTAAAAGCTTCACCTTGTTGCAAACATGGAGGATGCTGAGTATGCAGTCACTGGCATCAGTAGGATCACTGACATCGGTCAGTGGAAAGTATAGAAGGAAACTGACCTCGGCAGCAGTCGGCTGACGTTGGTCACCTCCAGGAAGATAGGGACTGATGTCGGTCACCTGTGTGGTTCCATAACTGCTATTGATGAATAGTCAGTTAATTGAATAGAGAGTTTACATGTTAAAGACTAGTTCGAGTCTTGAGCCGCAAGTCTAATCATTGTATGCATGAGATCTATATAATAGACTCATGGGCTGTATTATTAAGCATAGAACTAGGAGAGTTCTTCCCATGTTAGAATCAAGTAGGATTCTTCATGTATGTAAGATCAGGTTTGATATGCAGGGTGTTGCAGGATCATGGTGGAGATCTACATGTGATAAGTAAGATCAGGTTGGTCTGCAGGGGTGTGTGTATGCGAGGCTCAAAAGGAGATCGGTGGGGAAGCAAGATCTAAGGTGACAACAATACATCAAGGAGCAAGATCATGGTGAGATCTACTTGGAGTACTGGTTCGTACTCGATTGTACTGGCAGTACAATGAGGTGAACAACAGCTTGTGTTAGCTGTGTGTTGTGACCTATTGAGAGAAGATTACTCTTGAGGGAAGATTACTGTAAGCCCATGAACTGGAACAAAGAGTGTGATCTCTTTGTTGTAATTTCCTTCTAACTGAGTTGAATACAATTATGTGTTGCCTCTCATATTCTGTGCTATTTCTCATTGATAGTTACTTGTACTTTTGTGTAATTCCGCATGTTTAAGTTGCTTATACAATGGTAATCATGTGTGCTCTTAATTCTGACAAGTTGTGTCAGAGCTTTGGGGAACTTAGGTCCTATCAGCCTTCTTGTCTTTGACTTTCCACTTTTGAAGTCCATCCACATATGGTGGTTGAACAACAATGTTGTCTACAATATCCAAGAGATCCTTTTCAATTAACAATAACTAAATTTGAATATTCCATGTATGGAAGTCACTTCCATAAAATAATCAATTAGGTTCATTTTTTCCATTTTATCTATAGTAAACTTCCCATAATTTTGACTCAGTGGACATCGATTTAATTGATAACATCCTTACAATAATAATGGCTCTTTTTATTTTTGACATTACTTGACACTTGTGACTAAAAAATGACTATGAATTGATATTATGACTTGGATATGAAATATCATAGAAAGGACAAAACTTAAAATAATTTAATTTATAATATAGAAAAATAAAGCTATCAATTAGAAATTGCATTAATTCTTATAAAAGTTAAATATAATAACAACTTTGAATAATTAAATGACAAAAACTCATTTGAAAAAATTGAGACTATTTTTAAAAAAATACAAAACACTATGGACTAAAAACTTATCATAAAATACTTATTTTAAAATATAGAAAATAATAAATTAATTTAGACTTAATAATACTAACAATGCAATATACCTAAACCTAAAAAAATACCAAAACCTAATATCACCAACTCAAAATGATTGAAGCTTTATGGCACCATTGAATATTTACAATAGATGGAGGTTTCAACTGTCATTGGAGCCTGAAAATATTGTTAATGAAGGTTGCATTTGATAGAGATTCCATCACCTATGACATGCATGGAGGAAGCAGAACCTGAGTGGCTAGGCATTGAAATTTGAAGCATCAATCCGGGTTGGAAGATAAGTCTTTCATGTGGATAATGTAGGTATTGAGGTGGAAAGTATGGATGTTTTAATGAAAAACTAGAACTCACCAATTTTTAAAGCTGGATATTTAAGTGATTTGATGCAGCTAACGGTGTCACCCAAGGAAATTTTCAATGCAAATGTAGTTTCAGTATTTTTAAATAGACACATTTATATAGGATTCTAATTATATTGATGCCAAATAGATATTAAAATATAATAATAGTTTCCTAAAAAAAGAATCAATCATATATCGATCTAAAATTGATCGATTAATAAATAAAACCTTATAGATATTTGAGTTCATATATTACCATGTGATATAGACAATGCATAGAGTTAATGCAAAACATGAGAAGGTGATTTGAATGGAGGATGAAATAAAATACACAAACCCTTTAAAATAAGTATGTCCAGGTCTTAAAAGGCCACCAAACACTGAAATCCATATACAATTTTATAACCATATCCAAAAAACAAAATAATTATTCTTTAAAAACTATTAAAACCCTCTTTAGTTCCATCAAATGCATCAAAGAAAAACATATTAAAAACAATACGTAGTTTTTACTATTACTTTAATATTATAATTAATATTGTATGGATGGCATTTTGAATGAAGATACTTTATCACGTGGTCTTCACTAGTTAGTCTCAATATAATCAAGGATAAAGAGGTGCAAAGAGGTCCTAAGGGAAAACCTGATCTGCTACCACTGATAGAAACTAGTTGAGATTTATCTTAGGAATCTTTTAGTTAATCAACACACAATATATTATTTAATAAAGTTTAAGCATACATATAGTGAAACATTCTCCTATAAACTAGGATGTTACTGTAATTACCAATCCCACACTAATCTCCCACACCTAAATACATTAGTTAGTTATATAACTCACTATTTACATCTATACAATATAATATTCTAAGATATATGTTGTTACAACTAGCTTAATTACCACATGGTGAAAGACTTATCACCATGGGAACTCTAATTTCCCAACATAGTAGTTAGGGTTTACATTGGTGGGTTAGAGGTATTTTGATTCCTTTTAGAGGGATGTGTAGTCATTTCCATGTGGTTAATCTCATCCTCCAAATAATGGATCCTACTTAGATATTGGTCATATCTAGCAAACCTTTTTACATACGGGTTATGTAGGGTAATCAATGGTTTAGTGGCCATGTGAGTATTAGATTAACTCCCTCTAGTGAGAGTCATAGTATTAGAGTTAGGATTATTATTGTGGTTTTGGATACGTCCCACACCTCCTGAATAGAGAATCCAATCCTAATTTGAGTATTGGGGTGAGAGTAATCATAAAATTGATAATCTACATTGGAGTTGAAAGTAGGTTTTTACCAAAAGCACCAATAAAGCCTTGTCAAGGTTAAGTTGGCATCTTCTATAGCCTTCATGTCTAAGATCCTATGTCCTATCCAGACATATTCTTGAGTTATATAGATACTCATAGATTAAATGGAAAGAGGGAGGGAAATGGATAAGGGATATATAATAAGGAAAATAAAATGGAAATGTAAGATATGAAATTATTTCACTTTGGGTTCTCTTTTTTATATGCACATGAATAACACATGCTAAACTGTGTACTCAACTTTTAAGGCCTAGCCGAAATAGCTGATGTAATGGATGGATGATGGGTGGAACTAAGGATTAGAGTGATTATTTGGTGGAATGGGATTCATAATGTTGAGTGGAAATGGATGATCGTGATGAAACAAAAAATATTTATGCATCATGTTGCTCATTAAGATCTTCTAACTAATCAAAAATAGAACTCCAACATCCCTCAGTATTGGTGATGACGAGGAGGTGAAGGTCCTAATCAATGCTAAGAATGGTAAAATAAGGATGGTGAGGCTGAATATCTTAGGTAATGTGATCAAATATATAGGTTTGATTATTCCCTATAAATGTCATATGAAAATGGTAATGATATATGACGAGGCTATATTCAAGAAGAAGAAAGGGGATGGAGATGAGAATCTAGGCCTAGATTACATTATATTAACGAACTCAATTTTAGGGGAGGTTAATGATGGGGGATTATGGATCTAATCCTATCCTTATATGGTAGTGAAAACATTGAAAATGAGAATAGGTAAATGTGTATAATGAAAAACCTCAATTCTAAGATTGGCACTAATATATGATTGGGTGTTGATATTAGAACCTGATGCTCTAACTCTAGGAAAAAGACCTGCTCTAAAGAGGTATGGACACTCAAGGAGTGTCATCCAAGAGGATATATATAATAATGTGTAAGTTTAATATAATTTTTGAGGATGATATGTGGTAAGACTTTTTTTAATGTGAGAATCAAGGTTTTGGATTGCTTGTGCTCATTTTGGACAAGGCTTTAATTATTGATTTTTTTTTTTGGAGTTTTATAATGTTTTAACTAAAACAAAGCTAACTACTTATTGAAATTAAATGAATAAAGTAAATAAAAATAAATAAGTGGAAATAAATTAAATAATTCTTATTTTTAGTATTTTTAAATTCACTTTTGAATGTACATAATAGTACAAAGTAAAATCAAGGTTAACAATGTAATTGCTGATTTTAGCTTTTCTAGATGCAAACCAAATGATTTTTATTTTAAATTATTTTTAGATCATATATGAATGAATATTTTATGCATAATAATTTTATATAATATTTAATTAAATACAAATTCATATCTATATCCTAACAACAATACTAACAAGTATCTAAATATTCTTTTGTATATACAAACTAGAACTAGTTTTTGGTGTTTTTAGATAAATGCACACTAAGTTTTAATGATTTGTATCAAATGAAAGTGAAAATATAATTTATTATTTTATAATTTTATAAACTTAAAAAATCATTTTGAATTTATTCATACAAGGAAAATCAATATCAAGATTTGCTTTCCTAGGTTTGGCTAGAGTTTACTACTTGCTAGTGTGCTTGTTTGTGCACGAACAAGAGCTTGTTTTAAATTGAAATTTTTATTTTTGTTGGAGCTGAAAGTTTTTTATTTTATTTTATAATATATACTAAGGTTTTAAATTAAAATATATATTCTTTTAAATAATATATTGTATGGTTACAAATAGTAACTAACTAATATTTTTGGTGTAAAGATGAGAATAGAGAAGAATTCATTTTTCTATCTATTTGTATTTTAAAAATAGAGATATAATATAATGAAAGAAATAAAAACAAATTAATCTCATCTAATATAAAAATAAATAAATAAATAAAACTAGAAACCGCCAACCTTATCAAGATGTAGACTAGCCAGAAGTAAGAGATGTATTTGTGGTATGGTCCTCAGTGTGCTAGCTAGTCCACTCAAAATAATGATTTTAGTAATTATATGACCAATAATAATGATAAAATAATAGTATAAAAGTAATAATATTATATTAACACAACTCCAAACAAAATGGGAAATTGACTATGATTGGCTAATGCACTAACTACAAATATTTGGCTACGAATTCAATGACTTTCTTGCTTGAAATTTGCATAGTCTAAGAAAAATGATCAAAGGTAAGGATGAAAATAAATGGTAAGAAGGTTTTGGATGTATAAATATTTAAAAATTCAATCTCCAATGCAAATTTTTGGATCCAAAACAAGCTAAAATTGGCTTATTTTTAGAATAAGGATGGAGGTTGCATGAGGTAGTTAGACTAAGTAGAACTCATAAAATGATTAACAATTATAAAAAATAGAAGAGGGAGTGAGATAGGCTAGCATGTAAGAAAAATAAAGGTTTAAATAATAATAAACATGAAAAATTCATGAAATCTTGAGTTCTAGAAGCTAAAATTAGAACATGGACCAAAGGTGATGGAACCACTACTCTACATGACACAATCACCTCATAGAATAATAATACTACTACACAATAATACATAAAAAATCTATTTGTGATTATTCCATTAGAGTATTTTATGAAACTACCATGGTGGTTCTGTTACTATTAGGTCAATTTCATAATATACTAAGGTAGTTTTGTGACCAAGAAGCATGGTTTTATAACCAATGAAAGTTTTTTTAAAAATAAGCCAAGGGAAGCTAAAAAAGTCAAACAAATAAGATTTTGAGAGGCTTAAGAGAGAATTAGGGAAGTAAAATGACTAGAGTGCTAGATAAAACTCAAATTGAGCATAAAGTGGGATAATAATTCATCATAACTAGACATCGTACCTTAAATATAACACCATGTAAATTTTAGGTGCATATAGTCACTTTGATTAAAAGTAATATGCTGCCCTAAGGACAAGTCTCCTACAAGAACTTAAAATTATGATGGGTTAATGTTGTTGGATAATTTGGACTACTGAAGAAGTTTTTACAAGATGTCTTTATGGACCTTATATGTTCACAAGAGATCTAAAATGGATATCTATGTTGGAGTTTTATTAAATTGGTCAAGAAGGTCATATGGATTCTTAGTGGATGGTTTGGATTTGGAAGGTGAAGAGGCTTGGGGTTGATTATTGGATTTGGATGAGGAATGACCTTGAATGGTAACCTTTGGGCATCAAGTGGTAACAACACAATTTTGAGCCTATGTAAGTTAACATGGTATCATAGGGAATGCCCTTGGATGATGGGCCTAGCATGCTAGTGTTAGATGGATGATGGGGGTTGATTTTGATAGTGACCATATTATTATCTGTAATGTGACCCACAACATTATCATAATTATATTGGGTGTTATGATAATAAATGTATTTGGCTCAATAATTTTAACCTTGATTAGGATCCTACTACTATTGATGATGATGATTACCTTTGTTATGATGATTTTATTGACGATTATTTTGATTGTTTTTATGATTTGGTGGATTTTTATTTTGATTGTGCCTTTGAAATAGGTACTTAAATATGCCCATATTTTGATTATAGGATGATGCACCATTGTCATGCTCAATTTATCCATGCTCAAGAAAGTCTTGCACATAGTGTTTAAGTTGCATACACTTATGTGTAGTGTGACCTTTGATTTGATGATAATCAAAAAACTCATTTTCTCTATACTAGGTAGGATTAGGTTGATGTTCCTTTAAATTTTTTTTGATATTTCAAACAACCATGTTTGTTTCCATTAGCTTTTATAATACAACTTCTATAGGTTCACTAAGAGGGGTGAATATTTTTTGATGATACTATGTCCTAGGTGGTGGTATTTGAAGTGTGATTGGTTGCGTAGATGAAGAATTTTAGATAGAGGTGGTTGAAAAATTTTCACATCTTACCTTAATCACACCATTACCTAGTGCATTTTTATTCTTATTAAACACCTTAGGTTTTTCTGATGAAGTACTTGCTTGAGCTTATTTTTAAAAATATATTTTGATCAACCCCATTTCAATCAAAGCCTTTTCAATCTGCACACCCTTTTCAATAATATCATCAAATGTATTATCACAATGAATTCATAAGTGAAAGGCTATTTATGCATTTAAGTTGGTGGCAAAAGTGTTTGCAAGCCATTTTTTAGGCAGAGAATGAGGAAATCTATTGGCCAAGCCTCTCCATATCTGTAAAAAGTCTAAAAACTCTCCCCACATTACTATTTTTTATTACAAAGTTAACCATGGTCAACTTATGTTCCATGTTATAGGATAAATTATTGACAAAACATTCAGACAAATAATCAAATGTTGTAACTGATCCTTTATGCAAGTGAAAGAATCATTCAAATGCTTGGTTTCCTAAACTATAGGGGAACAATCAAAACAAATATATGTGGTTATATGATACTTATTTACAAGCCATTAAGAATTATTTAATATTTTCTCTTAGGTCCCCTTTTCATTTATATTTTTCAAAATTTAGAACCTCAAAATGAGGTGGGAAAGGGACTTGAAGAATACTCTTATCAAAATGGCAAGGACATATTTCTTCAAAGACTAACTTTTTACTTTGCTTCCCCATTTTTAGTCCTTGAATAACATCCTTCATCTCTTTACACTCTTGAGATGATGGTGCATTATGGGATGAATGTGATGCATGTTTATGGGGTTAGAAAGGTGGATTAGGATTGGATTTAGAGAGGATAAATACCTTGCCACCATGTTTGGTGGGGCTAAATATCCTATTGGTGGGAATTTTATGTTGATTAGATATAATGTGCTAACATGATGGGATTTGTTATTATTTTTTATGATTAGAATGGACATGTTTTTTTTCTATTAATTAGATGAGACTTGTTGTTGTTGATGGGATTGACTGGAATTCAAGGTAGAGGCCAAAATTTCAAGTACTTGATTAGCATCAGGAGATGGTAGTTCTTAATGAGTCTTTTCCCTTTTATGGAACACTCAATATTTTAAACATTGGGTGATCTTGATCTTGATTTTAACTAAAATTATCCTTGTCTTTTAGGTGACCTGTTATCGCTCAAAACATACACTTGTAGTGAGAACAAATCTCATGCACATGATTATGCAATAATTTCACACTGAGTGCATTGGGCCTAAATGCCTAAGATTAATTTGATACTTAAATGAAATAATGGTATCACACCCCAAGGTGTGGGACTCTTTCACTCCTTGCAATGATCCTTTAGAAGGTTAACTTCCTTATAATCTAAGTGCACCTAGTATAAGACCAACACACAGACCTACAAAGAGAAAAAAGGAAATTTATGGATAATGTTGAACCTAATATCAATAAAGGAAAGTAATGATGTACCAAGAATAGAGTGATCACCTCACCCACTTTATGACACAATAAAACTAAGGAACTAAATGTGCACAATATTGAAGTTAGACACCCATTATATAAGTGTTTCACACAGAGGTATGGGAACACAATGTAACAATAAGAGGGATGAAAAATGGTCCATAGATGATGCCTAAAAATACATTTTTATACATATCATGTGACCTACAAAGGATTTTTATTCCATGTAGAGGTGCAAAGGGAGGACAATAATGATAGGGATAAACATCCACAAACAAATATCAACTACAATTAATACATAGATAACATAGACTATGCAGAAAGGTAGTTCAATTCTTATTAATTTCAAGGCCTACGTTTCTATTAAAAATTAAAAGGGCAAAGCTTTGTTATACCAATGAGAGGTCTCATTTTCACAATGAAAATCAAGGTTTTTATAGAGCTAGGAGAGGCCCTACATAATTAATTCACCAACTAATATGGTAGCTAGGAAAATTGAAATCAAAATTTGGTGCTTATAACTAAATATAACTATACTCCGATGAAATATCTACTATGAACCATGCTCATTCAATTTGGGCTGACAATCTAATCATAAAAGTAGCTGGAAGGTCATTACTTGATCTTTAGATAATCTATGTGCATCAAGGACATAAGAACACTTATGCAATCATAGGAGATGTGTGTGCATGTTATACCCATGTTCCCACCACTCTTACATCTAATTATACTCTAACTGAACTTTTATCAACATTAAATTAGGCCCAACTACCCTCTTTGCTTATTACAACCACTTGTAAATCCACCTGGACTTATTTGATGATGCAAAAAATGTTCAATATTTTTTTTTATTTTTCCATGTCATCTTTGCATGCATAGTAGAGTTATACATCCATATCTCTTAAGGTCATGTGCACATTAACCTATGCATAATTTAGAATTTGTTGAGTTATGTGCATAGTTTTGCATGAAGATTTTACATAAAAGGATAACACATACCTTTCATAATTCTTGAAGTTTGGCTAAATTTTATACATGGTCTAAACTGACTTATCTTTGACACTTATATATACCTATGTTTATGTACACCCTTGATTAATATTTGGCCCACATGTGACTTGATACTTGGATTTAACATACGCAAAGGGTATAAGTGGAAGTTTCATGGAAGGATGGGCACTACAACATAATCATGTAGTAGTGTGGGGAAGTTATGAAATCATATGATGACATAGAGGGAAATCCTATGTGAAATGTGTAAGGCCTTAATTCCTCCTACACCTAGTCCCTTTTGGTGTCTTTTCAAGTCTATTCCTATCATCTAAGAGCTTACATTACCCTGTGAAGGGAGTGGCATGTAACACAAATCATAGCCTATAAATCATGAGATCACAAGTGTGGATCTATATGATTAGGCATGAAAATTTATCATTTAGACATGAAGAGCCTCCTGGATAAGAGTGAATAAAGAGAAAAAATATATTGGGTACACAATTATAATTAGAATATATTATCTACACACTAACCCATATATGGTTTTCGACTTGTGTGCTAATACTTCTACATGATGGAGAGGGTGCAAAGATATTATGCACAAGGAATGCATTAAAATATATTCATAGGCACAAATCAACACTTAGTTTATGTGAAAATTTTCATTGACTACTAACTCTAGGCACTAGTGGGAAATCATCTATACATAAGCTTACCCCTAATAAACTTGATTCTACACAAGCAAAAAATCATTCTATAGGGTATTATGAGCTTCACGTGGATTGGAGTAACTAGAAGAGTCAACACTTTTGGTGACCTCTATAGGATACTTGCCTGCTAAGCAAGGATCAATAGCTTTGAAGCAATCCATTGGGTATGGAGTCAATTGAAGACTTTTGGTATTTTATCTTGAGTACAACCAACTACAAAAATTCTACCTAGCCTTAGAAGAGACTAAGATACCTTTCAAAAAGAACAAGAAAACAAAATGATTGCACTGAACATAATTTAGAAGAAATAAAAATTAAACTAAATATAAACTAAGCATAAGCACTTGGATGGAATGGAGCTAATCTAAACAATAACATGTGTATGTGGTACTTAGGGAAATTAAGACATTTAACATATTATTTATAAAATATACACAATCATTAGATATGGTGCTTAAGATGAATCCCATTGACAAGGATTAGAAGACTCCTCTACTTAGCTTTGGGAGTTGGAAGGCATTGGATAATTTTAACAAGCTATGGTGTATGGGTTGTTCCATATAGCATCAGACATTATATGTTTCCTAGCTTTTGCCCTATCTGCATCCTATTTGATTACTAAGTCTCCTTCATCAAAGCTTTTATCAACAACTTTTGTATCAAATGTCTTTTTCATATATACCTATTGAGTATCTATAATATGCATGGCCTGTACCCTTATTTATTTAAGCTCCATTCACTCAATTAATCTTATTTTTATGGGATCACTCTCATGCACCTCATACTAATGGGCTAGCTCCAATGAAGGCAACTCAAGAGATGTAAGAAACCTCACTCCCCTTTCATAGACTAGCATGAAGGGTGAATTCCCCATCACCCTTTTTAGCATTATTTGATCTATCAATAGGGCTATCTTGAGTGTGGTGTTCCAAGCTCACTAGTTGTCCTCATAATTTGTTTGATGATGTGAATCAAGTTCGTGTTCATTAATTTGGATAGGCCATTACCTTGAGGGTAATTGTTTTAATAAGTGCTCAATTAAATGTTATACTTGACCACCTATTCACTAATTTTAACTCTAAAAAAATCCATTGCACTATTAGAAATAATACTGGTTGGAACACCATATCTTGTTATAAGGATTTCATAGAATTTCAGAATAGAATCCTCGTTGGCATATTTGAGTGCTATCACATTTTTCCATTTGTGTCCAGTGCCTGAAAGTGGATTTATCATTATAATGAAATCCATGCCCCATTGAGCAAAGGGTTGATCAGTTTATTTGGGTGCAAGGGCAAGGCTACCAATTTTTGTTTGCCTACAAATAAGGTACACTTATTGCAATATCACACCCATGTATGTGTGTCTTTGCATAGAGTTATCCAATAATATCTAGCTCACATGATTTTAATAGTAGTGGTTTTAGGTGATTAATAGCCTCATGATATCCCATCATGGAACTCTTTAAAGATCATGTTCACTTGATCTTGTTCTACACACCACTAACAAACACATAAGGTATATATTGTAATCTAAAGTATTTGCACTTAGCTTTATTCATGTCATGTAGATATGCACTAGTTTAAAGGAATATCCTCATGACCTAAGTCCAACCTATTGGATTGTTATGGTCTATTGATTTATCCTCGCATAATGTAAAGACTTATCTATCTTCAACATTTACATCTTCTACCATTTATTCACATAATTTTCCCCTCACAATAGCTTGGTGATTCGAATATCTATAGACATCTAATTCTTATCACTATTGTGATAAAATTGTAGATCTAAATGACATTCTAAAACAACACATAATCTAGACCAAAATCACTAAATTACTCTAATTTATCCACACACATCATGTGTAGGTGCCGATTTATGCTCATGTATCCCTAAATGGGGAAATACATTTTATGCAATCATTATCTTCTTCTAATTCATTTTTCATCAAGTTTTCAACCAAGAAAATTATTTTTTTAGACCATTTAAACACTATAACTCATTTACACACGTAATGTGTAAGTGCTAATTTGTGCCTATGTGTTCCCGAATGGGGAAATGCACTATTCACAACCATTATCTTCCTTTGATTCAACTCTAATCAAATTAGGACCAATTAAATGGACATTTTTGACCATTTTAATTAAACACGTGACCAATTTCTAAGAATTGTAAAATACTAAGTAAAACCTCTAAGCAAATCCAATCAGATTAAGAGCTTAAGTGGAAAATCCATAGAAATTTATTGAATATATATTATTAGGAATTAATAATTCAAAATATATGGGCCATGGCATCACCCATGATATCATCAAAAGGGTGTCAAGCACTAGGCATTAATGGAGATAAAAATCAAGTTTAAGACCATCCATGCCTTATTAATGTTCCCTTGTGCCAAAATATTAATTATTTTGTCCTCCAAAATTGAATTAATCTTTGGCCACACATCTTGATCACAAGATAGATGGTCATGGTTGATTCTCAAAAATTTTGGAAAAGTATAAATACATGATCCACCATAGAAAAAAAGACAAACTTCTTAGTGCAAACATCTTAAGCATAAATATTTATAGAAGAGCTTCACTAATTCCTCCAAATTGATCAATCAAAGAGCCAAAGCCATTAATTCTAGAAGATATGTTGGAGGAAATTCACAACCACATTGAAAAAGACTTGGATCACCAAATCTAAGCACAAACACATTTATGACCATCTTTGAAGGAGAGGCACTTTGGGAGGGTATTGTTTGTCTTGCTTTTCTCATTAGTTTCTTGATTTCATTAACACTGCCTCTCAAGGGAGTGGGATTATCATGTTAAGTTATTTATACTTATTAGTGGTTTTCTTTACTAATGCATGAACTAACATACTTTTTAATCTTTCTCTACATTTTGGCATGCCCGATGGGACCATGCATCTCACGTACCCCTTTAGGGGCCTTTTTATCCTTCTAATTGTGCATTTGGACCATATTTTAAAGTCATTTTGCTCTTTTTCTTCTAATTTTCACATTTTATATCTTCTAGACCAAACTATGAAGTCATCCTATAAATGGTGAGGTGGTCATGAACATCGGTGAGATCATCTTATTGAATGGTGAGGTTTCCCTAAGAAATAATGAGGTCTTAAATACAAATAATGAGGTTGACTATTGTGATTTTATATTCATTATTTATTTTTTATAGTTTGGTGAGGTCAAATTTTATATTAGCGATATCAAATTATAGGTAAGTTATATGTTTACAACTTAATTAAAAATGGTGATCTCATCCTACTAATTGGTGATGTCATCCTGATAATTGGTAAAGTCACCACAAAATTTATTTGATTTTTTATAAAATAATGGGATTGCTCTATGTAACAGTGGGATCACTCTATGAAATAGTGAGATCAATTTGAAAAATTACAAATTCACCCTATGTCAAATCTAAAAATTAAAAAATAACAAGTTTCAATTTGCTTTTTGATATCCTACACCCTTACTTAAAAACTAACAATTCTATTTTGTAGTATTAAGACACTTTTATAGTTTACTTACAACAAAAATAAAAGAAAACTTCATTTCACACTTCACTTAGTGCTTTAAAATGAACACAAATCCTAGACTAAGTTCTCTTAAGAGATTTTGTTTTTGTTTATTATTTATTGTTTACTTTTGTTTTCTTTCAAACTAGACTTTGTACATATGCTCTCCCTACATCCCCTTTAGGTAACTCAGGTGACACAAAATCACTTTATTCATTGCCTTGTCACTTAGTCCAAAGCTTATAAATAATGGCATCTATGCTCTCCCCAAGTTTGAACAACTTGGGTGATCCAAAAAATGACCTATAAAATCCTTCTAGTTTTATTTCTTTCATACACTTGGCTTATGGGTAGGATTTCACCACCTCCCCATGATTTCTTTAGGGAAGAATTGAATTGGAATTTCATCTCCCAGCATAATTTTAACCCCACTCTATGGTGGGGAATATAAACTAAGGTTGACTTGTTGAGATGTTAGTTTGAGTAGTTAAACTAATTTTGTTAGTAATATCAGCCTCAGAATAATGGCCTAATTTGGATATCACACTACATTAAGAATTTTGATGGATGTAGTGATTATACAAAGGACAAAAAAAACTTAAAACATGCTAATTAGCTTGGATCCAAATGATGTGTTGAAACCTAGAGTTAAACACACATATGGGACCATCTATATTGATCAAAACTTATAGTTTTTAGACAAACCCCATTGTCATGGAGTAATATTAGTGTAGGGTGAGTAGCTTGAAGTTCCATGTCACCATATTATTTATTGAGAGAATAATGGGTCTAAACAACCCTACTTTTCATGCACTTTTAAGTTTTGGATTTAAAAACTTATTTATTCTCAAGAAGGAGTATATCGATGGAATCCAATGGTACAAAGTAACCTTATAATTATATAGGGTAGGACATAAACTTCAATGTTTTCTTATTCTTGTTTACTTGCATAAATTTTTTAGTCTAAAAAACTATTCATGTGTGTGTGCCATGATAGAAATGAAACTAAAGCACGTCTAAAATAAAATGCATTTTAGACACCACCTTTTGAATAATAAGGCATTACACTAGTTAAATTATTTCAAAATATGTTACCTTGTTCAAAAATGAATCAAACCATTTGTGCTTGTATCTCCAAAAAGCATCGTTATGCTATCTATTTAGGTCTATACTATTCATCACTTAGAGATCTAAGGTCATTCAGTCCAAAGTTTAAAATTTACCTTTCTATGTTCTAACCTAAAACATGATTAGTCTATACTAGAGTCTTTCCTACAACATGGGCTTGGCTTAAGTAACTTGGGTGGATTATTTTGTTTAGTTTGAAATCCTTTTGTCTAGATGTTACTCATTCTATTATTGTTCAAACTTAGGTTATCTTATGTTTACTCATGCTCTAAGGTCTTTCACCATTCAAATTTCTTTTCTATTGGGCACTATTGTGTTGCCCATTTATTTTTGATTTTATACTTAGGATTTCATGTGTTAGCATATATCCTAAGCTTCGTGGATTACTTGAGCCTTATTATAATTTTTTTAATCATAGCCTACTATAGTCACACTCAGATTTTTATGGTAATAACATAATTCAAACTTAGGTTTTCTTGTGTTATCCTGCACCCTAAGCTCCAAAGTTATTCTACCTTCCTCTAATTACTGATTTCGACCAACCAAGGTCAAGTATTCTCAGGATTTCTCTTTATTCTTCTAATTGTGAAGTGCCACACTAATCATTTATGATTCTAGACATGAATCCACCTTGTATCTATTTGATCTTAAAATTTGAACACCTTTTAACATTTACAAACTGAAATTTGATATACTTGACAAATGTAAAAAATCATTATCAAACATGCAAAGGTATAATCATAATGGGGTATCTTATGGCCCTAGTTATGAGGAAGAGAATTTTTATGATGGAGAAGAACACCCAATCATGTTTTATGACATCCTAACTATGGTAGGATCCGAACAAGGTTACTTTGAATACCAACCTACAAATGATAAATACAAATCTCTCCTAAGGTTGATATAATCAAGATCTCATCTTTCACCTAATTGCTTAATGGATAAATTACATACACTTTTTTGAGTAAAAGATCAATTGCTAGAGAAACCTCTTACTCATATTTAAAAACCAAACATTAATTCTTATAGCAAAGGGAAAGAACCACCTATGAACACCTCCCCAACTGATTAAGATCTTGTAACCAAAATATAAAAAATAGTGAATGGTATAATGATCAACTCATCATAAACTTAACAGCTTCTTTGGATGCAACTTCAATCAAAAATACCACTTTAATTGAGCAAGAATAACCACTACAATAAATATATAAAGACCTAACCAATCTTATATATGATGTAGACCTTGTGGCTTCTCTTGAATAGAATAAACCCATATATACTTCATAGAAAGTTCCACTTGATATGGAGTACACTTTATTTAACCATCAGGAAACTCTTGACCTGTTATAAAAACACTTTGCTAAAGAATCATCATAGGTTATGGGTATTTTACACAACACTTTACCAAGTTCTCAACCACAATAAGTTCCCCTTACAAACCAACAATGACAATGCCCTCTAATAAATCAACAACAAATACCATAAAACTAGCATATTTCCAATAGTTCATAACAACAGATTCTTGGGAATCAATATCAAGCATCTAAGAATCATCAACAAAATCCTTTAAACTAATAACTTCATAATTATTTGCATATGAGGATGAACCTAAGTCAAAATTCTAGGAAAAGGGTCCATATCCCTAATAGGAATACACAAGGGGGATACATTCATCCCTAGTAAAAGTATCTTCCATCAACAAATGCACCAAATATACAAAAGTGGAATTCAATGAAAGATATAGTCATGAAGATTGAAATAGACAATCAAATCAAAAAATCCATGTTTGATAAGATATGTCCTTATCCATTCAACTTGAGCATTATTTATGTACCTTTTCCACCTCATTTTGAGCCACCAAATTTTGATAAATATAAAGGGAATGGTGACCCTAGGGAACATATTCAAGACTTCTTCATGGTATTCTAGGAGGTAGCTTATAGTAGCATCTATTATATACACTTTTTTCCATGTGGTTTGGTTGGACAAGAATTGGATTGGATCCTAAAACTACCTAAAGGATCCATGACAAATTTCAATGATTCATCAAAAAAATTATCAACCATTTTTCTTATAACATTGAACATGAGCTGATAGTGGTTGTTTTATGTAAATCAAGATAAAGAGATGGGGAAAGCTTCATGATATATCTACAACGGTGGAGAGAAATAACTAGTTTCTTTCAGCATAATTTTATAGATTAGTAGTTCGCTAACATTTTTGCACAGAACCTACACACTGAGGTGGCTCATAATCTAAGACTTATGTGTGCCAATACATTCAAATAACTCATTGATAAGGGTGTGTAGATCATTAAATCACTTATTACCAAAATCCTAGTGAAAATACACTAGTAGGCTCAAACATCTAATCAGACTCAAACACCTGTTAAATCTAATACTACAAATAAACTCAAAAAATTTAATAAAAATAATAAAATGGTGGGTAATTGAGTAATAGAGTCACAAAATGTGAAAACAATGCAAGCTCCATTGGCTCAAAATGTACAACCTAATCTGCCACTCACTTTGTAGAGAGATCCTCCATGTATATGATTCAACAAATATAGACCATTTAACAAGTTAGGGGAACCTATTGGGTCAGTGTTTGAGAAGTTGGTTGTAGGAAATTTAATCATACAACCTATGTCAAAACCATTTATTGAAGATCAACCAAAACTTGACTAGTATCATGAAGACAATTTATATGATTTCTATCATGTTATTGGCCATGTTATTTATTGATGTGTATAATTGAGGCATCTCATTAAATACTTGATTGAGAGTAGAGAGATTGAAGTAAAACACACAACATAGAACACCAATCAGGATATGGGCATTTATGAATACACATTTCCAAATCACAATCAGTAACAAAAATAAAATAATCAAAACCAAGGATAGGGTTAATATCAACTAGGATAAGGTTAGAAACATAATCATCATCATCATAATCAATATCATAATACCCAAGGAAATAACGTGGGCTACAATACTATGCCATATGATTATAATAACCTAGTGGGGTGCATTTTTAGTACTCATGACACCACCATTATAGTCAAACCCCATGTACCATCTAAAACTTCTCAAAGTGTTGGTCCCTCTATTTTAGGGTTGTTAGCCTCTTCCTTAAGTAAGGTCACACCAATTTTAATAAATTATATTTCACTTTAGTATCTATGGGTTACTATTCATTAACCACCACCAAATTCTTCTAATCATGATAACTCCCTATTGACTCAAAATTGTGTAATCACAACTAAATGCTCATGAGTTACCCTTCAAGTCCCTTTGCCTTCTTATAATACTAAGACAAATTTGAACCCTGTGCCTTCTAATCTTAAAATGAACCCTGTACTAGCTAAGACCAAACCTTCTTGCCCTACTTTTGATAAACCATATAGTATTCATGAATAATTAAGCAAAATGTATATGCAAATTTCTATTCTTGATCTCTTACATACTTCAAAAGTTCACAAGACCATACTATATGACTTCCTCCAACAATCCATTATTCCTAAGGACATTAACCTTGGCCAATTATAAACCTTCATGGGACATCTATCTCTAGTCCATCAACTTAACCTTGATCAATGAGATATGTATTCCCTTGGTCCTAGCCATAATAATCCCTTGTATTGAGGTTGTTATATCACATCATAAGATCAAGTGGGTTATTATAGATAATGGTTCAGGGCTAAATATACTCTCACTAAAATTGATAAAATGGTTGGGATACATAGCCAAAGACATGGAACTAAAAACAATCACATCAAATCATATGGCAATGTTGAAAAAGAGTCTTTGGGGACCTTTTGCTTGCCAATTATTGTTGGGCATGTAGCTCATGATACCCTATGCCATGTCATAGACATAGAATTGCCTTATAATGTACTTCTTGGTTGTCCTTGGATTCATGAAGTATGAGATGTCCCATTTACCCTACATCAATGCCTCAAGTTCCCATATTCTAGAATTGAGGTCACTATTTATGTTGATCTATAGCCATATTAATATTCTAATCACTTAGAGGCTGAATATAGGAATTATAATTATTACCCTGGTTCTAAATTTGTAACCAAGAAGAACAAAGCCATAGTTTCTGAACCACTTGAATCCAATTATATCAACCCTAGTGACTTGCTTCCACTTTGGTTGATCCATTTCCTGCAGCCCTTGCAAACCATTTTACTATTGAGGTCGTCAACATTTACACATACTATCTAAAAGATAATATTCATATAGGAAAGTTTATCAAATCTCACAAGTCCTATGGAAGACCCAAAACTTCTAAAATCCCTAACAGGCCCAACATGATTTGGAAAAAGAAAAACACACCTCTACAAAATCAACCAATGGTATTTATACCAGACACTTCACCAAATCAAGATTGAGAGGCCCTTGATGAAGGAGATTGGTTTTATGCTAATGGCCTCACCAATTACTTTCAAAATCCTAAATACCCTATCCCTAATCAAATTATGGATAGTTTGAACTATATAGGTAAAGGCCTTTGACCATGGGAATAAGGTATTCTTAAACCTCTATCTCCAAGAAAACCTACTCAAAACCAAGGCCTTGGATTTATACCACCTAGGGGAGATCTCATGTATTTTAAAAGTGATTTCTCTTTATCAACTAAAGAAGAGACTCCTAGTAGTAACACATCCCATTATAGCACATATAATGAGCTCACTGATACTGACCTATTTGATTCCAATTCTATTATGACCATCACAACTCATTACCCAATTACCCTTTGCCATCCTAATCTTATCAATTCACACCATCAAAATTCTATTATACCTCTAGATGAGTTTCATATGGTCCTTAGATATAGATTGTCACTTGGTGATCACAAACAAGGTTTCTACTTCTCATTGGACCCTGCTACCTACTTTGGAGAGAAGATAAACTTCCTTGGTCATATAATAGAAAAAACATCAATATCTTTAGGTGAAAACCTCTTTAAGGTTCTCATTGGTCAAGGAAATAGTAAAGATAAAGACAAGACCTTAAGTGAAAACCTATTTCAGGCACTCTTAGATGAGGAAGTTTGTTCACCTCCACAGGATGCACAATGTTCACCCAGTCCAAGATTTACATCCAGTTCCAGTATTACTTCTAAACAACATAAATTCTTTGAGCATCTTGCTTTCAAATTTCCTAAACAAACTCTCAATTGGCCATTACCATAATAGGCAGACTCAGATTCCTCTTACTCTATATATGAATCTTGGGAATCACAACCAATAACTGAACAAGAGGATCATCATCAAACATTGTATGTTATTCTAAAAGATGGATTCACACTCCTTATAGAGAATACAAATGAGGTCAACCTTGGAACCTATGAAGATCCTAAGATCATCTATCTAGGTTCATCCCTCACTAACAAATAACATGATTATATTATCCCTATTTTGAGTGATTATATTGATGTATTCACATGGGCTTACTTAAACATGCCAGGCTTGGACCCTATCTTAGTCTTGCATTGGCTTGTAGTACATCTACATGTTAAGCTACCAAGCAAAAATTGTAGAAAATGTACCCATGCATTACCATATTAGTGAAAAAGGAGATAGAAAAAATATTGGGAGCTGGATTCATAAGACCATTGGACTAATATGAATGCCTATCAAATATAATGCCAGTTAGAAAATATCCATAGGGCATATACTTGTGTAATGATTTTAGATATATCAATAAAGCATGTCCTATGGATGATTTTTGATTCAAACACATTGTATGAGATTTTATCCCTCATGGATAGATTATCTAGGTATAACCAGATCAAGATATCCCTACAGGACCAACACAAGACTGCATTTACCACAACATGGGGGTGATTTTATTAAAAAGTCATGCCTTTTATCTTTAAGAATGCTGGTACCACTTATCAACATGTTATGACTATCATGTTCCATGATATGATGCATGATATAGTTGAGGATTATGTTGATGACATATTATAAAAATCAAGAACCCATGTTGAACATCTTAATGTTCTAAGAAGAATATTTGAGAGATTTCAGGATTATAAGGTTTGTCTCAATCCTAAGAAATGTATCTTTAGCATTACTTCAGGAAAACTATTGAGATTTATTATATCACAAAGAAGGATTGAAGTGGATCCTATTAAGGTTAAGGCCATCATGGAAATCTCTCCACCTTCCAATCTAAAATAGTTCTGCATCCTATAGGGCAAAATCCAATCTATTCATAAGTTCATATCATAGCTAGCAAACAAGTGCCATACTTTTATGCACCTTTTGAATAAAGCTATTTCATTTTAGTGGGATATTAAATATCAGCAAGCATTTACAAAACTAAATATATACTTGGCCAACCCACCAGTATTGAGATTTTCAATACTTGGCAGCTATTGCTTCCTTATATATCAGTAACATAACATCAACTGGGGGCACTCTTGGCCCAACATGATGAAATAGGTAAAAACATGCAGTCTACTATCTGAGTTGGCCACTTGCAACATATGATCAGAACTATTCACCTATAAATAAAGCTTATTTGTGATGGTGTTCACTTCTTAAAATTTTTAGCACTATGTTGAATAATAATACTATTATTATTACTATGGCGGACCCTCTCAAGTACTTATTATCTAAATCAACTCTTATAAGCCACATGGGTAAATGGGTTATATTATTGAGTGAATTTTATTTTGAGTACTAGAATTAGAAAGCTATGAAGGGGTAAGTCATCATAGATCAAGTTGTTGAAGCTCCTATCATAGACACTATACCAATTATATTTTATTTTACAAATGACTCTATCATAATGATAGAGGAAGTGGCTCATGAATCTAAACATTATAAATTATATTTTGATGGCTCACTCACAACACATGGATATAGATCTGACATTTTACTAGGTACACCATAAGGGGACATCATCCCCAAATCATTTCATATTAGATTCAATTACACCAACAACATAAAATATTAATCCCTTATTATAGTACTTCATCTTTCAATACAATGGGACATCTAACAATTAATGGTTTATGGGGACTCTTAGTTAATAATTAATCAGACTAGAAATTAGTATCAGACTAGGGATGAAAAGCTTGTACCCTACAAGCATATTGTGGCCAATCTCAAGTCATATTTAAGGTCACTACAATTTGAATAAATACCCTAAGTTAATAACTAATCAGAGGTTCTATACCTGATGATTATTTACATAAAATAAGAGTCAACTCTCTTATTCCTTGGTGGAAGAGCATTGGCCTAGGGCTAGTCCCTTCACCCAATACTCTCCTTAGATATGGTATCATTTACTATCCCCTTAGCATATTCTAAATAAAATGTTCAACCTCAAATGGAATCTCCATTCTAGACATGGGGTTTAAACTCGATGCTTTGGCATTGTGTGGTCTGCTATTATTAAGACCCAAAAAGCTCATTTATTATGGTGTCTCTATTATCAAGGCCTACTTATGGGTGACTAGATCAAGCATCTAGTTATGCCTAACCCCATTTTCCTAGATTGCTAGTAACCAAATAATGTTAAGCACTTTTTTTGGTATTTCTCTCATGCATAATTTGTGTGTCACTAGATTCATTCCCTTTTCCATCCCTTTCGACCTAAATCTTTCATGTGGAATATGGATCTCTTGGGGGACTAGGCTTTGTTGCCTACAAAATACAACATATTTTGGTAGATATTTTGAGCTGATATATTATTTCAAATATGAAAAGCTATAAATTATGCTTGATTTAATCATGATGAGATGGAACGTAATTTTTATGTTACTAAAAAAATAACTGTTCTATCTAATGTTACTCTTTAGATTCAAAGTTAAACAAACAAGGTCCACCTAGAACACAACCAACTCTAGTGTTTTCTCAACCACTAGGTAAATTCCCCATGCGTGGTCAGTCATGAACTTCTTAAGCCCTCATATCATCCTATGCCTCCCCAAGGATGAGGGAATGGTCCATATCAATAGTGGTCTAAAGCCAACCATATGAGTCATTCTTCTTATTGATCACCACCTCAATGGTCTTTTCCTCATCATGGTCATTCAAATGTCTCATATAGATTTTTAGGTGATGGAAAGGGCTAGGGATCTCTTCCCCTATCTCAAGATGGTGACATCAAAGGCTAGTGTCCTCCCCCCAAGGTAAGTTTCCATGTTTGGCTCTGACAATCTCACCTAAAATAAATCAAGATGAGACATTAGAGGCTCAAAAAAACACTAGTTGGGAGTCATTACCTATGGACAAAGATCCTCCTACTTTAGGAGGATAGGGTTTTAAGCCTCAGGACCTACCATCTCCACCACCTCCCCTGATGTTTATGTTTGCTATGACTACTTAATTATTCTCTTTATTATTATCTATTCCTTGATCTCTATGTTTTTTTATCAAACTGATGATGTGATGTTTTTTATGTAGGTGTGGTCATTTTTTTTACCACTATTTAGACTTATCCTAAGGTGTCTTTGACCTTGGTGTGATTATGCTTGTGGGGTGTGACTTTTCTACCCACTTTTTTTGCATGATTAGTGTTGTACCATATCTTATTTGATTAATATATAGACACTCTTCCATAATAAAAAAAATACTTGATCAACTGATGCAATGGAAAAAATTACGTCCATGGTATAACTCACCAACAATGTTAAAGAGTATCAATTTCTCATTGAGAACCTTCTATATGGTGTTCATCTATTACCAAATTTTGAGAGGGTTTGTACTATGGCTGGTCCCAATCTCTCAATTGAATATCTTTGGTACCAAGATATTTATAACTACTTTCATGACCAAGTTATTCCTCCCAACCTTTCAAGAAATCACCAAAAAAAGTTCCTTCATCGCCTAACCCATTATACCCTCCTTAGAAACATACTTTATCAGAGGGGTTATGATGGAATGCTTCTTCATTGTTTATCTTTGGAAGAATTAACATTAATGTTTAAAGAGGTTCATGAAGGAATATGTGGGGCACATACCAGCAACATAGTCCTTGCTAAGAAACTCATAATAATAGGGTACTATAGGCCTAAGATGGACATCGATGCTTGAAAATACATTAATAAAAGCATTGTTTGCCAATAACATGGTAATTTGATACACATACCTTCATTACTGGTACATCTAATTACTACACTATGGCTATTTTCTACATGGGGTCTTGATCTCATCAAGATAATAAACCCAACATCCTCTAATGGTCATAAACACATTCTTACATACATAGAGTATTTTACTAAGTGGATTCAGGCCATTCCTCTCACTTACATAGCCAAAAAGCAAATTGGCAAGTTTATCCATTACCATATCATCTATCATTATGGTATCCCTGCCTAAATCATATCCGATAATGGTGGTTCCTTTGTGAACAAAGACGTTAAAGCCCTCTGTACCCTATTCAAAATTAAACACAAGAAATCCACACCATATAACTTGCAAAGAAACAGTCAAGTTGAGGCATCCAACAAAACTATTTTTGAAATCCTTAAGAAGATTTTCAATGACATTGGCCATAATTGGCACTTATAAATATTTCCCACCCTTTAGGCCTACCATATTAGTCATCGTACCCCTACAAGAGCTACACCATACTCCATGGTTTTTGGAAAAGGGGCTATTATCCCAATTGAGATCAATTTACCCTCATTGTAGGTATCTTTGCAACATATTATTGATGACAAAGACTATAGAATTTCCAATTTACAAGAGCTATAATTTCTTGATGGCAAACATCTAGCTGCCCTGTATAATTTGAGAGCATATCAAAATAGATTGTGACATAAATATAACAAACATATTCTCCCTTAGAGTTTAAATTTGGTGATTTGGTCCTAAAATATAATCAAAAGAATACTAATGTTGAGCACAAGAAGAAGGGTAAGTTTTAGCCCCATTGCTTGGGCCCATATGTAGTTACAATAAACTATGGTTTAGGGGCATATAAATTGGCTAATCCAAAAGGTGAAGAGATACTAGAACCAATGAACATTGTACATCTCGAGCATTTATACACTTGAAAACATTTTGAACCATTATCTATAAAATCCATTACTTGGGGCACCTTATTCTGAAATTGCTTATTTGTACATCATACTTGTATCTTGGAGCATTATAACTTGGACCGTTGTAACATGGACCATTTTAATATAAAACATTGTAACCTAGACCATTTATATTCCACTGTACCTAGATAGATCTTACTTTCACCTCAACTATTATAATTTTGTGCCCCTCACCAATTATGATTCACTAACATTTTGTACACATTTAGGGACCATTCTATGAGGTAGTTTCACATGATCAATATCTACAACTTATTTTATAAACAAGTGTACCAGGATATGTTAGCACAAGGTTTTCATCTACTAGATGGTTCCTTAGGATTTATTTTGAGTTTTGTACTTTTATATTCTTACTTTGTCATTTTTTGGTATTTACCATTGCCTTAATATGGTCCTTGATGTCACCCATTATAGTTAGTTTAGTTATCATTTGAACTCTTACCTATGGAAGTGCATATCCTTAGTTAAGTGGTTCCCTGTACTTTTGTTCATATTGCATTTTCATGGCTTATCCCAAAAACATGAAAACATTAGAAAATGATAAAACCAAAGATTAAATACATTTCCATTTCATGAAGATAGGCTTAAAATCTCCATGAGAGTTATAAAGCCATGTCATATTTTGGGTTGGGTTTCATTTTTATTATGATCATCAGTTTTGTTTATTCATTATAGGCCATTCTGATCTTGAAATCTCTCATCATTTTGAAAGCAACCTTGGCCATTCTCTCACCATTTTTGAGATATAAAACTATCAAAATTTTCTACGATGGACCATCTTTTCAAATTAGTTTTATTTCTAGACCACCTTGGTCTTTTTATTCTTATTTTTGGGAGAACTAAATCAACCAGAGGTCCACACTATGTAGGTAACACTTGGATACATAGGTTGTCTCAAGTTAGCTCAATTGTACCTTCCTTTCTATTTTAACCACTTCTTTTCCTTAAGGATCTTGAAACTCATAACTATCGTATGAGTAACCACTTGTCATTTAGTTTCCCCATCCTTATCAACCTTAGCCAATGCTCTCATCATTTTTTGAATAACAATTATTTTCATTGTTCATTTGAAATAGATACATTATTATACCCTTAGCTTTTTTTACACTCTCATCATTTTATGAGTGATTCTTATTTGAATGCTCTCATAGTTTTCCAAGACCTTCCATATATTCCTATACACATCAATCATGTTTCCTTATCAATTTTATTCTATCCCATATCCTGGGAAAACTACATTTGGCCTGAAGTTCATTTTGGATCTTGTGTCCATGGGACTATGTAGGTAGTGTCCACTTGCCTAGTGCATATAGATTCAGATCAGCTACCTCCTTCCTTTTCTTCTATTCCCCCCATTTTTTTTGTTTATTTCATTACCTCTTATAGCTTGATAGATATATTTACTATCTTATTTATGTGTCATTATTCTCTATAGCCTAGGGGTAACATTATTCATCTTTTGTTCCCACATTGTTATACCTATATCATTGTTTCCTAGCTTAGGGGTCACCCTATCACCAAGAGTAACACCTCTATTACACATGCATGCATAATTTGTTTTTTGTTTGTACTAACATTGTGATTAACCATTATTTTTTGTATTGCTATTTGTTTAGCTTCGTAGACATGCATGTTGATTAATTGATTGCTTTATCTTACTATTTTGTGTCTTTGTATGTTTTTATTATTAAGTTGTTGGCTTGCTTTGAGTGTTACATTTGAAAACATTTTTTAAAAATTTTGAGACTAGCACTAACTTGGGATTAAATTATTTACATTTATATTTGAATTGGTTTATTTCTTATTGATTTTTTGGTACATTGTTGTTCCTACTTAAGTCTTGATGATTCATATCTTTATTTTGAGTTGGTTACATTTTGTATTTGAAGCCTCTTTTTATATTTTTCTTTGTTTTTTTGGTTCAAATGTAAATACTTTAAACATTGGTTTTGGTATTTTTTATCATTATCTTTAGTTGTAAATATTCACCTTTGAATTGGTCCATTCACAATTGAAATATAATGTTATTATAGGTTATTCATACTTATGATGCATAATTTCATTTGCCAAATTAAACACCAAGTTTTACAAATCCAAAAATCAATGAAGTTCCAAACAACATCTTTGACTGCACTATCCCCCATATTTGAGGCATAACCAAGATATCATAAAAGTAATGTAAGCCAAACATTAGAAATAAACAAGACTATCTATGCAGGGCATGCATCTTTTGACATATACATTGAGTCATACTAACCATTTATATTATTGGTTTAGGATGTGCATCTCCTAAACTATCCTTTAACATCTAGTCATACATTAAATAGAGAAATAAATAAATCAACATCCACATGCTAACTAAACATGTGCATCTCATGAAAGGCGATGTGATGAATAGAAGAGAGATAGACGGTGTGAAAGGGGAGGCTTTTGGTTTGGATTTCCAGGTGGCACTTGGCTTGCAACATGCAGCTCAAGGTATGAGGACTTGTAGAAATAATCCCTTCTCATAGGATTCAGGCTCTTATGGTGTGGATGTGTCTAATGATACACATATTTCAAAGGTCAATGGCTGTCATGAACGCTGCAAGGAGAGGCCCAAGCTTGTCATACCTCTGGAAATGATTGCCAAAGACATTGAGTATTATTTAAAACACTCCTTGTATTGAAAGTTTTTGGGGCTTAGGACTTTGCTATAGTTCCTGGAATCTTGGACCTAGAGGACGTGGGCACCAAAAGGTGAAATGGACATCACATTGCTAGCGAATAGCTATTTTATGGTTACTTTTACCTATCTGACTGACTGTAACTGAGTTTTTTATAGAGGCCCTTATTTCCATAACCAGGTGGGGTTGTTTATCAAGGCATGATATGCAGGTTTCATACCATCAGAGGAGTTTCCAAATCATGTCCCAATGTGGGTACGTCTACCTTGCTTTCTAGTGGAATGCTATCGAGAAGACACTCTGCAGATGCTTGTATCACTACTAGGAAGGCCAGTCAGCTCTTTAATGTTAATCTTTGGGGAAAAGGTTATGACTTATACCTGCATTTGTGTTGAAATTGACCTTAGCAAGCCATTTCTTAATGTTGTGGAAATGAGTGCGGGACCCTTTACCTAGGTGCAACAGTTGGACTACAAAACTCTTCCTTTTTATTGTCATCTTTATCATGCTTATGGTCATCTATAGTGATGGTGTCCCAAATCAAAGGCCTTTGAATCTTAACCTGCTCAACCTCCTCACAATCCCCCTAGAGCTGACAAAGGGAAGGGCCTTGTTCCTGGTGAGGTGACTGAAGTCAATGGTTTTATCTCAGTCAAAGGCCATTATAGAAATAGGGGCCAAAAATGGTCCTTGAAGGAAAGACAAGCAAATGAATCATTTAATAGGTTTGGAATATTGGATGATCTTAATCAGTAGGAGGTGAACCCAAGATTGATGATTTTAGACTAGGTGGTTGAGGGCCCAACCCAGGTGACCAATGTTTCAAGTGCTTTAATTGAACCACAGGCTGATGGGGATTGGCACATGGATATGGACTAGTAGATGATGGTTTCATAAGGGTTGGCTTCCTTAGTTGAAGCCCCTAAAGAAGGTGGAAATTTGTCTTTCATTAGGAAATCTAGGGACTTATGGACAGCGAGGAGTAGTAAATATTCTCCTCATTTGGGCCTTATGCAAAGGGATCTCAAGAAGGGAGGGGTGGAGAAATCTGTGAAACTTGGTAAGAAAAAGGACCTAGAAAAGATTAAACTAATGGGTGAGACTTTGGTGGAGTCAGGGTCAGTAAAGACTCTGGATGCTCACTTTTTGAGTCCCTTGAAATGATTGTATTATCATGGAATGTAAGGGGCTTGAACAGCAGCCCTAGACAAAATGATGTTCATAATTTGATTAAAAATCAAAGACCTGATGTTCTTTTTCTATAAGAGACCAAGCTTACAGTTGAGGCTATGTTCAGTCTGGTGCCTAAGTTGTGGAGGTAAGGGGATTGTCAATGCATTAGGGCCCTCAAATTTTTTGGGGGTTAGCTTGCTTTTGGAACCCACGAAAGATCTACCCCCTAGGGTGGCTATCTTCTAAGTTCACCATGACTATGATTGCTTCCATTTTTGAGACGAGGGAAGTCATACTCCTCTCTAATGTCTATGCCCCTACTGAATGGTGGGGTAAACACTCCCTATGGGGCCATATCAATTTTGTCCATAGTTTGGCTCTTTTCCAACCTTGGATTTTGGCTAGAGATTTCAATGCTATTTTAGAATTGGCTAAAAAGTGTGGTGGTACGATAAGGCTAGACCCCTCTGCTTTTCTTATGTATAATTATATTGATGCTTTGAATTTAGTTGACATTAGGCCCAGTAATGGTTAGTTTACATGGAACAATCATAGGATTGGGAAGAATTGTATTGTTGAAAGATTGGATCATTTTCTAGTTTCCAGTTACTGGGTTGGTGGTATGTGGTCTATGGGGTCTAAAATTTTGGACTAGAGAGGATATGATCACTGGCCTATTAAGATTAATAGAATTTCAACTTATCTACCTGATTCTCCCTCCTTTAGATTCCAACTTATGTGGTTGCAGGACCAGTCTTTGTTCAACTGTGTGGCCAATTGGTGGAGGTGGGGTAGACCTGCCCATGGTACAATGATGTATATTTTTGCTAAATCATTACAATACGTGAAATATAATCTCAAATGGTGGAATCATCAATGCTTTGGGAATATTTTTCATGTTAAGGCTGATGCTTAGGCTAAGGTTGATGGTATCATGAGACTAATAAGGGAGGAAGGATTGACTGAAGAATTGCTTCAAGATGAAGCACAGGCTGTGAAAGCTCTGGAGGAATGTGAGCTTTGGGAAGAAATGTTATGGAAGCAAAAGGCCCAGATAGAATGGCTTCAGGAAGGGGATAGAAATACCTCCTTTTTCTTCAATTCATCCAAATCCAGGAGGCATGGAAACTCAATTTCAGTCCTGGTCAATGATAGGGGTGAGCGGTTTACCTCCCTCCCTACAATGTTAAATGAGGTGGTGCAGTACTTTTCCTCTCTTTTTAGGGAAGATGTGCATGGGGAATCACTGGAAGAAGCCTAGGTTCTCTCCTATATTCCACCTCTGGTGATGCGTGAAATGACTGAGACTCTTATGAAGGGCATCACTCTTGGGGAGCTTGAGGAGACTATTGTGCAGATGAAAAAAGGGAAAGCAGCTGGCCTTGATGGCTTCTCGGCTGAGTTCTACCAAGAATTTTGGGACATTATCAAACTAAACCTTTTAGTAGTTGTCCAAGAATCTCAATGGAATAATCAAATGCTTAAGGCTTTAAATGTGACCTATCTCACCCTCATACCCAAATGTGAAAGAGCTAATAAGCCAAGTCAATTTTGTCCCATATCTCTTTGCAATGTTGTTTATAAAATTATATCCAAGATTATTGCTGATAGGTTAAAAAGAGAGATAAAAGCTATGATTTCTAGGGATCAGAGTGGTTTTGTGGAGGGCAAGGAAATTTTGGATGGTATTGTTATAGCTGATGAATCCATTCACTCCATGGCTAGTTCCAAAGATAAGGCGATGTTTATTAAGTTGGATATGGCTAAGGCCTTCGACAGGGTTAGGTGGTCATTCCTACAAAAGATTCTTAGTGATTTTGGTTTTGGGGATGAACGGACTCAATGGGTCATGAGCTGCATTACCTCAATTTCCTTCTCAATGTTTATTAATGGAGAACACACAAAGTTATTTGGTGCCTCTAGGGGGTTGCAACAGGGAGATCCTTTGTCTCTGTATCTCTTTCTTCTCCTCATAGAAGGTTTGGGAAGGATGATTAGAAGGAACTGGGAAGATGGGCTTATTCAAGGCTGGTGATGGGGTGGTGATTTTCTAGTGCAGTCTCACTTGTAGTTCATAAATGACACTGCTCTGATGGGTATGGCCACAATGAGAGAAGCAACTAATTTGTGTAGGGTGTTGGATGTATACTTAACTACTTCAGGACAAATGATCAACAAAGACAATTCATCCATCTTCTTCTTCAATACTCCAGGCCCCATCTAGTAGAGGATTGCTCAGACTCTACATTTTTAGATTGGGATTCTCCCCTTGGTTTACCTGGGTATTCCTATCTCAGTCAGTCGTCTACCCAAGGAGTCTTGGTAGAATATTTTGGATAAATTTTGGGTGAAAGTGAATAATTGGACTCACAAGTGGCTATCTTTTGTTGGTCATGTTCAACTAATTCAATTGATGGTGTATGCTTTGCCCATCTATAGATGTATGCTCCAAGTTGCCCTGTTGGGAATTGTTAAGGAGTTTGATTTGGTCGCTAGACAATTTTTATGGGCTGGTAGTCTGACGTCTTCCAAATGGATTCTACTTCATTGGGAGGTTGTTTTTAGCCCCAAAAAATATGGGCACCTTAGTTTTGGTAGTCAAAATTGAATGGAGTTTCTCTGGTGGCAAAGCTTTATTGGTGTTGGTGCACAAAAAAAGACAAGGCTTGGGCCAAGATTCACTCCCATAAGTACTTCTCAGGTACCAATCAGTGTGATATTCCTTGCTACCCCCTCATGGGGAAAGGCTCAGTGATATGGGGTACTCTCAACAAAGGGGCTAACCTTATTAAGGAAGGCTTATTTTGGATTTGTAAGTGGGGGTTGAAGGCTCTTTTCTAGACTAATTCATGGGATGGTTATCCTCCCATTATCTCTTAATCCCCTAAATTGTTGAATCTTTGCCAGAGATTTCTTGAGGTTGGTTGGTCTCGAGTGAGTGACTTTAAATCATATATTCCATGCAGACAAATGGAGGTGGCATGATGGAAGGCTCCAAAGGCTTGGCCAGTTGTTGGGTCGCAGGAGGAGCATGACAAGTTGTTTAGTCTTCTCTCTAGACATCGATGTAGCTCCCTCCAAAAGGATGATGAGCTTTCTTGGTCTCCCAATCCCAAGGGAGTCTACACGTTTGCCTCAAGGTATCAGGTCTTACTATATAAGAGATTAGATGGGGGGAAGTTTAATGCTGGATGCAGGTCTGGAACAAATTCTCATGGCCAAAGTGTAACTACTTTATTTGGATGCTAGCATGGAATAGGTGTCTAACCTAGGACAATCTCTGGAAGAGAGGCTTCCAAGGTCCTTCAGTTTGTGTTATGTGTGGGGTGGCCGAGGAAGATTCCACTCACTTGTTTTTTCATTGTCCCTTTGCTATACAAAATTGGCATTTTTGGTGGGACGTCTGGTAGAGTCCCTATTTTCATGCTTCCTCATTGTTTGATTTTTGGAATGGCATGGGTAAATCCCCCTCTATGATGTCTTCCTTGCAATAAGTATGGTTAGGGGGGCCCATCTTCTTGCTGTGGCAACTTTGGCTCAAGAGGAATTGGCAAATTTTTTGGGGCGAGAGGAAGATGGCGTAACAAGTCTGACAAAAAATCTTGGGGATGATTCAGGATAAAGTGCAGGCTAAGAGTGAGGTGAGCTTTCCTTTAATTAAGAAGGATGCTGAGGTGGTAGTGAGGCTAGGATTCTAGTGGCTTTCAAGTACTTTGGCTTGTGTCAAGAGAGGTCAGTAGGCCAAGGAGAAAATTCATAGAGTTGGTCAATGGTAGTGTCTTCCCAATGGGATTCTTAAGATAAATACAGATGGTTCCTCCAGGGGCAACCCTAGGCCCGTGAGTATTGGAGGGATAGGTAGGGACTCTGAAGGTATAGTGATTTTCTTCATTGTGGTCCTTGAGTGGGCGCAAACCATCAACATGATGGAAGGATAGGCTATTCTCTATGCTCTTGAGAAGGCTCACGCTATGGGTTGGAGAAGGATTGTTTGTGAATCAGATTCCCAAGTTTTAATTAATCTACTCGTTAAGTGGAAAGTGTTGGATGTCAATTGGCATTTGGCTTTGATTGTGTAGTAGATTTTTTAGGTTAGTTTGTTAATGGATATGGTTACCTTTGCTCATATTCCACATGAATGGAATAGGGCAATAGATTGTTTGGTGAAATGGGCATTTGATCATTTAGATGCAAGAAGTACTGAGGAATGGGAGACAGTCTCACTGGTGATCCACTTTGATTTGGAGAGAATTCTAGAGGAAGATAGGGAGGATTATGATAATGGTTAATTTGGATCGTGTCTAGTTCTTCTGTTATTGTTGTTTTCTTTGGGGGATTTCTACCCCCTGCTTTTCTTGTAATGCTCTTCTTTGTTTCTCAATAAAAAATTTTACCCCTTTTTTTAAAAAAAAAAAGATGGGCATCTCATAAAAATAGCATATACTATCATATAATAACAAGAGGAAAAATCATCATAAAACATAAAGAATATTAATAATCCATGTACACGTACCTATGACCCAAAAATGAATGTCTAATATATATATATATATATCATGTTTTATACATTGAGAGAATATCTATACATCTCATATATAATATTAAGCTAGAAATTAGCTCTGATCTAGGTTATCCCTCAGGGGACTCTGCTAAAAAATCTAGCCCATGCTTGATGCTAGTGATGGTGGTAGATGTGGTGGTGGTGGGCCCATCACTACCCATTGTGAGGTCAGTTATGCCAATAAATGATCTGACTCTATTATATGCCTAAACCTAGAGGTCTTACTAGTCTACTATGATCTAGAATAGTCTTTTAATGATGTCACTCTCCTCTCTCCAGGGATTTTTGCCTCATACAATCTATGGTAGTATGTTATCTCATCCTTAGCATGTAGGCAATCATCCTTCATGTGTAAGGAATCATCATTAGATGTAATCATGTCATCCAAGGCTCTGGATGAACTACCATCTATGTTAGCTCATTGAGCCTCATCTAGATCTCTAATTATCCTCTCTACCTGAGAAATTAGATACTCCTGATCACCTCAAGATCTATCTCACTCACTAGTCACTATCACAAGCTCCTTATCTTAGGTGGCCAACTAGACCTGTACACTTGTTAACTAGGCTACCTATACCCTAATTATAGTAATCTTAGCATCCTTGGCTATTATTAGTCCTTATAGATAGGTAGTGTCACCCTATATAGTGGCTAACTCTGTATGCAATCTAGTTATATTGCTTTATAGGCTTGTAATCTTTGATAATCATGCATTAATTTTTTGCTACAACTTATCAATCAAAGCTTGGTCCTCTATAGGCCTACCTATGTCATACGGCATTGCCTCCCCTATACCTATACTTATCTCTATACCAAAGGTCCCAACCTCCCCTATCCATATGATATAGGTCTTAACCTATCCTATCCCTATTTTGTGGCCCCCATCACCACCTACTACCTCCACCATATCTATATCACCTAGAGGGTCATGCTGCACTTAAGCATGAACAACCCATAGTGGGATAGAATAAGGTATCACTAACTAAATTAACACCTTAACCTTTACCTATGCCAAGGCCTGATTCTCATCTCTCCTCTATCTAACCCATCTCTAATGCAAGCCTAGTTACTGATGTCATCATCTAGTCAACCAAATGGGTCAAGTGTCATCCCACCATATTACATAGGCATCAATGATGCTAGAATCTACTACCTTGCCTGCATAGTCCCATAAAATGTGTTAGAATCTTCCAAAATTTGTAATAGCCTATTCTTAGGCATTGGTAACCCCCACTCTCTAATCTCATAGGTCACATGGGCAAAGAAGTGTCGACCCTCAAGAATATCTTATTATAAACCAAACTATCTCTAGACTCAGTCTGGTCTATACTGCTATATAAAAAATTCATGTTATCTTGTGATATAGCAAGGTGTGATCATGAAGATAATGATAAATAGATCCTCAATCTAGTATAATAGTGTCACCAAGTATGGCTGCCAAATAAAATCACCATCAACCATCTCATTTATGGCCTATTTGTAAAAATGTAGGTACCCTAGGTGACCTCCTAGACTTGGGCCTATGAGATACCAACTAAATTCCACTAAATATTTAGGTCCTCACTAATATCTCAGCCCCACTGGCTACTCAATAACTATGTGATCCCAAGCCTAGACCTAGAGTAGGGTAGTATGCCTAAAATTATGCCCTCTACGATATGTTATTATATGTAAATCTCAATATATTTGGGCCTTAATTATCGGTCCCCATGCAAATTATATAGAGTGATCATACATATCTCATACTACTCTAATTATTCCAATCTATAAGAACCATTCACTCTTATCTAATAGTAGAAGGCCACTAATAATAGCCATCAAAATCACAACCTTTGAGGTAACTATCCCCTATGCTAGTACTGGTATCAATACTAGAGGACCTATTTTTAATTATTCTAATCCAAGGTCTATAGGCCAATCTAATTCCTCTAATATATTTATATCCATGGTTCTCTCAACTACCTCAAGGTCAGTCATACCAAGCAAGTCCTCTAACATCGCTAATCAGCCTGTTGGCATCTAAGTGATCCTTTGGCCCTAGATATACACTTATAGTATCTTATGGACATCCTATAAGGTCATTATGGCCTCCCTATTTAGTGAATGAAAAGTGTATGTCTCAAAATGTCAATTCTCTACAAGCATCGATAGATAGGCTTGATTTACTCAAAACACTAGTAATTGAGCTAGGTGATATAGCTCTATCACCTATAGTAGGCCCATGAGCTCGTCTATCCATATCCCATGTTAGCATAACACTTAATATCATCACTTTCATGTCATAATGACCCCAAATCACTCCTACTATTCAACACACAAGGAACTGAGTTAATCATTTTTCCTCTAATTCATCATGTCTATCTAATTTCTTCTAATTTTGGGCCTAGAATAATATTCTTTTGGACCCATTTTCTCTTCCTCTACCTCATTTCATATTTATGATGGCGTTTCCATTTTATCTATGATATCATCATTTAGAATATTTAACCTACCATTTTTATTTATTGGTTTTCAAAATTTCCACTCCATAGGGCATTCCCACCGTTTGGTAGGGTAACCTCATTATTTTTAACAATTTCACCATTTAACTAGGCAACTCTACCATTTGATTGATTATTTCCTTATAAATTGGTGATGTTGTCAATTCATCCATGACCTTACCATTTTGGCCCATGACCCCACTAAATATCCCACAACCTCACCATTTTTAGTGGTAAAATTACTATTTTCAGTGGTGACCCCATTGTTTGCAAAAAGCTACAGACAGTGAGATCGCCTAAAGTCCTACAAATGGTGAGATCGCCTAAAGTCCTATTTATGCCTAGTAATAAATACATTAAATGTAGAAATTGAAAACCCAAAAAGGTACCTACCAATGTTACACTCCTATATGGTTACGATACTCTCAAATGTGCTCCTCAAGGTGTCGATGGTATGGGGTATTAGACATTATACTTAGCTATCTCATGTGTAACTATTAAAGCTCTAGATTACAATAGTAGAGGGTGAAAATGAAATATTTACTCCCGAGGGGTAAACTTATAATAAATTTTTCATTTTTTTCACCCCTTAGGCTATTGTTCCCCCATTTATCTTCCTAGGATGCTAATTCTCACCCTGTTTATCCATTTTTCACACTAGTTTCTTTTAATTGCTCTATTTTTCAACCTTGTTTACTGAATTACATGATTATTTTCCTTCTAATTGAGGGCCAACACATCAAATATTCAATTTTTTTGTCCCATCCTCAAGGGGGCATCATGTGCTAACCAAATGTTGTTTGGGGAATTTTCATAACCCCATTTCTTCTTGATGCATGCAAAATTTAGTGAAAAGTGGGGAAAAAAATTATTTCTTCTAGTTATGATCATTCTAGCAACCCTTTTTTAATTTGAAAATCCATTTATTTGACCAAATTTTTCACCACACCTTCTCAAATAGGGTAAAAATAAAGACATCCAATTCTTATCATTTTTGTGCTAAAATTTCAAATTTGAATGACATTCTTCAATAACGCACAATCTAGACCAAAATCACTAAAATGGTCTAATTCATCTACATACATCACATGTAGGTTCTAATTTTTGCTCATGTATCTTTGAATGGGGTAATGAATTTTATGCAATTGTTATCTTCTTCTAATTCACTTCATGTCAAGTTTGCAACCAAGCAAATTATCATTATGGACCATTTAAACACTCTAATTAATTTGCACATATCATGCATAAGTGATGATTTGTGCTTATGTGTACCTAAATGGGATAATAAACTATTCAAAACTATTTTCTTCCTCTAATTCCAATTAAGTTAAATTACAACCAAGTAAATGGACATTTTTTACTATTTTGATTAAACACATGACCAATTTCCAAGAATTGCAAAATACTAAGGCCTCTAAGCAAATCAAATCATAATAAGAGCTAAGTGGAAAATCCATGGAAATTTATTGAATATTTATTATTGGGAATTCATAATTCAAAATATCTAGGACATGATATCACTAATGACATCATTGAAAGGGTGTCAAGCACCAAGCATTAATGGAAATAAATATTAGGTTTAAGACCATTCATGCCTTTTAATGCTCCCTTGTTCTAAAATATTAATTAATTTGTCTTCCAAAATTTAATTAATCATTGGCCACACATATTAATCACAAGATAGATGGTCATGATTGATTCTCAACATTTCTATAAAAGTATAAATACATATGCCATCATAGACAAAGAGACAAGCTTTTTAGTGTAAAAAACCTATGTAAAAATATTGATAGAAGAGATTCACTAATTCCCCCAAATTGATCAATGAAAAATCCAAAGCCATTGCTGCAAGAAGAGATTTAAGAGACACTTTTCCAACTGCATTGACAAAGACTTAGGATACCAAATCTAGGCACAAACATGTTTACAGACCATCTTTGAAGGAGAGCCACTTTGGGAGGGTACTGCTTGTCTTGCTTTCCTCATTAGTTTCTTAATTTCATTGACACCACCCCTTGAGGGAGTGGGCTTATCATGTTAATTTCTCTATTATTATTATTATTTTTCCTTACAAATGCATGAACAAACCTACTTTATAATCCTGATCTATATATCTACATCATACTATATCACCTTTTTGATCTAAACATATCTCTTCTCATTGATAACCTTACTAAGTAGAAACCCTTTTATACTTGAATATGAAACCATTAGTTGAATCCTATTGTTGGATAGCATATGCCCAAACTTCTTGAGTGCCCTTATGACTGTGATAGTGTGTCTTTCCACAAAGTTGTAACATATCTTACAATATTTGAGTGACTGACTAAAAAAATTAATAGGCTACTCTAATTGGTTGTTTTTTTGTTGTGCTAGAATGGTTGAGATTCCTTTAGCTCTACAAAATGCATAAAGAATCACATACTTAATGTAATTAGGGTTTATCAAATTGGAAACTTGTGTGATAGCACACTTGATGGCCTCAAAACTTATCTCGAATTCATGGGTCTAACTGAATGTATAACCTTTCTTGAGCATTATTGTGAGGGGATTGGTCAAAGTAACAAAATTCAATACAAACCTTATGACAAATTTTATCTTTACTAAGAATCTCTAGATGCCTTTCTTGTGACCTAGGAGAGGGAGAAACATAATGGCCTTGACTTGTTCTGAATCAATTAGGATCCCAACTTTAGAGATGATGTGACCCAACAAATTACCCTCATGGATATTAAATATGCACTTGTTTAGTTTTAGAGAGATCATAAACTCTTGACACTTTTCAAAGACTTGATCTAAATGGTATACATGATCTATCATTTGCTTAGAAAATATAGTGATATCATCAAGGTCGACTAAGATAATATTATTGAGTAGTCCCTTAAATGCCATATCCATGGCTCAATAAAATTTATCTCATACATTTATCAATATTTAGGGCATACTATGGTATGCAAAGGTACCCCACTTAGTAGTGAAGGTGGTCTTAAATTAATCTCACTCCTGCACAAGTATCTATCTCTAGCCTGAGTAACCATCTAGCAGTGAAAACATTTGTGCACCTGTAACTTTTTGAAGAATTTTCTCCATTGGTGGGAGAGGTTAGTGATATTTGAGGGATGATTTATTTAAATCCTTGAAGTCCATGCATAGCCAGATTTACCTATTCTTTTTTTGCATCAGAATTAGTTTGGCCACCCATGAAGAATTTTTTATTGGAAATATTATATTGTCCTCTATGAGATTTGAGATCTCTTTTCTCATTAAGGGCTCAATCTTGGGGTTTACTTGACTTTTCTTATGCCTGACCAACTTGGTATAGGGATCAAGCTCAATAGTATATTAGGATAATTCTAGGTTGAAGCCTTTGAGGTATTAGTAGCTCCATGTGAATATATCATCATATCTTCTACTTATCTTGATGAAATTTTTGATTTCATATGGAGAGCACACCTTAATGGCCTTTAAGATCTTGTTATCAGAGATGATTACCTACTTAAATATTTAGTCCTTAACCATCATGTGTCTTCCCTTGCCCTTGATCTAGTCATCAAAATTAAAGATGTTTTCCAGCGTGATCAACCCTTTAGGTATCTTATTTACCTTTAGTTGAATGATATGTTCCTCATATTGGGATTGGATTTTTGATTGATTCTTGGCATAAAAATTGGCTTCAACTTGTAGGAAGTTAATAATTTTCTCATCACTTTCAAATAACTACCAATTACTTGCATTGTCTAAGACTGCTAATTTGACCACAAGATTTATAATATATTTAGACTCATTCGTTATATTACATGAGAATTCATATTGTGCACACATAGTTATGATCCCTTAGTATGGAATGGATGTTGAAATCATTGAATCCCTTCATTATGTCCCATGCCCTATGTTTGTAATATTTTATTAGACTAATATTAGACATATTCTATACTCTAAGCTAGTTTACAACCCACTCGATGTTCCCAAATACTTGAAACACTCTGATTCTTTTATTTTTTACTAATTGAAGACCTTAGATCAATGCCTCGTATTTGGTGGCAATCTTTGTGTAGCTAAACTACAACCCAAATGTATGGAAATATCTCTCCTTTTGAGGTGATATCATTACCACACTGGATATTTCACCATATTTTCTTTTTAATCCATAAAAATATAACTACCATATTCCCTTGACATCCTCTTGTGCCTTTATGAGACTTGACAATAAGGGGTCCTCCTAGAGAATATAGTATGTGCATAGCCATAATTCTTCTATGATGTAGGGGAATCCTATAAGGACCTTAAAAATGATCAATTTTTGTCTTAAGTTAGTCTAATAGGTGTCCCTAATAGATTCTAGAGGTCATAAATATTCCATAGGTGGATTCTAGGTTATCTAAAGTTGCATAGAATTTGAATTATTGGTTTCCTACCAAAAGCATTATTTGAAAATTTGAATATTGTGAAGACTTGTATAAGGAATTTTATGCAAATTAGGAGGGTGGAAAGATGTAACAAACTTGTCTAGGGGTTTAGTCATTATAAAATGTTCATAATATGTCATGGTTCAAGACACCTTATGTTGTGCAAAAAACAAGAAAATGCAAATGTAACCAAGACCTCCACATGGATAAAGGAAACAAGAAACAATTATGCATCCTTTTTAGGAATAAAAAGAATCATATTGAATTTTAGTATGGGATTCCATTTGATTAGATTAATAGAGGAGGATTGACAAGATTGGTATGGAGAAAGTTGTGATGTTTTTATAAAAACTCTGTTGTTTTGAATGAAAATTTGATAGACCTATGTTTGAAGGTCATTGTTGTTGTTAAAAATTGTATGTGTAATATTTATGGATGAAATAATGGAAATTATATATTGCTTTCAAATTTGAATGAAATATAGTGAATGTTTGTTTTAAATAATCTTGGAGAGATAAAAAAAAAGAGAGAGAGAACCCTATTGAAATGGTCATAAAATGCAGACCCTATTCCTATAAGATTTACTTGTGTTACAGATTGTATTTTGCATGAAGGATGATCAAATGATATTTAATAACTATTATAATTTTTTTGAATGAGTTTTTAATGTGATTTGAGGATATGTTACAAAGAACAGTGACTAAATCATTTGGTGTTCATGTATGTTCATGAACAGACCCCTACTTGGGAAGGCATTATGTTGTGTGTTGACTATATGTTATTGTTAAAAAGGAAAATACTATGTAAATTGGATTACTCTATGTTACTAAAATATATTATAATTTTTATTTTATGGTATTGATCAATAAATGTGGAATAAATCATTGGTTGTTCAAATGGAGGCAAAAATTGACCCTATTTTCTGTAGTTGTACATTGGCATAATGGATTGTGTATTTATTTTCTTCAATATAAATGATCAAGAAGAAAGTTAGAAATTCCATAATATGTTAAGGTAAGTCTTTAAATAGTGTTTTAATTTTATTTAAACTCTATTTTTCTTTGAATTTCATGTTATTCATCTATACATAAACCTAGGCCTATAGAGTGGCAAGTTTTGGGCACAATCAAGTGTAACTTGAAGTTGAAAAGTCTAAAGGTGGATTATTAAGGATTAAATAATGGTTGGAAAATTTTCACAAGGTATTTATAGACCATAATAACATCTCACAATTTTTTGAAACACTTTATAATGAGTGAAATCCATTTTTGAATTGTCTCAGGTGCATATAGGGTAGTAATAACCCTAAGCTAGGGTTTTGAAAGAATTAAAAGATTCCATAATTCATTTTAAGAGAAAACTTATGGAAATATTAAGGGAAAGTTTTTTTTAAATGATTTTTAAGTTTTTTTTGGGTGAACATACCTCTATGTATGGAAATTGAAGATTGAGTTTCAAAAGAACACTATGAGACCTAATTGGAGGAAACAATGATCAAAATAAGTCAAGTAAAGTGAATTAGGAGCATAATTTGGTTTGTAAATATTTTTAAGAGATATTAATGGATAAATGGTATCTATAATGATGATTGGTTTTGCTATATGCATATGTAACTATCCATACAAATCCAAAAATCCCAAAAATAGGGCTACAAGGATTGGTTAAAAGCAGGGCATATTTGTTTAAAGTTGTCTTAATGCATTGTAGAAGGTTGTAGGTGAGATGGAAGGTTTAAAAATATTGTGATGATCACCTTTAAGGTGACAATAATAATGATCCATTATGAGGAACACCATATACATTGATTGCATGTAGTTCCATAAGTATATATGAAAATGCTATGAACATAATTGACAAAGGACTAAGATGGTTGAGTTAAGGTGTTTGAATGATTTTATGTGTGTTCTTAAATTATTTGAAAAATAGGGAACTGAGTTTTGGTTAATTTTAACAAGAGAGGCCTAGTGTTGGCTAAAAATATTTGGCAAGATTACAAGCAAGTGAATGTAGAAGATAATGTTAGTGGAAGTTCTGCATCATTTTGGCATCAAAGTCAAAAGATTAATTTAGATCAAATGAAGGACAACCATAAAATAAAAGTTACAAGTTTAATTTTTGTTTTCATTTGCTTTTTTGATGCATGGATGAGATGTGTGGAAGTGTGAATAAAGGTAGAGATTGTGAGATTGTAGCATCCCTACAACCAAGTGTAGCTTGATGAATGAGAGAGATGTTGAGAAAGCTCAAAGAAGAGCTCATAGGTGATCATAGAGGGAAAATGAGTCCTAGATTTAGGTCAAGAGGAGAAATCCTATGTGAGGACAAGAAGAGAGACCTAGTTGAGCTCAAGAGAGAGAGATAGACCAAGTGAATGGTCAAGATGTGGTAAGTGAGTGAAGGCTTGTTAGAAAGACGTATAGGTATAGATGAGGCCAAGGAGTTGATATATGTCCTCAAGGAGATGATGAAAGAGATAGGTAAGATTAAACATGGCATAGTTGATGATAGAAGCTACCACAAGAATAAAATGGTGCAAGAAGACACCAAAAAGAAGAGAGAGATGGATGAGATGAGGCAAAAGATGTATAGGTTATTGATTATGATAGAGAAGATAAGAGAAATGTAAATCCCATATTTTGGATGGGTGATGAGGAATAAGCCACTTAAGTGGCCAATTAAACTATTGATGAAGAAAAGAAAGGTGCAAGTAAAGAGAGAGGAGAGAGACCAAAAAAAGTTGCTATGAAAGCAACTCAAGAATGAAATTAAGAGATAGAAGATGAGGATGCAAGAAGAGGAAGAGAAACACCTTTATGAGGAGATGATAAAGTTGAGTGATAAATTAGAATAAGATAAATAGTGTTTTGAGATGGAAGAGATGCATATGAGTGAAGAAGAAAGAGATCAGTTTGAAAGCCTCATAGAAGGCTTGGAAAATGAAATTTAGCTGATGGGAAAAGGTATGGAAATTAATTGTAAGTTTGTATATAATAGTAGTGAGAAATTAGAGGTTGAAGTGGTAGCCTTGGAGAGAGCATTTAATGATGAAGTTAAATAAAAGGATGAGATAGTACAAGTTATAATAGTTGAGGAGTTTGTGAAGGAAAACAAAGAACAATAAAAAAGAACAAGGTTAGTAGAAGTACAATAGAATGGAGAAGCCAGGTATGAATTTGACATTTTTTGTGTTTTAAGAAGGAATATTATGCTGGAGGAAATTTAAAGTACAATATTTGTAATAGTATATTAGGGAATCTACATCCCACATGACAGAGGTAAAGAGGAAAAAAAGAGTGCACATGAAGTGCAATTTGATGATGCAAGCAAGCAAGGACATGAGATAAGCATAATAGTGTTTGACTGAGGAAAGCATGAAATAAAAATTGAGTATCTAAAGCATGTATAAATAGGAAAAATAGTGGATGATCCAAGAGAGATGAATTGGAAGAGATGGAAGAAGCATAGTAATCCATTGGAGCATAATTTCTATCTTCCCCAAGAGTATGATGCAAGGGCATCCTATAAGGACCCCAAAAATGATCAATTTTTTTCTTAATTTAGTCTAATATGTGTCTTATAAGTTCTATATCTCATAAATAGTCCATATGTGGAGTCTAGGTTGTCTAGAGTTGCATAGAATTTGAATTATTAGTTTTCTTGCCAAAAGCTTTATTTAAAATTTTGAATATTGTAAAGCCTTATATAAGGAATTTTGTGCAAATTAGGAAGGTGTAAAGATGTGAAAAACTTTTATATGGGTTAAGGAATTATGAAAGGTTCATAAAATGTCATGGTTATATTCTCATGGTTCAAGACACCTTATGTTGTGCAAAAATCAAGAAAATGCAAATGTAACCAAGACCTCTACGTGGGAAAAGGAAACAAGAAACAATTATGTATCCTTTTTAGGAATAAAAATAATTAGTTTGGATTGTATTATGCCATTCCATTTTATTATATTAATGGAGGAGGATTGACAATAGTGGTATGGATAAAGTTGTGATGTCTTTGTAAAAACTATGTTGTTTTGAATGAAAATTTGACAAACATCTATTTGAAGGTCATTATTGTTGTTACAAATTGTATGTGTAATGTTTATGGATGAAATAATGTGAATTATATATTTATTTAAAATTTGAATTAAATATAGTGAGTTTTTTTTTGTAATAATCTTAGAGATAAAAAAACAAAGAGAGAACCCTGTTGAAATGGTCACAAAATGCAGACCTTATTCCTGTAAGAATTAATTGTGTTACAGATTGTATTTTACATGAAGGATGATCAAATGATATTTGATAACTATCATTTTTTTTTTTAAGTGTTTTTTAATGTTATTTGAATATATTTTACAAATAATAGTGACTAAATCATTTTGTGTTCATACATGTTCATGAATAGACCCCTACTTGGGAAGGCATTCTGTTGTGTGCTGACTATATGTTATTGTTAAGAAGGAAAAGACTATGTAAATTTGATTAATTTATGTTACACAAAGATATTTTATATTTATTTTATGTTAATTATCAATAAATATGGAATAAATCATTGGTTGTTCAAATGGAGGCATAAACTAACCCTATTTTTTGTAGTTGCACATTGGCATAATGGACTGTGCATTTGTTTTATTGAAAATAAATGATCAATAAGTGAGTTAAAAATAACCTAAGATGTTAAGGTAAGTATTTAAATAGTTTTTTAAATTTCTTGAAACTTTTTTTTTAATTTTAATTACATTTTATTCATCTAGACAGAAACCCAGGCCTGTAGAGTGGTAAGTTTTGGGCACAATCAAATGTAACTTGAAGTTGAAAGGTGTAAAGGTGGATTTTTAAGGATTAATTTATGGTTGTAAAATGTGTGAAAGGTCATTATATAATATATTAACATCTCACATTTTTTTGAAACACTTTATAATGAGTGAAATCTATTTTTGAATTATCTCAGGTGCATACAGGGTAGTAATAACCCTAAGCTAGGGTTTTGAAAGAATAAAAAGATTCCATAATTTATTTAAATATACTTGTGGAAAGATTAAGGGAAATTTTTTGAAATTATTTTGAAGTTTTTTTTTTAGTGAACGTACCTCTATGTATGGAAATTTAAGATTGAGTTTCAAAATAACCCTAGGAGACCTAATTGGAGGAAACAATGAGCAAAATAAGTAAAGTGACTTAGGAGCAGAATTTGGTTTGGAAATCTTGTGAAGAGACAATAATGGATAAAGGGTATCTATAATGATGACTAATTTTACTATATGCATATTTAACTATCCGTACAAAGCTAAAAATCCCCAAAATAGGGCTATAAGGATTGGTTAAAATTAAAGTTATCTTAATGCATTGTTGAAGGTTATAGGTGAGATGAAAGGTTAAACAGATTGTGAGGATCACCTTTAAGGTCAAAATAATAATGATCCATTGTGAGGAGCACTATATCCATTGATTTCATGTTGTTCCATAAGTGTATATGAAAATGTTATCAATAGAATTGACAAAGGACTGAGATGGTTGAGTTAAGGTGTGTGAATGATTTTATGTGTGTTCTTAAATTCTTTGACAAACAAGGAACCAAGTTTTGGTCAATCTGAGCAAGAGAGGCCTAGTGTTGGCTAAGAAGATTTGGCAATATTACAAGCAATTTAATGTAGAAGAGACTATTAGTAGAATATCTACATCACTCTACATTAGTATATGGCTCAAACTAACATTTTTTGTGTGCTCATTCATCATGAAATTTATTTGGGATCCTCTCAAGGACAATGGTAGTCTCATGGAGAATTGAATTCTCCTCTTAGTCAAACATAATGCAATTTATATCAGCTACACTGAGTGTGGATCTATATTATTCCTAGAAATGGGTTCAGCCTTGATGGTCACCTGAGTTCCATATCTAGTCTTGAGTAGCATGTGAAACAAATCTAAGGATAGATATCTACTTATCTTTATAATGAAATATTGGGAAAGGCATATAATAAATTAGGGGTTAATTCATGAATGTGATGTCATGCATGATGGAGAGGCTCAAACCTTAATGATCCTCATAGTTTTAACCATAGTTTCATCCAATTGGATGATGCCTTTTGAGATGGGACAATATGTTATAACTAGCATTTATGCAATTTTATTTGGCATCATTAAGCTACTCACCCCTGAGTCTATCATATAGTTATGTATGAGATAGTTACCAATAATCATAAAAATATAAAATAGGGGTGTTTTGTTGCTTTTATGCACTTCTTGCTCCTTTGGTTGATATAGGATTGTAGGAGTAGTGGGCATGGTTTGTGATGGCTCATGTGATTGGAAATTTTGTATGGCATCTTATAGCAAATTCTTTTGAGAAGGAATAACAAGAGCATCCCACATAGTTACATTTAGGCCAGTTTTCTTCATTTGCTCAACTATGTTAAAAAAGATATAAGCCCCTTTTGTCTACATTTTTTGAATGAAACCCTCCTCTCATTCTTACAGATCAATCTGAGATCGACTCTCTTTTTGCATGACTATTTCCATGTGCATTTGGAAGTTACTTGTAGGATCTCTACCTTTCATGTTTGAGCCTAGAACTTAGGGCACAAAAGTTTAGGGCACAGAATAAAACTCTCCTTCTATTGCCCTCCTTTTGAATATATTAAAATCAACTAGGATGATTCATGTGCTTGACATTTAATTTTGATTCACATAATTTAAGTCATTTACTTTCCAATTTACAAGAGTAAATTTGCCCTACTCCTAGCTTGCATTTATAATTCTTGCCCTTGTGAAATTGAAACATTTAGTCATCCCTAAGGTGATTATGCATTTTGCATTGTAGGTGTTTGATTCAAAACTCCATTTGGATATATGGATTAATTATGTGATTGATCGCATGGAAAGCACCATTTGTAGTCCTATGCCATAGTTTTCTACACATGCATGAGGGCTCTAGAAGTGCTAGCAGTGTTATAATTTTACATATAAGATGGTCTATTCTATGGGAGCTAGTTTTGAGCTTATGTTCCACCTTGATAAGAATTCATGTTTGGATAATATGTCTAGTTTAAGGGTTGATAAGGCCTGGAGTGTTATGCTTGGTACCTTTTGAGCACTACTAGCTCATTTCTAAATCTATGTAACAGTGATTTTAATTTATATAGCTCACTTGGAATCTGAAGTTGTAATCGATAATTTGCTCATGTCGAGCTCTTTTAATGGTAGTGAGATGATCCATTAATGATATGTGGTCACTCTTCTCTTCAAATTGTTTAGATAGGTTCACACCTACCTCATCCCAATTTTGAATAGTACCAGGATGGAAACTTTTATACCACTAGAGAATTCTTCCTTTCAATAGTTTCACACCTAGCTCATCCCAATTTTGAATAGTACTAGGATGGAAAATTTTATACCACTAGAGAATTATTATTTTTAAAGAAGAAGTAAGGAGTCACACTATGATGTTATATTAAGTTACATTGTAGATGTAACAAATATTTGTAACATCTTATATGTGCTTTATAGGGGTAGTAGAGTTTGCTCCAGTAAACTAAGGGATCCTCTTAAGAGTAGCTATGGTAATGTCATCATAATGTGGGAGGAATAATGGATTACCTCCATTAAATGGAATAGAGGGCTGATTTCTAAGAGCAACCATGAATGGGATAGGGCATAGTCTTCCTCTAGGTGTAGGTAATCTTCCAAATAGGGGAGTAGACTGAGTTTTAGGGGAAGATTATCTTGAATCACTTTCTATTTTGATAGAAGGTAAGGATGCTTTAACTTTTATTCTTCTAGTAGGTTATGGTAATTAAATCAAATTAAAATTAGTACCTCTCAAAATTGATCTTATTTTTCTTAGTATGTAGGTGAAGAACTGATCTTTACAAACTAGATATATTTGGAGTTGCCAGGTTCTCTAAAGAGTGTCTTCAACACTATTTGATAAATAATAAGACCAAATCTTTAGTTAAATATTTGAACTAGGTCCTACCAAGTGTTTCATAAACTATTATCACTTGAAATGTGCATCCATAGTGAGAATGAATCTCATGCACATGATCTAACATCACTTCCACATTGAGTGCCTTATACCTTAGCACATAAGATTAATTTGATGCTTTGATGTAATATGGGATCATCTCCCAAGGTGTGGAACTCTTACGCTCCTTAAGATGAACCTTTGGACAAGGCTTGCTTCCTTCTAATCTAAGTGCACCTTGTTTAAGACTAGCACAGAGACCTACAAAGAGTATAAAGGAAATTTATTACCAATGTTAAGCCTAATCTCAACAAAAAAAAAGGGTGAGAGAGGGTAAGAGGGTTATTGAAAGGGAAAGAGGTGATGCACCAAGTATAAAGCAAGAACCTCATCCACTTGATGGCATAATAATACTAAGGAACTAAACACACATTGTATTCAAGCCAGGCATCCATTGCATAAGTATTTTGCATAGAGGTATGGGAACATAATGCAACATTAAGAGGGATGATAGATAGTCCACATATGAAGCCTATGTAGACCCATTTATACATAGCATGTGACATACAAAGGATTTTTATTCCACATAGAAGTGTGAAGGGAGGACAACAATGAGAGGGACAAACATCCAAAAAAAAGATCAACTATCATCAATACACATAGAACATAGAGTATAAATAAAGGTAGTTCAGTTCTTATTAATTTCAAGGCCTAATATGATATTACAACTCAAATGGGTAGATCTTTGTTATACCAAGGAGAGGGATCTTTTTCACAATGAAAAGCAGGGGTTTTGTGGAGCTGGGTGAGGCACTGCATAATTAATTAACCACCTAAAATGGTAGATAGGAAACTTGAATTCAAAATTTAGTGCTCATAACTCAAGATAACTAGACTCCCACACAATATCTACTATGAATCATGCTTATTTAATTTGGGCTAATAGTCTGATCATAGAATTAGCTAGAAGATCACTTTTAGATCTTTAGAGAATCTATATGTGCATCAAGGACATAATTACACTTATGTAGTCAAAGGAAATATGTGTGCATGTTCTTCTAATATTCCTATTACCTTTGCATCTAATTCTACTTTAACTCAATTTTCTGAAAATATAATCAAGCCCAACTACCCATTTGCTTATTACCACCACTTTTTAATCCACCTAGACTTATTTACTTACATAGAAGTTGCATAGACTTTATTTATATTTTTCCATGTCATCTTTATGCATGGTAGAGTTACGTATGCATCTCTCTTAGGGATCATATGTGTACTAACTCATACACACTTTAAAATTTATTGAGTTATACATATAATTATGAACGAAGAGTTTGCATGGAAGTATAACACATGCCTTTTATAATTCTTATAGTCTAGTTAAATTTTGTGCAGTCTACACCTTATCTTTAACACTTCTAAGTACCTACATTTATGTGTGACCTTGCTTCATATTTGACCTATGCATGACTTGATACTTGGATGCATCCTACATAAAGGGTGCACATAAAAGGTTTTGCAGAAGGATGGACACTGCAACATTAAGGCACAACAATGTGGGGAAGGTGTGAACCCATATGATGAAACTGAGGGTAATATTTTATGAAAGGTGTAAGGCCTTAATTCATCCTACACTAGTCCCTTTAGTTGGTTTTGAAAGTCTATACCTATCATTTGGGAGCTTACATTGGACTCTGAAGGGAGTGGCACATAACACAAATATCAGCCTATGAATCATGAAAGTGTAGGTGTGGATCTCTATGATTGGGTGCATAACTTCATCATTTAGACATGAGGAACCTTGTGGATAGGATCACACAAGAAAAACAAATATATTGGGTGCACACTTATGGTTGGAATATGATCTTTGTGAATTAACTTGTGCATGCTTTTAGACTTGTGAACCAATAATTCTACATGATAGAGAGGGTGTAAATATATTATACATAAGGCACAAATTAATATTTTTTCATAGGCACAAATTGATAGATGATGTGCAAATATGTGATGAATACTAACTCTAGGACTGGTGGGTAATCATTTACACACAAGATTACCCCTAAGAAGCTCGATGTTGTGTAAGTGCAAAAGCCTTCTATGGGATTTTATGAGATTCACGCGGACTAGGGTGAATTGAAGAGTCAATATGACCTTGGACCACTTCCTCAAGTGAGAGAATAAGGGTTTGTAAATTTTTTATGGTATACCCAACAAGAAATTTCACCCCTAGCTCTAGTAATAATAAAAGGACATCATCCTTGTCAAAGCGTTCTTATTAAAATTGAGCTCTTCTCAAGTCAATTTGATTAGTATTAGACTCTAATATTGGCCCTATTCATTGTGGTTTAGTTTCATATTCTTGTTTATTTACCCCACTATTTGTTTGATCTTTAGTATTTTATATATAACCAAGTGTATTATAAATCCAATTATCATCATATGTAGGGTTGTATGAAGCCCCACTTCTCGTGTACTTAGGCATGTTTATAATATTAATTTTTTAATGAAGATTGGATTAAGTTTTAAATTTATTTTGATTTGATTTTAAAATTAGATAAGGACTTATGTTGTTCTTATTCAATTCAATTTGAGTTAACTTTTAGATTTAGGAACCAAAATTAAGTTAAATTTTAATCTCAACTTACATGCTTTTTATAAGTAGGATGCTTTAACAATTTGTCTTGATTTGTTTTCCACTATTATATGATTTAGATGTCCTTGAACAAGTTTTCTTGATAATTTGATTTTAGGATGTTTGATGTGTTTTGAAAATGTTTGACTTTAGAATGCACTTGGATGTTTAACTTGATCATAGTATGTTTTGGATTCTTTGACTTAGTTTCACTTGATTCAAATTGGACTTTGACTTTGACTTGAATTGATATTTATTTGAGTTTGATTTTTGATTTAATATTTGACATCAAGTTGAATTTTGACTTAGGATTTGCATCAAGTTTAACCTTTGACTTTGACTTGGTTTGAATTTGTTTTGACCTAGTCAAATACATATGTTTGACTTTATTTAAATTTTGACTTGTGATTTAATTTGACTTTTGAAAGGTTGACCTAATTTGACTTGAATTGAGTTTTAATTTTGAAAATTTTGACCTTGGAAAACTTGGACTTGAACCTGATTTGACTTTGTCTTTTAATTTGACTTAAAATTTTAACTTTTGGAAAAGTTTGATTTAGAAGAGGTGATTTGGTTTAAACTTGGTCAAAGTTGACTGATTTGACTTTGGATAAGGTTTGAATTAGATAGAATAATATTTTAACTTAGCCATAATGACATTTGATTTGGATAGAGTAATACTTGGTTTTGGTAGAGTAACACTAAATTTGGATGTGATAATGCTTGACTTAGATAATAAATCATGTTTGAAGTGTAAGTATTGTAAAAAATATAGTTATAAAAAACAATAAAACAAGTGCACACAAGAAACAAGCCTTATTCTAGTATTTATATGTTTACAATGTAATAAATTAACCCACTGATCTACTTGGATAAAATGGTGACTAGGTTCATCTCCCAACCCTCACTAGGAGTCTGTATATGGTAAGTAATCTTTATTAAGGTTGTTTTCCATACACTAATAGTTGTTTGTGGTTGAATGGTCTTAAGATATGCAAAATAGGCTCAACTAGGTGCATCCCATATATACCTTGCACCTTGATGGGGGCTAAATGCATAAAAGAGGGTGATAATAGGCTTTGAGATATGGTCTTAACCTTTTACGGCCACTCTAGCCCCAAGATTTTAGTGGAGTGTCACTAGAAATAATTATTCAGGAGTGTTGTCTAGGGTATGTGTGTTAAATCAAAGCTTATCACTTCATAATGTGATTGAAACACACAACCACTTACCCAATAGTGAAAACTCCTTAATTTATATACCCCACCAGAACATAGGGTTGGTACATATGCTAGAGGATGAAATCCCAGTCATCAAACCCTAATAACTCATAGTTAGTGATCAAGGTCCAACTCACACAAGCAAAAATAAAATATGAAGATAGACTATTTCTAATCCTCAGGGTCTCATGAAGGGTGAGAGGAGAGCATATGTAGCATTCTCTTCAGGGCGAGAAGGATAACCAAAGTGTTTTTGATCACCTAGGATCTCGAAATTGGGTAAGGGGAGACAATACACACTGAATCTATCATAAATCCTAAACATAACACGAGCAAATACAAAAAAGTTTGTTTTAAACACCAAATCCAAGTATTTTTTTAATTTTAAAGCACCAAAATCAAGTGTTTATGAGTATTGATTTGAATAATTTATACTTGGACAAGCAAATACCTATGATAATTATTTTTAGTAATATTAGGTTCAATCTTTGATAAGCATGTAGGTCTTCCAAATAATTGGTCAACTCTTATCCATGATTTTATCATTCTATAGGTAAATTCCACTGCGACATGAAGTGATTCCACCATTCTCCAAACAACACAAATAAATAAAAAATAAAAGGCACATTTTCACTAATAAGTTAGAAATTCTAATACTATTAACCATATTTTTTCTACTACCAATAATATTTTTATACTATAAATAATGTTCTTGCTACTTCTAATAAATTTTTCACTATTGCAAAATTTCAACAAAAAAATCATAAAATGTGTTTCCACCAATAATAATCACATGTTCACTACTATGCAAAGCACTTCATCCAATAGGGACCCCATATTTGTCAAACCTATAAAATAAATAGTCAGTAAAAATAGAAGTGATTATAACACCATAATTTTACCAAAGCACAAAGTGATTATGTTGATCCCTATAAACATAAACAAAAAGGTAGACAATATTTCCACTATTACATAGTGCATTTTCACCATTCTCACTCATGTTTCCATCATTATGCAGAGTATTTCCACCAGGAAACTATGACAAAAACTTGGAAGATTTTTGGGGAATATTGAGAAATTTTGGTAGAAATTGGTGTTGAATTTTAAACTAAAAAGAGGATAAAAGGATGTCAATGTTGATTTTGGGTTATGTGTCCCACCGAGCATAACATATGTAACATCATGAAATGAAGGTTATATTTGTTAGTAAAAATCATAAATCAAATTGAAATGCTACCAACAACCTAAGAATTTGTCATCGAATGAGTAAAACTAAGAATAATGTAATTCAAATAATAAAATAAACACATTTTTATACCTTCCTATAATCTTCTTGCCAAAATTAGGATGTGCTTGGATATAGTTATAAAGGGATTCACAAGACGTGTGGGCAATCCAATGACATCTCCCCTTGTATGATTGATGTTTGGATGATGGATGATGAAGATGATTGAAGCTTTGTATAAATATTTAAACAAAATTTTGTGTCACAAATAAGTTTGTTGAGAATGGAAGGTGACCCTTCCATTTATATATTTTTACGATCAATTACGACCATTGATCTTTGATGGAAATCAATGGTGGAAAATCAATCCTACAATGGAAGTTGATAATTTAATGTTATGACATGGAGTGTGTAAGACAAGTCCTTTGTTTGGGTTCTAGTGTGATTTTCATGGGGATTTGTTTTTGACCTTGATGCACATCTTCCATTTTGATTAAAATTTACATTGGAAAAGGGTACAAGTTTAGTTTTTTTAAATTTCCAAGTCGGTGAGTGATGTGCAAAATTATGATTTATTGAATTTAGGTAAATATTACATATGCATTCCATGTAATTTACCATTAGTGATTGATTAATAAGATAATAAAATGTGATTAGTATGATGTGGCCCCTTTTACAAAGTTTCATCTTGATTGGTTAATTGATTTAATTAAACCATGGTGACATTTGTAAAGGAACCACATATTTTGGGATGTTGTTAAATTCTTATTTTGATGCAGTGTGTTTTCCATATTAGGGGTGTTTTGTCATGATTCGAGATAAAACTGATAGTTAACTTGATAATTTTAGATATTCAATTTTTTATCTTGAATTGTTCATTGATGTGGAAACTTGGTTTAATAATTGATGATGACACTGAAGTGTCAAAAATGAAGTGTCTACATAATATACCGCCCATAGACTACTTAAAAAAGTAAGGCAGCAAAAAATATCCTTAAAATTTTAGTTTAATGTTTGGTTAATAACAATCCTAAGTAGTGGGACATGATGTGGAAGAAATTAAAATTTGCATAAAATAATTCGATGAACAAGCACTAGAAAATACCTTTCTAGGTTTTGTGTAGAATTGGTCCAAGAGGACTTGTGAAACTAAGGGAAGTGAGTATGGTGCATGGAATAAGCATAAAAGTATAATACTACATAGAGCATATGCACAAGCTACATCAAGAGGTACATAAAATATTGGATAAAAATAGTTTGCATTACAAGTAATCCATATATGAGAGGCATGAAACAAAGGATTTTAAAGTGGAAGACTTAGTGTTGGTGGTTTTGCATAAGGAGATATTTCCATGTGGGACATATGATAATCTAGAGATGAAAAATATATGACCATGTAAAGTGTTGCACAAATTTTCAAAAATTGCTTATGACATTGAGTTGCCTAAAGAGATGGAAATATTTATCATATTCAAAGTGGTTGATCTGTAAGCTTAGCTTGAGGGGAAGAATGATGATGAAGAGGAAGAGTAAAGATCTCAAATACTTGATTGGAAGGAGTAGACACGTAATAAAGAGGAGGATATAAAGACCATTTTTGACTCTAAGGTGGTGACGAGGACATGTGGGAAAAAATATAATAAATATTTGGTCAAGTGGAAGAATCACGTAGTAGAGAACTCAATGTGATTAGATATCATAAAGATTAATTACTATGGCCAAACTCTTGAATATTAAAATTTGTGAGCATGAGCTCACATTTATAGTTACACAGGGTGTCTGATGCAAGAACATCCCAAGTGAAGATAATTCCTATGTCAACTAAGTTTTGTTTTGTAATTCTAGCTCAAAGTGTAAGAACATAGTCATTTGTTTGGTGCATAATCTAGATGGTTTTCATTTGCATGGGTTACATAGGAGAAATGGTACATAATGGCACAAATATTTTGAACACATAGTGTTAGTGATATGGAACAAGCTATAGTTATCTTAAACTAAATAAAAAATTTCACGTACAAAACTCATTGTGCAAATGGAAGGAACATGTGAATGGAACATCATTTCATGGGAATAAATCTATCTACAAGTAAAACTGGTGTGTATAACATTTGGCTTAACTTAGAGTAGGTTAACTCCAATGTTATTGGATTGGATCTTTAACTCCAAAATTCTTGGAATCGATAGTCAACTCTAAGATTCTTGGAGATAAATTTTAAAGAGAAAAAGTAACATCCAATCATAACCAAGCATAACATGTAGCTTATGCCTTGGAAGAAATATATGTAATATTATTTTCAAATTAATATTAATTAAAACCTGGTGTTTTCAAATTCTTGTGTAACATTGTGTTTGGGTTAGGGTTTACCTCCATTGGAATCCCCATCTTTATGACTACATCATGTATCCAAAATTCAATTTATTAGGGTCCTTATAATTAAAATATATCTCCAACTCTATTATATAACCTATCAAATCTTTGTAGTTCAAACTTCCAATATAGTTAGGAGTGTTTAACTTTTGCTTTCCACCCATCTTGGAAATAACTTTCAAAAATATATGTTTCCATTGATCATTGAACTCTTATAAGAAGTTTCATATTTTAGTATTATTCATCCTCACTTCAGCTACAAATTATCTTTATTTTTAACTCTATAACAACCAATATATCATACATTCCTCTTAGCACTTCTAATAGATTAATAACTATTGATGTTAGTCCTCCTCTTCCAAGAGGTATTTCTTTCTATGTTATTTTGTACTTATTCATAATTATCATTATAGGATTCGAACCTAATTTATACTCAAGTTATCTCATACACTCTCAATTCAATTACTAATAAGGAAATATTAAATATGGCTCTAATACCATATAATGGAAAAGTAGGTTGAGGGTCAAACAAACAACTGACAGCTCACAATCCTATCAAATAAAAAAACTTACAATGGTAGTCAAAATATGGGCACACTACAACACTTCATATATTAATGATTAAAAGACATTAAATTCATTATAACTCTCATACTTATCTCATTTTATCTTGCAGACAAACTTATTATGCTACTTTATTGACTCTGCCTTCTTTAAAACACACATTTATGCTCACTATCTTTGAAGTACAAATATTTTATTCTCTATAATACTACTTATATAATCCAAACTAACTCTAATATTATTGTAACCCATTCCATTTAATGGTCTTTTTTTAAATTTTTTTGGTGGGAATGCCTTGTTTGGTCCTCCTTTAACACAATCTTACACACAACATATATTGAAAAGATATGTTATAAGATTTTTTTGATGTCAAGAGTATGAATTACAATTATTTTTTAATGAATGAAAGTAGTTTTACATAAGATTTTACATGCAAAAAATACATGAACTATTTGAAAAAATAAATTGTGGCACCCCAACACATTTCAAATTTGCAGATCTACATAATTTTCATTTTGAACAAGTACACCAAAAAATGTTCTACGAAGGAATGGTGCTTATTAAGATCTAAACATATTATTTTCCCATGCACAAATAAATGTATACCTCATAAATATTTAAAATTACCTCAACAATTACAATCCATCAAATCATAATAGAAAGGTATTTTTTGTCAGATTTTGTAGTATGCAAAATATAGAAATGTAAATAAGGAATCCATTCAAGGTTCAAACCATATACATTTGTGGAGATTTCCTCTCTTGGTAATAATGTTATTGTGAATAATTTCATGTAATTCCCCTTGGTTTTTCCTCATTTAACATAATATTAAACACACCATATATTATTAAAAAGGCATTACTTGATGTTAGGGAGTATGGATTGCTACATGAACTTGATGGATGTACACGTTGAGAATAAAATAACAATATAATTATATGGAACTATTCATCAAGGTGTTATTTTTGTATATTGATGTATGAGATTCTAGTATTTTATTGTTATATCAAGGCTTGAGCTATTCATCAAGGTGTTATTTCTAATAAATACATAAAAGAAATATGCATTACTTTTATCAATTCCATGTTATTTGTATTATTTCCATCTCATCACGTGATGATGATGACATTTACAAAATTACGTATTGAGATTTGTTTCAAGATAAACTTATGCATCAAAATGTTGTGAAGTTAGAAATATGCATTGGAATATTTATATTTGTTGTGAAGTTAGAAATATGCATTGGAATATTTATATTTTTCCATGTTAATGTTGGATCACTACTTATTTCAACTCCTTAGTGCCCTTTATTATGGATCATTTATGATGTAGGGAATTTTATTGATATGGATTTTAACTTCATAAGGAGGATATAATAGGCTTATAAATGGATTTTAATTTTGTGAAAAAACTCTATATCTTAATTGGCTTTAAATGCAATTTTGGATTTGTGAAGCTAAACCAAGCTTATAGAAGATTTTGAAACTCATGTAGATTTGTAAATATCTATGGCTTATGAGGCTCCCTTAAACATGCAAAGCTCCAAAGTGAATTTTCAAGTTTGATAGGCTTAAAAATTATTTTTTGTAACTCCAATAAAACTTTATAAAGAATTTATTCTTGCATTTGTTGCTAAAATAATCACCTTGAAACACCTAAATCTTATAACCTATTATCAATTCCATTTTATATGAAGGATATCTTGGATATATACAGATACTCTTGCATCAAAATTATAAATAAGTCTTCCCTAAGTACTGAACCCAATGAAAAAAAATCCTTAACTAAGTATAATTTCTATGACAAATGTGATTAAACAAAGAGTGGGCATTAAATAACATTTGGTGGATGTATGGTTGAAGTGGATTTATTATTTATGTATATATTTTTTTTAAAAACTTTGCTTTGGATTTGAAATTTAAAGGTTTCACATAATTTAAAATAATTATTGAGTTGTATTCATTTATTATGGCCATATTCGCATAAAGTGAAATTAAAGGAGTGGTTCTAATTTTTTGTTTTAGTGTGATTTAAATAAAATAAATGAATTCAAAAAGAAATTTTAACGTTGGAAAATTAAGAACAAGAAGGTAAAAATAAATTAACTTTCAAATTAAGAATATTATAATCACCTAAAAGTGATACTTGAGTGCTAAGAGTGCTACTTGAGACCACATATCCCTAGCTTAGCCCTAGACCTATCCTAAAGCCTATTTTCACACTTATAAAGTACTAGTGTAGGCCATAAACATCTTTAGTCATCCCTAAAGTAGTCCTAGACCCTCATTCTTTCATCCTAGCCCTTCATGCCTAAGGTTTTTCTAGTTGGACACTAGCACCATAATAGGGACAATAGCACCATATGGCACTAGTGTCCCAATATTGGTGCTACTATCCTTTCCCTCCTTTTTCCACAAATGGATATCTTTTCAAATCTTGGACCTCTTAGGGTCAGCCTAAACCTCTTTTAGCACCCATACAAACACTAAAATAATATAAATACATGAGTTTTATCCCTTTATCCACTAGATGGAAATCATATACAAATTACATATGCAAACTCAAAATAGGTTATGCATAATTAAGGTTATCAATCCCTATTATTCCCTACTTCTGCATAGTATCATCTAAAACATTCCTAAGCTCATTTTACTTAGACTTCCAATCTCAAGCATATTCAAAGCACACAAGTCAACTATCATACTAGGTTCAATTTCACTTGCACCAACACTTAGGTAGGGAGAACTACATCAGGCTTGATCCCTCTTTGGAGTATTGGTATGTAGGCAAATCTCATCACAAACAGGTGTTAAGGAGGTCCATCCTACCCCACTAATAAACACACTTTTCTATTTGTATCAACTAGATGACATAGCAACATGGAGGATTAGGGTTTACTCATAAATTTAGTCAAAATAAACCATATACAAGGTTTTAAAACTCATGCATGTAGGAGCAGGACTTACAGATCTAGACATAGGTGTACCCAAAAGCTCAAGATAGTCTTACACAAAGGACACTACCACTAAAGTAAAGATAGTAGTGCCACATGGAACTACTATCTAATTAGGGCACTACTATCTAGGAGGAGTTTTGACACCCAGATTCTATTTGTTACACTAAGACTAGCTTCTGTCTCAGTTTTCATCCTCCAAGTCATCTATCTTAATCATTTTCCAGCTAAGTTCTTATTTACATTATTTATTTTTATTTTTAAAAAGGTCAAATTATTCAATTATGTAACAAATCAGTGTCTATATGTATTACATATTTATACCCTAATTTACTATACTTAGCTATTTAACAACATAGGATTTACATTCACTAAGTCCTAAAAATTTAAAAGATTTAGTGAACCCAACTTACTTTGAGCACATTATTTCAAAACCCTAGTGCACCATTAGGGTTTCCCTTCTTATTTCTAGTATCTAAGTTTTTAGTTTGTATCCTATCATCATGATTATCATGATAGACTCCATTTTCTACTTTTTGGTACAAAGTCTTGTGGTTTATTTAACATGCTTATTACCCACCATTTTATATAAAAATTCACATGTATATCACTGCTCTTATGGATCATGTCATAGCTCAGCTTATTTTACATATTGGTCCTCCCCCTTGTGAGTCCCATTCTTATGAGGATCATTAATATATGGCTCACTTTAAGTTACCTTTGGTTACTACTCGATGACAGAGGGATCTGAGGTATCCTTTCGTTCCACCTCCACATAGAATAGTTGTTTATATCTGCTCCCATCCTACCTCTATTACTCACCCTTGGTAAATAATATATCCCATGGTTCGAGTTGTTACTAGATGGAACAACGTGCCTCCTCATACTATGTAGTAACAATGTAATACCACCATCACTCCTCATCCCCATCACACTACAACAGGACCAAGAGATCATAACAGAGCATTTGATATTGTGGATCAATTGAGAAACATAATAACTAAGATATCCATATTAGAATTACTTCAATAGGTAACCATTTTCAAAGATATACTTTTTCAAACACTCAATCATACATCTTTGCCTTGTGACACAAAACCAACTTACTTTTCATCCATCATGAACATTATCAAGGACATTGATGATGTTATATATTTTTCCAATGAGGATTTGCCATGACAGTCAGTTATTGATCAAAATTTACTATTTTTTATTTAGGCATAAATCAATATCACCATTATTAAATTTATTTCTAATTGATAGTGCTTTAGGACTTAACATATGTAACCTCACATTTATACAGATTATGGGGGCTGATATAACATCCATTCAGAAGCCATATAAGAATATTAGAGGTTTTGATGACCATTGGGCTCTATTACATTGGATTTTATGGTTAAGCCAAAAACTCTACCTACATAGTTTCAGGTGATGCCTGATCATTTTTATTATAACCTATTACTTGGGAAACCTTGGATACATGTTATGGAGGCCTTACCCTCTACCTTGCATAGACGCATCAAATTTTTACATGATTAATACTTATACATGTGTCTAATAGATAATCAACCATTCAGATATTACAAAGTCACCGAGCCTACCACCCAAAGTACATCTTCAGATGGGACACCTCATGTTCTTATAGAGTCCCCACCTCATAGATTCTAATTGAGTAGATGCATATATATCAGGTTGGGGAATCCAATAAGACTATTCATGTACCTTTTCCATATCTTCCTAAAACATAATGACCTTTATGCATGATAGAGGAGGACCATCCCACAATAAATATATCCCCACCTAGGGTGGATGATGAGATTCTCACAGCACAATTACCATTATTTGTTAAATCAAAAGAAGTATACATCCTTAAACTTGATACAAATTATCAAGCCACCACAGAGGATAATCCAATACCTATTGACATTTATGACTATTTATTTGGATTAATTTTCACACCAACGGGCCCAAGAGAGTACATAAATGATTATAAGGCACTCATACCTTTTTATACACTAGAAGCACCACTAGTTCATAATCCTATAGCCATAGGCTCACCTACTCAGTTACATTTGGTAGTATATCCCTCCATTCATTCAATGCATATTGTTACATCTATGGATATGGACCCAATTATATATATTTAGGTAGGAAGTTAATAGGATATATCATACCATATTCTACAAATATTACTTAACAGAAAATTGATGGTATTACCCATAATTTGTCATAGATATGTTAGTAGATTGTCATAATAATGTCAACCCTTTTATCATTTTCATAGACTTATAAGACATGACACATATACATGATCAACATTACAACATAAGTTGAATAAGTTTAAGGCTCAAGGCACTATTTAGATTATACAGCCTCTACCTCCACAAATATAGGCACCATGATAGAATCATCATCGACATAGATAATCATGGAATGATCCATTGACTATCCATATTTTTGTTGTAGATAGATACATCCCCCATGTGGCTATATATGAGGATTATGATCCTAATACTTGCACTTTGGCATTTTTACAACACATAAGCTAGTAAGAAAATGATCTACAACATGCCATACATTGTTAGGATTCCATTAGACATATCACACTACTAGTTGCATGTGGCCCCAAGGTGGCTAACACATTATTCTTTATCATGAGTAGGGGCAATAATATACATGCTACACTTGGAAATACATGGTTACATGTGATGGATGCCATAGTTGATTGATCAAATAGATGTTTGACATTCAATCATGAGGATAGATTGTTTGTATTTTACATGATGGAACAGATGAGAACCATAGGTTTTATACAAATACTCTATGGTCCAATGTGGTTTACCTTGTGAATACATGATAGGCATCCTACATAGTAGAGCAACATATTATTTGAATGCACAAAATCCAGACTAATGTCAAGTACAAGGATTTATTAATACATATAGAATGGTATGATAATCATGATGATGAGGAATTATTTGAGTTCAAATAGATCCAGTATCTAACATTGGATGAACTCCTAGCTGATCCACCATTTGATTATCCACATCCCATGGATGTGCTCTTGGGTCTATAGAGACATTACACTGTAGTTGTACACTATCTCATTCATTTCCAATATTTACATAGACTTACTTTCCTTATTTCTTGCTCTTTGTATATAGTTTCATTTTCATGTTGCTTGTACATAGCTTATATCCAAAACATACAAAAATATGCAATTTTTCAAAAACACAAAAATATTCAAATGTTTACTCAGAAAAAACATAAATTACAAATTGTATACATTAAAATGTTTACATTTTTTATATTTTATAGACACTAAATATGTTATCTATCTTAGTATAGTTGGTCTTATCATACGTACATGCTTCACTTGTTCTTGTCAAGTGTTTTTAGATTGCTACAGGACTCCCCACTACATCAATCCAAATTTACTATTATATTTTTATTGGGTGCATATACACCCATACAAAAGTTCTTCATTTGACACATTTGCCTAATTGGGGGCACCCTATATATAGTTTTGATTACTAGGTTACATCTTTCCATAATTTGCATCACATCTTTAGCATTTTTATATATTGATATTGATCATGCTACACTCACTCAAATTTTTTGTTAGTTGTTACTAATTTAGACTCAGCATATGTACCTCTTGGATCTTATAAATATTTATATTGCATGTTTATGTATACTTTAATTTCTATCTTTCCTAATTTAGACTTGATTGTGTCTCTATGGTTTTTTTCTTCAAGGGTGTTTAAATATGCCATTGTTCTTTGGCTCTACACCCCTTCTTTACATAGAATGTATGCTTTAGACATGTGCCCATATCCTTGTGTGTGTTTTTTTTATTGTGTATGAAGACATTTGAACATGTCCTTCTATGTGGCTCTAAGTCAACTTATTTTTTATTTGTGTATGTGGGAATTTAAACATGTCTTTGTATGTCTTGCTTTCTCAGATTTATTGACATGTGCTCATGTTCCTTGTATTGTGGCCCCTTGGCCTACTTTGCATGCCTCATGTGTGTTGTATATATGCTTTATTTTATGCATCATGTCCATGACACTTATATCTTACTTGTTACACACTCCAGGTTTAGATGCCATGAGGGACCTCATGCATCTCTCCTTCCTACTTGGGTGTTGTGATTGACATCATGCCCCATACCCCTATGTAGCTACTCAGGTTTATTATTTCATAAATCATTGTATCTATCTTGATAACATTGTGAATATTAGACATAGTGTACATCACACATTATAAACTTAGACTTAGATTATCTTACATTTTGATGTTATGTATGCACATTATATTAGATTATTAAATAGATATCATATATGCTCTGGATAACACACATATTATAAATATTTTTTATTTTAAGGATAATTATTACATAGGATCAACAACTCCCCTCAAAAGAGGGTGAATTCATAGGGGTTTGTCACAGAGATCAAGCTCCCATAATGCACTCATAGTACATTTTTTTAGCACACAGGATCAGGTTACAAAAATCAAACTAAAGTAAACAAAATGGAAAATAATGACATAGAGATCAATATAATTGCACACAAATCATAGAAAGTATATATTAGCACCTAAATTAGGACACTATCACCACATGGTACTACTATCCAAGATATGGCACTATTATCTAGTAGTCTCAACTTTAAAAAAATCTAGATTGTCTAGAAATTTATGGTAGGTACAATTCAAGTTTGCATAAGTTCAGTTATAGATTTACCAATTTTGCTCAGTTTAGCTCAAATTTCATACTAGTTTAGCTCAAATTCATACCAATTTGCTTAGATTAGGGGCATTATGCATGGCATGACCATTCACATTTTTAGTTTAGATACTTAGATACAAATTAATAAAACTCATTCCAAAATCTATATGCTCAGATATCATATTAGGGGCATGTGCACAACACATTATTTTTGTATGCTCACTTACACATTGGTTGATCAGATGGAATGAAAAATTTCATGTCATTCTCCATGCTATATATACCAAACATAATATTCTAGGTTACACACCAGTTCCATACCTTACTCCATTTACAGTGGTTGGCATTCCTGAGTGGTCGCAGAGCCAACATTTCTAGTTATAAATATCTAATTAGACATTTATAGTTACATCATGTAGTTTTAATTTTAGATGCATCTAATATACATGGGTAGGCAATGATGGATTCATAGTGTACTTTATTTATTGATCCACCCACATGAGATGGTTGGGCATACCATTAGTCCAATCCAAGTTATTCAGAAGTCATGATCCACCAAGTAGGGGTGGGTAATGAAGCGGTCAAAATCAAATTGAGTTATTGAGCCACACACATATGAAGATTAATCAAACCATCAGCTCAGTCTAATTTATTCATTGATTAATCAATATATACATATACACACATAAGTTGTCACTCGGTTTATGCATTAGTTCATGTACCTAGTAAGGTGTATTCATTCCTTTCATCTCTCTTATCCCTTCACTCAATTTTAATCAGTGTCACTTCTTTAATTAGTTTGTATTTACTTTTGATATCTATTAAGAAGTGATATATGAATGTTTCACTTATATGACATACATTGGATCATGCTTCACGTACTCAAATCTAGACTCATAAGCTTCACCTCTTAAGTAAGTTCAGGTACACTTCTTTTTCCTTTTATCCTAGTCATTTCACTTTGTTGCATTTATAAAATAAGGGGGGGGGGGCGGAAATGTAATCATCCAAAAGTGACAGTTGAGTTATAAGAGTGATACTTAATACCACCTATCCCTATCTTAGTCTTAGACCTATACTAGATCTTATTTTCACACTTATCCAGCCTTAGTGTGGGCCACAGGTGTCCTTAGTCATCCTTAAAACAATCCCAAACCCTCATTCTTACATTATGGCCCTTCGTGTCTTATGTTCTTCTAATTTGAAATTAACACCATAATAAGGATAGTAGCACCACATGGTGTTAGTGTCCCAATATTAGTGCTACTATCCTTACCCTCCTTTTTCCAAAAATGAATGTCTTTTTAAATCTTGGACCTCTTAGGGTCAGCCTAGACCTCTTTTAACACCCACATAAGCACCAAAATAGTATAAATACATGAATTTTATCCATTTATCCAATATATGGAAATCAAATTTACATTACATATGCAAACTTAGAACAAGTTATGCACAATTAAAGTTATCAATCCCTATTCTAACCTACTTCTGCTTACTACCATCTATAACATTCTTAAGCTCAAATTACTCAAATTTCTAGTCTCAAACACTTTCAAATCACTCAAGTCAACTATCATACTAACTTCACTTGTACTTGAAACAACACTTAGGTGGGGGCTCGATCCCTCTTTGGATTATTGGTATGTAGGAAACTCTCATCACAATAGGGTGTTAAGAAGATCCAACCTACCCCACCAACAAACACACTTTTATAATTATATCAATTAGATTCCCTAGCAACATGGAAGATTAGGGTTTACTCATAAATTCAATCTAAATAATCCATCTAAAGGGTTTTAAAACTCTTGCATTTAAGAACAAACCTTATATGTCCAGATATAGTTACACCTAAAAGCTCAATATAGTCTTGCATAGAGGACATTATCTCCAAAATAGGGACACTACTGCCACATGGTGCTACTATCCAATTAAATCACTATTATCTAGGAGGGGTTTTGACACTTAGATCTTGTTTGTGACACTTAGACCAACCTCTACCTTAGTTTTAGCCTCTAGGTCATCCATCTCTATCGTTTCCTAGCTAAGTTCTTATTTACATTATTTATTACTATTTTTATAATGGTCAAATTAGTCAATTCTATAACAAATTACTAGTTGTATTTATTTCATATTTATATCCCAATTTATTATGCTTACCTCTTTAATAACATAGGATTTACATTAACTAAGTCCTAAAAGGTTAAAATAAATATCAAGCCAACATAATTTAGAATATAACAACTTATTAAAGTATAAAAGGATAAAATTCAAGTTAGTGTAAACTCCTGAGAAAGTGTCATGGGAATAAATTAAAAAGGAAAAAAAGAGTTCTCTTGAATCTACCAAATAAAACTATGTTCTAATAAATAGAAGATCCTAAAACTACATGTAGATTTCATAATAATCAACCAAGGAGATTGTATATTGGGTAGGATATTACCAATAAATTAAAAAATATAGGATATGGATGCTTTCTAAGGATTTGTTTAACAAGAATTCTATAAGGTATGAGGAAAGGTTCAAATTTTTGTGAGTGTGGTGCATGCTCTTAGGCAGTTATACATGAAATAAATTGGAAACCTGAAATAGCCAAGTGGTTTATTGAATCATTATAGAGAAGCCCTAAGAAATGTAGTGAATAATGAAGGAAAAACCATATTCCATATTAATTTAGTGGACATTAGGGATATGTTTTATGTTATTAATAATGTCCTAGGATTGGGTGTATATGGGTTTTAACAAATACCTGTGTGACAAAATAGGTTGTTGTGAAATAAAACTATCTAAATATTGGAATAAAATATCCACTAATGTTGATGTGGTATTATATTTTATGGTTAATTTCAACAAAAACATGATAGATAATCAAAATTTCAAAGTCTTTATAGTCCATGATATGAGAAGAAAACTATTGGGAAAAATAGTGTAATCAAAACTTCATATCACCTCGTGATCCATCATCATAAAGGTCATATGTAAGAATAACATATTATATCTCCTTATATAGTTAACTACAATAAATTACAATGATGTCTAATGTGTTCCCACTAAGAGAAATAAATTAATTCAAAATTAGTCATTACAATCATAATTAAATATTTTAACATACTAATTGTAAGACAATAATTATCCTTTTTAATTTGTTAATGTGGGTCTCCAAGAATGACTCAAACCTAAGCCCTCATACCTATTCAAATTATCAGTATGTTTAATGATCTCAAAAACATCTCTAAATTTAAATTTGTAATAATGGTTCTCCAATGTGACCACATTGGCGTCCTTCATGTGGATCAAGAGTTTAGTTCTACCCTATTGTCCTGCCAATGTTGATTTCTCCTTCTTAAGGAAGATACCAATGGCATGTTTTTAAATCCTAGTCTAGATGCACCTACCTATTTCATGATTTAAAACTTTATTTTTTAGACAAAAAATTTAAAAATTGGTTCCATGTACTATTTTTATTATTTGAGGGTTTTCTCAACTTATTATTATGTAAAAAAATTGGTGTTAATGCTTTGGTACCTTAATATTCTATAAATTTTGTGGTATGTTCCCTTTATATAAGGTATATAATCCATTAAGCCTTATAAACACCTATACTTTGACATAAAATATGTTGTTTCAAGGATAATATATAATGGATGTCGATTAATCCAATCATATCATAATTCACATCACTAAGAGTCTTGTGACATCATTAAATAAATGCTAACAAAATACATACAAAACAATGCCATAATTGACAATCTACAAGCATTTATATCTCATAAAGAAGGAGATGGCATAATAGTTGACAATGGTTCAAACATTTTTTTTATATTAAATAATTTATGTATGGCCTTGGACTTAGCTTGGGTGATTTAGCCTAAAATTTTACATCTATCACTATAGATGATGGTATTAAGAGGGAACCCCTTGGTTGTGTTAATATAACTATTAAAGTGGTATAAAATACAATACAAAATCTATTTCATGTGGTACCCACAATTGGATCATACATGGATCTATTATGTTGGTTATTGATACATCAAATGAAAGTAATAACTTCTATTGTGCATCAATGTTTTAAATATGGGCATCAAGGTCAAGTGGTTACAATTCACAAATAAACTAATTTTAAAAAGGATAAAACCAAGGATGAAGTGTTATACATAGAATCATTTTAATAAGTATCACAAAATTTATATAAAGCAAGAACACATAAAATACAAATGTATAAATCAATTCCATAAGGGTGCAATTATTACATAACATGTATTTGAAACAAATACAAAACCATGAAGAAAATTGATGTATGAGAGACATTATATACATACTGAATAATTTTTAAAATTATTATGATTATGATTATGATTCGTTACCTTTTCACTCATGAATCCCATGATGCTTGTGGTATTAGTGTTTCAAATTTTATATCTTATGGTAATTATTATATACCTCTCAACATTATTTGTTAGCTTTTTCTAACAAGCCTCTTATTTTAGAAATTGAAAACTTACTATTTTACATGATATATTATATTTATTTGCATCATTATATATTTTTATGATTGTTTATTTACCTTATGTGTTTCTTATTAGCCATATATGTCCATGATTACTTACCTATTGATAGAGGTTATATTTCTTATATATTGATTTATCAAATTTTTGACTGAGTTTTAATCCTAATTAGACAAACTACTGAGTAAAATAAGATTGTACAAGATATGTAATAAATCACACAAACTGATTTAGAACTTGATAAATATAAAAATATGCTAAAAGTTAAAGCACCAAATAAGAAAAACTTAGTTGTAAATCAAGAGTGCAATATTGTAAGTGAAATTGTGAAATTTATTGTGACTGTATGAGGCTACTTTAAATCAGGAATAGGACCTTGCATCTTCCTGAGACAAGGCCACACTATATGGGGAAGGCCAATTAATGTTGGTGTTTATAGGGCATGTTGGCCTCTATAAGGGTTTTAGCTCTCTTTAAAAATTGATTTTTGTAGACACCTCATTTTAATCACTTATGTGTCTAAATTATAATTGGAATGACTTTCCAAAATCACACAAAACTTTGATTAGAAATCATAAATTGATCTATTCTACCTACATAACTATCATTCTAATATGAAATTGTAACAAAACATCCCTAATTGGGGTAATGCATTGTATCAAAACATTTAAATCAACATCAACCTCTTCAATCAAATCGACCCTTTGCAAGTGTTATTATAGGATAATTAAATGAATATTTGATTGGCAAAAGAATGTTACAAAATGATGTAGAGGTATGGGGAGAATTCATCAAACAATCATCTCAACATTCTAGTCCTATCAAAGGTATCATCCAATATTTTATTTTGTCTTGAATCTTATTTTTTAATCAAGATCTTCATTTATCTCTTTGGGCTTAAGACTTTTTTCCCTTAGTATGTAAACATAGAGGTAGTTATGGAAAAGAGGTTGGATGTAACTTCCAAGAAAACCTATGTTGAAATGGAGAAATAAGTCATTATATGTGGGGGTTCGTGTAGGAGAGTGTTATAGAGGATATAATAGTGGAGATAGAGATCTCTAAAAGAAAGAGAGGAGAATATGAAGATGAGTTTGTGCACAATCTCCTTGTACAAGATGATATGTCCATATTTTGAACTACAATGTAATTTGGTTTGATTCAAATAATATTTTGAATAAGATTTTGTAGGAAGTTACTCTCTCCTTGTATAATCATGTGTTTATGTTGAATAATATACTACAATGTGAAATAATTTGAGATTGCATATATTCTCTATAGGTATATGTGAGGATTTGCAAGTTGGAAGGAGTATTACTTACAGTCAAGAAGGCAAGTTTTAGATAAATTATTTTAAGAGAAAGAAATAAGTATCATTAATTGTGAAAGTGTAAAAGGATATATATACCTTTGGATGATTGAATATATCACTCTAATTGTAGGAAACTCATATAAATTAACTCTCTTTAGAACCCTGATCCTTTGTAAGGGTAAAGACATGAGTGTACATTATCATATCTGACTTGCATGAAGATGAGAAAGATTTTGTTGGTGTTTTGTATTAATAAAACCCTGTTCCATTTGAAAGGTAATATTATTAATGATATTATTTATTTGATTATTATTCATCTCATCAAATATAAATCAGGGTTGGAATTTGAATCTACAGTGCCTGGAGGATGGTACTTTGTGTATGTAATTTCAAAACCCTATATGTAGGGTACTATGAAATGAAAAGAATGTATTGAAAGGTGTAATGAAATAAATGTGTGGATTAATATATGGGGAGAATAATTTTTTTATATAAATATAAGGATCATTTTTGATTGAGGATCCTTGATACATAACACATAGACCTACCCTACCATGCCCTATTCTACAGTCAAAGAAAATCCATTTTCTATGGTCAAGAGAAGTAAATAGAATGAGAAATATTGATTAGAGAGTTGGATTTTTATTTGATAATTTTTTTTCACATAGATATGGGTTTGGACATCACTATAAACTCTATAATATTTATTGAGATTTGTTCACAAAACACAGAACCCTATTTTGTATGCATATTACCCTTGTTTATGTAGTCAATACTCTAAAGACATGTGAAAGGCCTAAAAATGATGTATTAAATTTTTTATAGGTAAATTATAGGTTTTAATAGTGTGTAATATCATTAAAAAGGTTCTAGAAAGGAATAATTTAAAAGGAAAGGAAAATAGATAGTCAAAACAATGCATAGTTAATGGAATCATACACAGTCAACTAAGACTTTGAAGTTTAAGCAAAGAGTAGATGAATGGGGGATGATATATTTTTATATAATTTAGGTAATATCCAAATATAAATTTTAAAGTGATTTGGTTAGTTGAAATGTTATGGAAATCAAGTTATGTAATTTTATATGCCCTCGGCCTAAGCAGGACTAGTGAAACCTTAGAACTAGGGTTTTTTGTGTTTTAAGGAGTTTTAACCCTAGGAAAATCCTAAAAAATTGTGATAATACCTTATTAAAGGTGAAAATAATGAATATTTTTTTTTTACTTTAATTTATGCCATACAATACTATTACCAGAGTTGGAGTATGCACTAGGGTTAATTAGGCCTATTTGAGAGAAGGATAAAGAAGGAAGTATGAGATAATGGTGGATTTTAGCTATGAAATTTGACACAGACATAAATAAGGATATAAGGCACCCCTAATTTTATTCAAAATATATTTATATATAATAAATTATCTTTACAAATCAAAATATAGGGAAAAAGGTTATAAGCCTTGGAGAAGCATTGTGTCCAGAGGGTGTTGAGTGAGGGTCTAAGATTGTTTGAGTGCATGAAGGATGTAGTACCAGGTATTTTAATAACATAAAATACCATTTATACATTGATTTTTTATTCTTAAAAAATATATCAATATTTAGGTTTTGAAGCCTAAGTGTCTAGCTTAACAAGAAGCTAATGGAAGCATGATGAAGAGTTTGTGCATGAGATAAATAGAAAGAGATAAAGAGTGAGTTGTGAATGTATGGATAGAGTTAAATAAAATTAATGAGGTATTTATAAATTCACAATGACTAAGTACTAAATAAAATAAGTCTTAAGCCCAAAGAGCCAAAGGAAGAGCTTGATTGAACAAGAAGATTTAAAATAAATCAAAATATTGGATGAGACCTTTGATAGGACCAGAAGGTTAAGATGATTTTTTGATGAATTATACCTATGACTCTACATCATATAAGTCCCCAATTATTCTAATTATTCATTAATCTTAGTTAATCTAGCCTAATCTTTCTCTAATAGTAAATTCTATAACTTTTGAAATTATCCTATTTTCCTAAATCAAAATTGAATTGTTAACTCACATTTGTGATATCATAGAGAAAAGTCAATAGAATGGAATGGAGTGAAAGTAAGGTGTATTATGACATGGTCACTTACACACACTTTTACACCTCTTACATATCCTCTTACACACTCATATCTTCCATGGCCTATGCCACACTCTAAGAGGACCGTTCATTACACTTTTACTCCATAGTTCATTCCACACTCCAAAAATGTCTTAAATAAAGTTTCTTGCACACTCTTTCTTGGGAAATAATGAGTTTGAGGACTCCCTCTCACTTTTTATATTTATCTTAGATCAATCGCTTATATTCAAACCAAAATTCTATAAATTGAGACCTTTACCACCATTGTAGACATGCTCTCTTAAACTAAACTTACCATGCCAAAATCATAATAGAGCTTCACTTCTTCATGCCATTTCTCAATCCAAGACAAGAGTAGATAAGGGAAAATGTTTCCTACATGCAAAGTGGACATTTCCAAGGACCTCTAAATCTACAAGCTGAGCACAAGCCTCTTTTCAGACCAATAATCAAAAGAGTCTCCAAGGAGGTATAAAGAGTTTGTTTGATTTCTATATTATTATATTTTTTGTTTGATCTTACTCAATCTTAGGTATTAGGATTATAATTTTATTATATTTAAGTTGTTTTTGATTTATTCACTAATGATTGACTAACCCTCTTTATATTTTTAATCTATAATTAGTGCACCTTTACTTGTAAGTCTTATTTGGATGATCAGATCTATGTGATTTACTACAAAAGCCACTATGTGCCTTCTTTACTTTGAACACTATATTAATAGAACCCATGCGGTAAATGGAAAAAATTTTAAAAAAGGAGTTAGTGTCTAAATTTTTGCTTGACCTCATCACACCCTATGTTGAGTGATACCTATATACCAATACTCTGAAGAGGGATAAAAATCCATACAATTCTCCCGTTAGGTGGTGTGTGTGAAAGAATAGGGTAATGATATATGTTAGTGATATACTTGTGTGATTAAATTCTTTGACAATGGCTTATGATCTTGGAGGTATATTTATACTTATTTTAGGGATATTATGGCTATGTGGACTTAGAATTGGGAAGAATGGATGATTTTCTCTCAATGCGCAGTTATATGTTTTAGTGTTTTCTCTTGATATGAACCCATAGTGATAAAATGGTTAGAAAATGTTGTTTTATAGTGATAATTTTGGATTTAATTAAAATGGGACTTTTAAAATGTGTGGGATTACCCATTTGATAAATCTAAATTTGAGAAAATAGTTATTATTTAGCGGGAGGATATGATCAATGAAATCAAACATGATCAACAAGTAGAATAGTCTTGAAAGAGAGGCCTTGTCTAAGGAGTAGAGAAACTAAAATATAAGTGTGGATAAGTTTTATATTGATTTTAGGATACTTATAATGGTTATTATGGATATTTAGAATTAGATTTTTTTTTTAAAGTTAAGGATCATCCACATAGAACTAAAGGGCAATCAAGGATAGTGAAATTGGTCATGAAATATGTGTGTATAAGGAATGGTCCAAAGTAAATTATTATATAAATTAATTTTAATTTATGTCTTTACATTTACTACCATTTTATTCTAGTAAATTATCAAAGTGAAAGTATGAGAGCAAAAGGAAAAGAGTTATACATAAACTTACCTGTGAATAAAAATCTTGAATGTAGGCCACAATGATGGACTGCGCTTTATGAAAACTTGAAATGAAACATGTATAAATCAATCCTTAGGATAAAATATGAAAGTAAATAAAAAAAATTATAGATCAAATATCAAGGAATGAATACACATTATTAGGTATACAAACCACTATGCTTTCTGGTGAAAAATTGGTGACTATAGAGGTTAGGACCCTTGGATATTTTCATCTTCATTAGAACATTTTGATTAGAATGTGCATGCCTCAATCCTCATTAATAGGAGAGTGTTCTTAAAAACTCAGGTGTGTTTGATTCCATCATTGCATATATAAGGTAGTATAGTAGTTTTGAATCCTTGTATGAATTCCAAAGGATCAATTTGGTGAAAAAATTGGTAAATAAAGGTGAATCAACTAATTTAGACAAAAAAAGATTCATTTTTGGTGTAAAAATAGTGAAAAAATAGTATGTTCTAAGTATAGTGTGTATAACATAGAGAATGACATAGATTTCTATTATTTTTGCAAAACTGGTGTAGAATTGAGCAAGGAGATGTTCATGTGCCACATAGATGCCCCCAATCTAATATATGGGTGTCCATGGATTTTGAAACTAAGTAATATCATGTGATTTTATGAGTAAAATACATGTAAAAACTTATAAAACATGTGCCACACATGATTACCTTAATCCAAGTAAAATATGAGATCAACCTAAATTTTCATTTGAAATAATTATGAGTTGCTTTTGTAAATTGCGCTATAACCAATTATGATTTTGATAAATTCTAAAAATCATTATTTTCTACCTACTAGGATAAAATGTAGTATTTTAGACATGACCACCTTGTGCCTTGTCTGAATGGATCATTATTGTCTAAAACTTCTTTCTAGGTAATTTGTGGGTATGCACTATGATCAACTAAACAAAATTTATCCTTTCCTATCTATGGAGTGTACTTTTACAACTTAGTCTCTAAGATGATCCATTGTGTATGCCCCCCCTTTTGATGTGAGTTATGAATCCTACATAATAATTTACATCAAAATAATAAATTTATGTGAATGATGTTATATTAAAGATTAAAATCTAAATAAGAAATGATAATATTGGATATCATGGAATCATCATAGATAAATTGAGCAATATAGTAATATAATATGCATTTAGAACCAAACATACATAGTGTCATGTATAAATAGATGTTAGTGATGAGAAACATGGTAAACATTGATCATATATTAAGCATTTTAAATGGAATAGAAAAAATTAGGGAGGAAGTATGATATCCATCATGACATAAAAAATTTAAGAAAATCCCTGATGCCCATTTAAAAAATAGAGTAAATAAGAGTCATGACCATCACACACACACACACACACACACATAAATAGTACATGAAAAAGCACAAAAAACATGCAATAAGGTTAAGGGTCCACATAGAAGGGACATTTTCAAATTTCACTCACGTGCATAGAATCACACAATAAATTCTTAGAGCCACAATAAAGTACATGTCCAAATGTCCACAATCCATATAAGTTGAATACACACAGAACATGAAGCAAGAAATAAAAAATGAAAAAACATAAATTAATAAGTGAATTTGATCTACATAAGCAACTTGTAACATCATGATATGCATTAAATAATTTGCCTAGTAAGATAATAATGTGAAAGTAAGTGATCAAATAATCATGTAATGTAATGTACTAAAGTAGTAACAATAGGGATAGTCATAGAACAATAAAACCTATGTAAAAGGATTCCCTAAGTGAACTTGATATGATATAGAAAATTTGTATAGGGCCTATGTTTATTTTGAATCAAATAAATTAGAGCCTATATTCATTGGGACAAGTCTACTAGAATTGGATAAGAGCACAATGTGTTATTGTCTGAGTTAGAGAGGTTTTGTCTGTGTATAGTTTTTAGGTTTTAGAGAATATCACCACCTAAAAATTCATATATAATTGATATCATGTGTGTTCTATAATTCACTCATGTAAATTTTTGAAGCATATTTGATATAAAACTAGATATAGATAAATACTGCATATACTAAGCATAAAATTTAACTGATGTAAATGAACTAGACACATAATGCATAGAAATTGGTTTTTATAATTTTATGAAATATTATATTTTTGAATATATGAAAACCAAAAAAAAAACATATTAACCAATAACTCCTAAAAGAGCCTCACAATAAATAGGTCATGAATCTAGCATAGAAAGGATGGCCTCTTTTGAAAATTAAGTATCATGCCATTGTGAAGTAATTATTCTCAACTCAAAATTTGTAAATTGATCTAATTGTGTAACATAAGTGCCACTATCATGATTTTAATATGTAGTATACTTCATATGTGGTTGAGCATGGGGAACTATGGGACTCTTTATAACCCATCTTGAAGTGTACAAACTCTATGTTGGTGTCTTTTGTGGAACACCCTTAGTGTTTTGTAATGCTAATTTAGGGCATGCTAGAGTACAGAGTGGCTCTCTAAAATCTATGACAAATCTATTATTAAGTATATTTTCAAGGAAATTTCTCCTTAGAAATGAAACCACTTGATTTTAAATGTTATCAGTAGGTTGACCCTTTTTAGTTTGTTCAACTAAAACATGTTGGTAGGAATAATGACCTTTGGTTGGAGGCATTCATATGAAATATCATGAACTATGATATTAGAAAAAATGTATTTCAAACATATGTGTATTTTATAATCAACTACATGAAGCTATTGAATCTAATGACATCCTCATCACATATCAAATCCTATACTATGTATGACTATGAACTTGGTGGCCACATGTGTGGGACCAACCTAAAGTGGTAATGTGATCTCACCAATATAACTTTGAACATAACCATTGAATCCCTTAATGACTATGGTAATGTGAATTATATCTCTATTTAAGTATCCAAGTTGAGAGATAAGTGTGATAGTTAAAATAATCACACTTGAACCACAATAAATCATGACACTCTATATATGTTGATGATCAATGTATGCTCAAATTAATAAAGAGTATAAATCACAATCATCATTAACTATCTAATGCTCTAAAAATTTGATGAGTGGCCTAGATGACACTAAAGTATGATTTGTACTAGTGATTCCATTCAAAGGATGTTGAGCCTCTATATGAGTATGATAAGAAGATGGTGGAAGTTATACATTATATGTGTAATATGCTTCTAATTTGTCTATTGTTTCTTGACTTACATGCTTAGGGAAAGGATCACTGAATATATTCATTATTATACTATCACATTTTTGTGCCTTTTTACTATAATTATGAACACTCACATTAATTATGTTATCATTTATCAAGTCATTAATATTATTTATCAGTTTAATAGATCTATTGGTAGTATGCCCTTGTGCTTTGTGATAATCAAAAAAATGAATATGATCAAACCTTTTGGAAGAGATTTAATCACATCAATCTCTTTAATGGGAGGGATCGATATGAGATAAAATTCTAATAAATTTTGTAACATTTTTTAGGGAGCTTCTGATAAGTTAGTAAAATGTATCCTTGGCAAAGATGATAATACAATACATAGAGTAAGATACGAAACTACAATCATTATTTCCTTTTGATCACTCTTATTTCAAGTTGGTATCTCCTTATATAGTGTTTATTCAAATTATTTTCATGAGAAGTAGAAACTATGTTGGTTGCATACTTAAGCTTATTCATGGCTAACAACTTAAAATCTCTTTCATTAACTATGTGACATAAATCAATGAATGAAATAAACTTATTAAACATAATAGATTCATGTAGAGGTAGAAGTGAAACCTACTTGAATATGTATAATAATTCCTTATCTACTATAGGATTTACCATTTTAGATAACATGATTTTATACCTTAAGACATATTCTATGATAGGATTAGTGGATTCTTGTTTGAGCTAAGAAATTTGAGCATTTGAAGTCTTTTCACTAATGTTGATTGACAAATGTGCTATGAATAAATATGTTAAATGATTTAATACATGAAATAAATGAATTTGTAAATTATATAACCATATGAGTATGTATTATTTTAAACTTTTGGGAAATAATTTGGTCAAAAACCTATCCTTGGACACATAGTCCAAGTGTGTTATTGAAATGCTCTAAAATGTTTTTTCGGGTCACCTTTTCAATAATACAGTGTAACTTTAGGTAGCACAAAACTAGTTGGTAAAGGATATGTAGAAATGTGCTAAGCCAATGGAGTATGCAATAAATTATGTGAATCGAGACTCTGATTAGGATTTGAAGCATTATGTTTCATTTGTAACACCTTCATTTTTAGATCTTGAATATTATACATAATGGATTATACATCATGAAGGGAATGTGGGTAACCAATGGTGGTGTCTCAAATGATTGAGTAGGAATTGGCATATTAATCTATATAAACCCTTGGATTTCTGCCATAGTATATGGTTGTGTAAAATTTATATTGAATGATGTGGGGAAAGGTAAGGAACCACAATAGTTGTAGCATTTGATGTATTATCCATGTTTGCACCTTTTATATCCAAAAGAGTTTGTAAAGTGGTATGATAAATCTATGGTTATTCACAAATTTCTTCTTGAAATCTATTACTAACTTATTTTTTATTAGGATTTGGTTATTCATAACCTATAGGTGGAATGAGATCTTGGTTATTGTGTTGAGATTCAAGGTTGTATTGATTATATTTTTCATGTTCAAAAGTGTTATCAGGAATTTCTACATATTCAAATTATGAATTAGTATTGAAAGGTCCCAATATATCCTTGTTCTTATCCATCTTATGTGCCTTATCAAAATAAATATGAGTATGCTCAAATTGAGTACCACTTGGTCTAGAACTTTTTTTAAAAGAGGTAGAAATAAATTTATTATATTGTATAAAATATAAAATACAAACTTGGAAGATTGATATTATCAAAGAATTTATCAAATATGAAAAACCTAAAACAACAATTAGAAATAACAAAAAAAGTAAAGCAACCCTAACAACATGGATGATTAGGGTTATGAAATGTTCAATATATAGATGGGTTCACCAATATGTTTTTTTAAATTTATGATTAAGATATTTTTAATCCTAATTATACAAAATCTTGATTAGAATCAAAGTATACAAGATATGGAATAAATCACACAAACTAATTTAGAACTTGTTAAATATATAAATATGTTAAAAGGGGAAAGTACCAAAGAAGAACAATTTATCTTGAAATAAGGCATATAGGATTGTAAGTGTGACTGTAAAATTGAATGTGTGACTATATGAGGCTATTGTAAATCAAGAACATGGCTTCACATCCACCTAGGACAAGGACATGCTATTTAGATGAGGCTGACCTATGTTGGTGTTTGTAGGACATGCCATAATCAAGTAGGGTTTTATCTCTCTATGTAAAACATAGTCAATGCACCTTCACATGTAGGTCTTGTGTGCATAGGAAGTACTTTATTTTCTATAAAAGCCACTATGTACCTTTTTATTCACTTAGAACCCTAGCTCAATAGACCATGCAAGGTAAATTGAATAAAATGAGAAATTTTTTTAGTTTTTAAAATTTTCCTTGACCTCAATGCCTCCTTTGTTGAGTGTTACCTACATACCCATACTCTGAAGAGGGATAAAAGTCCATGTATTTCTCCCATGCTATGGTTGTGTGTGTCAAATACTAGTGTAATGTTATGCATTGGTGAAATACATGTGTGAATAAGAGATTAGACAATGACTTATGACCTAGGACGTGTATTTAGTCTTAGCTCAAGAATACTAAGGCTATGTGGACTCAGAATTGGGAAGACTAGATGATTTCATCTCAATGTGTAGTTGTGTTCTAGTGATTTTCCTTGATATGAGTCCCTAGTGAGAAAATAATTAGAAAAAGTGGATTTACAGTGATAATTTTATAATAACTTCAGAAGGGACTTTAAAAATGTATGGGATGACACATTTGGTGAATATGAATTTGAAACAATAATAATTTTTTAGTGGGAGGATGTGGCCTGCATAATCAAACACTACTCATAAGCATGATAGTCTTGAAAGAGTGGCCTTATATGAGGAGTAAAGACAACTAAATTGGAATTTTGGATTAGTTTGATAGAGATTTTAGGTTGATTATAATGGTGAATATGTATATTTATAAATATATTTTGATTAAAAGGTAAGGTTCATATGCATATAAGTGAAGGAAGGGTGGTCAAGGATTGTAAAATTGGGCATGAGCTATGTGTGTATAATAAATAGTCCCAAATGTATTATTTTAGCAATAAATTTTAATTAATGTGTCTACATATACATGATACTAGTATTATTATTAATATATATAGGATCCATAGGTATATACATATGTTTATGGATTCACAGTTGGCTAGGGAACCTTTCATGTTGGCTCTGGGGGAATTTTTTTTCATCTCCTAACAATGATTTATATTCTATCTTTTGTGATTTATTTATTATACTATTTTTTCATATGATCTCATTTACTCTAATATATCTTGCTTATTTCATGTACCTTGATGTGATTATTTATTTATTATATGTTCATATTCATTTTATTAATACCTTCAATGTTGTTTTTTGCTTAGTTATATGTATTCTTTGTTTCCTCTAAATTACTTTGATTCTAGTGTGATTTTGACATGTTTTTTTTCATATGCTTAATTTTTTACATGCCTCTTTATTTACTTTGTATGTTTATTAGTTAGCGTGCCTCCCTTATTTTTTTTATGTTTGATATTTGTTCCTTGCTTTCATTATATACTTTGTGTCACATGCTTATGTTTTCTTTATTTATTCTGATTATTTTTTTCTATGTTGTTCTATTTGTGACATTGTTTTTATTATTTACTCTTAAGTTTGGTGTGTGTTTTGTCTTTTGAGTGTGCCTTCCCTATTTGTTAAGATGTGTGGCATGTTTATTTTTTATTTAGTAATCATTCATTACTTAATCTATTTATTGTATGGTTAGTGCCAAGATATATATCATGCACATTTATCTTTGATTTTCTATGATCCATATCATACAAATTTTATTGTCTTCTTTCCTAATTTTACATGATTCATATCATGCATCTATTGGATCAAAAATCTATATTTGTACTTTCCTTTGATATATCTATTGTTGCATTGATTGTATTGGGGCATGCTATATTTTTTCCTTCATTTATTATATTTTTCCAATGAGAGGTACATTGATACTATGCTAAAATTATTTATATTTTTCTCACGTGGGGGCATGTGACACTTGTGCTTATATATAACATACTCTAGGCACATTTAGAGTCATTTATCTATGACATAATGATTTCACAATGTTATCTTATTATGTTATACATAATGATTTATTTTCCGATCTTATACATAGTGCACCCATTATTCTTATTTTGATATTTATGATTCATTAATTCATTCCACACCTCAAAAGGGGACATATGATCTACTTATTTTATTTATAAGACTCAGGGACACTCCCTTTCTCCATCATATGGAAAAAATCACTTGGATGTACAAAACATACTCCACCCAGTCTTACTACAAGACACATACACATATTCCACTTGGTCTCACCATGAGACACATTTATTTCTCACTTTGTCTCACCAAGAGACATAAATTTATTTAGATAGAAAATAGATTATGAGATATGGATTTTACAGAGGTAGATTCATAGTTTTCAGCATAAGTATGTGTGTTCATTCCTATCTAATTTTTATTTACTATATTTCAGTAGTTCCATGATTACATATTTATGAAAACATTAATTCACTTACATATATTTTACATATGTTTTTTAGGTCATATCTTTCCATATCCCAAACATATGAACATGGATGTTTGTTATAATATATTCATGACCTTCATGGTGGCATTTAGGTTATCTCTCTTTTCTTTTGAATTTTTTTATCATTCCTATACCAAATTCAAGACCTCATAATATTTATACAATTTAGACATCTTCAACAAACCTTAAGGGTAAAATTATTTTTATTACTTTGATTTTATGCACACACAAATAAAAGTAGGGAATTATGTAGACACTTAATTTTTGTCTGAGGTTAAATTTAGTTTTCAAATTACATTTTTCTAGGGTACTCATGTGTTCATTAATTATAGTTTTATATTAGGCTCATATTAGCACCCTTTTCTAGTGTTTTGGCCTTCTTATGTCCCTTATGCTTCTCCTTACTCCTATTTTTCTTTCCTCCCTAGTTTTATCTCTCCTCTCCCTATTTTCCTATTGTTTTGAATTTTCACCAAAAAATATAGTAGCACAGTTTTGGTATTCCAAGATCATACCACTCTGCTTCTAACACCATTTTTATATTCCCTTTTGAACATTTTTTAGGTACCATATTATTTTTGTTTCTATTTTGTTGGTTTTCTACCCAATTTGTGTTGTATTGCACATCAATAAGGTCCTAATTTGATTTTGAGAAGTCTATAAATACACAGTGTGAATTAATGCATATACAACATGGTTATTAATGAAAATTCAATAATGATAAGTAAACGTTCAAATAAATAATCTAACATTTATTTTAGAGTATAATTTGAGTGTTTAGATTAGAATTTGACTCAATATTGAAGCTTAAATTTCATTGTGACACTTTTTCATTCTAGTGTGGAAAGTCATATAAGGTTTAGGGCAAACATCCACAAATTATTTGTTAAAATGAACTACAAGTTATCTTCAAAAAAATGAATATAAATAAGGGCCTAATAATATATAAGGTATAACACAATCCATTCAATGACTCCCTCTTTCTATTGGTATTTAATGAATTGCTAGGGTTATGAAGAAAAATATTGATTTCCTAAAGATTTGCATAAAATTCAATAAAAGTGAGTGAGGTTTATAGAGATTAGGAGGATTAATATGGTAATAAAATAAATTTGGTATTATCTAAAATTTTATAGAAAAATACTCTTATGTTTCATGAAATTCTAAAAAAAGAATACTACAGTTCTAGTCATATAGGAAAATTTCTCAGTTTGATCTAGATTTTCTGGGTTGCATTTGCCTTATTATCTGGACATGTTTTCTAGTGCATGTTTCTACCAACTATCTCCATACTTGAAATAATTTGTATATTATTATATAAATCCATATTTTCACTTTTTCAATTATTTTAAAATATTCATTTATGCAATTAGGTTTGACTTTTCTATTTTATTTGATTAAATATGATTAGATCTTATTGCCAAGTAGTATGAGTAGATTTATTTCATTTTTATTTATAAACACTTAAACATATTAGAGATATGTCTTTCCATATTTGATGAAGATAATGAGAAATATAATCCTTGCAATGCTAATGAGGAAACATATGATGTTGACTTATTCCAATGTGATCACAATGGGGTTGCCAAACTTTTATAAGATCCTATTAAGCTCTCTCCTTGAACCTCATGATGAGTATCAACAAAATAATAGTAATATTAAATGGATAAAATAGGTCACATAATGAATCCATGTTTTTATTAATATTAAATGAGTTGTTAGGGTTATGAAAAAGGATGTCAATTTCTCATAATTCTATGCCTAGGAGAAGAGGAATGGGATCATCACATCAAGTTTTAAATGTTTGAAATTTTTAATAAATTTATTTCTATGGTTATAAATTTTGAAATAAAGGAGTGTTATGTTTCTAATCATTTGGGAAAATTTCTCAATTTGCTTTGAGTTTTTTAGGTTTTGCCTACCTTATTGTCTAGATTTATTTTTTGGTGCATATTTCTCTTGATTGTCTATAGATATATATATATATATATATATATATATAATTTTATAACACCATATTTTTATTTTTAAATTATTATATAATATTAATTTATAAAATTAATTTTGATTTTACTATTTTATTTTATTGTATTTGATTGAAAATTAGTATTGGTAAATTTATTGCATTTTGATTAGATCCACTTCCCCATATTATAGATAGATACACTCCAATATTTTATGACGAGGGTGAGAAATAAACCTCCTAAAATTATAATGATGAAACATATGATGATGACTCAATACAACGTGAGGACAATGGGGTTGCCAAATTCTTCCAAGATCCTCTTTTTATTTCTCCTTGAACCTCACAATGAGAAACATCAAAATCATAGTAAGAAATAAGCTTGCACAATTCAACCATATTATGATGAAAATTAAATCATTTACCAAGATCAATAATGATACATATATGTTCTTCATTATCAAAATACTCTTATCAAATTACATGCCATAAATCATGAGGCTAAAATGGTTTATATATCTTATGAATTTTATGATCCATAATTGATTCTAGTGACAATGAAAATGAATATATACCATTCAATAATCCTAGCAATCCTCCCTTAGAAAAGCTAAGATTGATAATTCAACATATTTGAGATTTTACTAAGTGAAACCTACAATTATCAATCTTTGAATCCTAGTGGAAAAATTAGAAAAATCCAATGACATCAGCTAGACCAATGGTATTTAGACTTCTTTTTTTAAATTTCAATGTCATTGGCTTGGCTCAACTAGATAATTTCAAAGATAATGAATTTTTTATTTTGATTTCATTGGTTGGGCCAATGACATTTATTCAATGCCAAAAATATTTTAATGAAAAAATATTCACATCTATATTTTTTTTGAAACTCTCTCTACAACCCCAAAAATTAACTTATATGTCAAATCCACATATTCAGATAGATCTATGAAGAAAATGATAACAACGGTAATAAATAAATTGAGTTAGAAATTGACATATAGTATAATAGTCTCTTATGTGAATTATCAAGTGATGAGGATATTCTACAACTCCATGTAATTTTAGACTGACTCACCAACATCATAGGCTTGGACACCTCTTTATTTTCAAAATTTTATCTTTAGCATTGATTCAATGAAGAATGAAATTTCTAATATACCCTTGCACCATATCACTTTAAGGATGAAAATTATATTTTAACTAAGGAAACCATTGATAAAAATCTAGGAACAATAAAATAACCTCACATATTCAAATCATGGTCTTCTCTCACACTTGAAGAGTAAGAAAATTATTACACCTTACTGAATTTAAGGATATATTTACCTAGATATATTTTATCATGCCTGACATAGATCCAAACATCATTGTAAATAATATATTTAATACCTTGATGTAAACCTTATCTTAAAAAGTAATAAAAATTACATGAAGAGGTTTCTAAGCTTTGTCCCAAAGATCTTAGATGTTAACTTTGTAAAACTTGTAAATAAAAGAGTTTATAAAACTCTCACCCAAGGTCAAATCTACAAACCATTACCACATTAAAATTCATTGATGCATTTCTCAAATAATATCTTAGTATATTATACATAAATACATCATACAATGATAAATCTTATATATCTCTAAAGCTTATCAAATATAATGAATGTGCCTTGCATATATAGACAAGGAATATGAATCATAACAAAGAGATCAAGTTAAGTGATTAATCATAATTAAGAAATCAAGATAAGATATCAAACCTAGGATTAAGATATAATTATCCCTAAAGGATAGAAATAACTATAAAATATTCCCATAACATCTAAGAAATAAATATGTAATATCTCATAATATCTAAAATAAGATAAATGAAATATCCACACATAAGTGGGTGGGAATAGCTAAATAAAAGGAAAAATAAAACATCTAGGTGAACATGAGCTAAGGTAAACACCTTCTCTAACACACCCTTGAAGTGAATTTAGGGGAAAAAAATAGAGTGGCATATCCATAGTATAAGTCATGGTAACAAGGCCTAATCAGTTACCCATGTACAATATATCTATGAAACAATCTCTCATAAAATGGAGAAAGGAAGAAAACCTATAGGAAAAAAATCCACCCCCCAAAATAAAAAGAGATGAAATAGGTATTGAAAACAAGACCTCATGAGATACTCATGCATAAAAAAAGGATACAATGTGAAGATAAGTGTTCCTATGTATGCTAATCCATCTTGTCCAAATACATGGATGTTGAGTCACTATAACTACCAAATCAAAGTAAGAATGGTGTTGAATATGAGGATCATTAAATAAAAACACTGCACTATAGAATATTGGGTGGAATGATGAACCTAAGGAAGCATTGTTTAAACACCCCCCCCCCCCCTTAATTCTAAACTAGGAGAAGATGGAAATGAAATTCTCTAAAGAATTGGATTGAAAATAGTGAGAAATGAACACAAAAACTAGTGGGGATGTCTCACTAGTTTCACTACACAAAAAGTCACCAATAATGCCATTGAGACATAACAATCCTCATAAGGGTTCTAAAAAACAAAGTTCTTAAATAATGTACCCATATACAAAGGAGGAATCTAGAAATACACCCTCCCATAATGTTAAATGAGTGGAGTGGATGAAAATATCTATATGAGTGGGTTGCATTCACTACTTAAAAACATGTAATGGTGTAAAAAATATAGATAAAATATCTCAATAAGATGGCCCTGGTGGTGATGGGAGAGATCGACAACTAAAATAGTAAATGGGTGAACAAATTAAGGTACACACACATAAAGATAGACTAGGCTATAAAAACAAACCCCCATAGCACTTTATAATTTAATGTGAGTACAATATATCCAAAAAACATCAAATGAAAATAATGAAGACACAATATACACCAAAATAACTCCAAATAAAGATAATATCAACCTGTCGAAGAATTCATAATAAATCATGAGAGTTGTTCCAAACATAAGGGATCAATATGGGCTAAGATCATACAATCAAGTACAAAACACATGTAAAATAGGACATCAATCTTAGTTGATAATGCATCCATGATAGACTGTAATAAATATGGTGAAATCAATGAAGGAAAAAGTTTGTTTTCTTGTGAGGGGGTTTGGCCACCTACCAAATCAGGCCTCACCCTCTAGTCTTTGACCAACAAGATTAGAAAAAAAAGTATGTGGCCAAAAAATAAACAAATAAAATATCTCCTTATGTCTCCAAAATAAAAAATATTTTTTAATAAAAAATATTATTTTTAATAAAAATAATCAAAAAATCATTCAAAAATATTGTTTTATTAAAAAACAATAAAAAAAGTCTCTTTAAAAAATCTCTCCACAAGGATTTTTCAGTGAATAATACTAGAGTCAGTAAAAGCACAATAAATTTTACAATTAATAATGAAATTCAAAATTTTAAAATATTCTAAAATATAAAAACAAGGCACATAAAACCAAAAAAAAAATCTAAGCAATCATTTTAGTTTTCTCACAATTGAAGAAGGAACATATGTGTTTTTTAGAATAGTACTACAGTTAGTAAAACTATGATAACATTTGAAATTCTTAATGAAATTCAAATTGTCAAAATGTTTTGAAATTATTAAAATAAGGTAGATAAAATCTAGAAAACATTTTAAGTGATTGTTTACCATTTTACCACAATGGGAAAAAATAAACATTTTAAATCAAAAATATATTTATAAAAAACTTATAGATCTTGCCTTTGATATTCAACTAGGATGAAACTGGAGGTGATTTTATATTTCTCATATAATATGGATGCATCGATGAGCTTTGATTTACTCTTACAATCTCCAACATTTACCTGTAATTAAAAACACACAATGAGAAAATCCTCCTAAAAATTAGAATTTATTGTACACCTTTCTGATTCTTAGGACCATACAAAGAGGATGAAAGAGAAGATCATACTTAGTAAGGCAAGATAATTATAGATATCCTAAGAGGCTAAGGGGATAATTAGTGGCTATTGAACACTACTCTGATACCATGAAAGAGTTTTAAAAACTTTCACCCAAGGTAAAATCTATAAATCATTACCATAGTAAAAGTTATTAATGCATCACTCAAATAATATCTCAGTATATTATACACAAATATATTGTACAATGATAAATCCTCTATATTTCCATAGGTTATCAAATACAATGAATGTGTTTTACATATATAGGCAAGTAAGATCAATCATAACTAAGAGATCAATATAAGTGATCAATCATAACTAAGAGATCAAACTAAAAGGTCAAACCTTGGACTAAGATATAAATATTCCTAAATGATATAAATAACTAAAAATTATCCCTAAAATATATAATATATAAATATGTAATATTTCTAAAATCTAAAATGAGATAAATAAAATATCCACACATAAATGCGTAGGAATAACTAAATAAAAGGAAAAATAAAGCACCTAGGTGAACATAAGCTAAGGTAAATAACCTAATAAAATATCCACACATAAATGGGTGAGAATAACTAAATAAAAGGAAAAATAGAGCACCTAGGTGAACATAAGCTAAGGTAAACAACCTACTCTAACAATAAATTAATTCGAATGGGTCTCAACATAGTCCCCATGTATAATAAATTTATAACAGTCATTCATATATGCATTGAATTTTAAAATAACAACTTAGCTTATCCCAAAGACAAATTCCCTTTACCCTCCATTGATGTTTTCATAGACTCTACTATTTCCTATGAAATGTTACTCCTCATATATAGTTTCAATGAATATAATATAATTGAAATAACTATTTAATCTCCATATAAAATAACATTTACAATTGATTAAGGTAGGTATTGCTAAGTAAAAACTCACTTCGAACTTGAAAATACTAGTAAAATTAGCATGTCATGAATTATATTTCATGACCTCATACATAAATTCTTTAGGTCATATGCATATGCTCTATTGTCCAAATATAAGCTTTACATCCCCATAACATAACCATTATATTCGAGTACCTATGTCAATATAAATTTAACTCAACCTTAATAAATGTGTCTTTAGATTTAACTCTAACGTGTTTTTAGAATTTATGGTATTTCAATGGGGGATTGAAATTTAACACTCTAAAATCAAATTTATTATCAACACACCTAAGATAATGACCATTACTAAAATTGGAACTTTGGAAAAGTAGGCTAAATTTATAGATTTATCCTCAAAGTTTCTAATCGTACCCATGCAATCAATTCTCTCCTCAATAAATGTTTCTAAATTAAATGGAATGCCACTTGCCAACATGCATTTGATTTAATGATTAAGTATTTACTCGAAATGCCTTTACTACAAACAACCCAAATTTTAATTAGGGAAGTGCTAGTTATAATATAAGAATTAGGAAAAGAGTATGACATTTAATCGCTACACTAAAGCTAACCACAATTGTCTATCCATATATTTTTCCTCCAATAAGCTTATAAATTACATGATTTGTCAAACCGCCTATGTCATTGCCTATATGAACCATGTTCATCATTTATTCTCCAATTATTTCTTGCCTAGTGATAAAATTAGTAAACAGACAGTGTTCCTCATTAATATAGATCTCAATGTTATCATAGATAGATTAGATAAGGGGGAAATGATCACTGATGAAATTATGTGCACACCTATTCCCATTAAAAATCCCATTCAATATACACTTCCTAATGAATATGTATTATCCATCAAGGGTGCCTTATCCGTCAAAGATCATTATCATAACTTCACAACCAGTCTTGAGGCTCAAGCCACTAAAAAGGTGAAATAAAACCTATTCAACCCAAAATTAACAAGAAAAATAAACAATAAGAACAACAATATAATATAATTAAATTACATGAGGATACTTGGACTCTCCATTTTTATGGGGCCAATTTCTTTCGAGAAGTTGGGACAAGTTTTTTACTTTCTTCTCTGAGACTTTCTTGCCTATCAACATAATTGGTAAATGGATGGATCTCATTATTGAGGTCAACCTCAAGGTAATGACAAAAAATATTAGTCAAATGGAAACTTATCATAGATCAACTTCCCTCCACACCTATTCCCACTAAAAAGTCCCTTTAATATACCCTTCTTGATGAATATTTACTCTTCATAAGGGTATTGACCAAGACATATCCCTCAAAGATAATTTTCATAACTTTAAAACCAATTTAGACTACTCAAGCCCTTGAACAAATTGAAATAAAACTTAGTCAATGTAACTATAACAATAAGAATAATAAGAGTTTATGGTTGAATTACATGAGGATACTTGGGCTATCCACTTTGATGGGGCCAAGTGCTTTCAAGGAGTTGGGGAAGGTTATGTCATATTTGACCCCTTAAATAAAATAATCCCTCTCCTTTTGAGTTAAAATAAATGTGACCAAAAACATGGCTGAGTATGAAGCTCAAATTATAGGAATGTAATAATCCATCGATATGGACATAACCTACCTTCATGTTTTGGGTGACTCCTAACTCATTTATCAATAATTAAATGGAGAATAGAATTGTAAAATAAGAAAACATATATAATATTATAATTTTAAAATTAACATCACTAAATATTTTAAATCATTCACTATTTAGGTAATCTCAAGAGAATAAAATGTTATCATTGATTCTCTTGCATCTCTAATTCTCTTTTTCATCTTCATAAAGTGTTACACAATATTCAATTTTTTGTTCACTTATATAATATTATTACACTTCAATGCCTAAGTATGATTACCTCATTTATCATGTCTATGTTATAATTGAGATACAAAACCCTTGTATAAGGACATCATCAAATATCTATGAAAATAAACATACCCTCTTGAGGCTGACTATCATGAAAAGACATCCATATGAAAATAAGCATTCAAGTATGTTTGCAAGAAATATATCATATGATTTGAGGGCACCTTACTCCAATGAATTATTAAAGATAAGTTATCCCCTATTTTTAGCAAACACATAAGGGTAATTCGTAGGGGTCATTGTATTGGGCATGCTACCATTTATAAACACCTACACATGGGTTATTATTGGCTAACATTATAAAAATATGCCATCATATATGATAATAAATGCCACCTTTTCCAATTAATTGAGGATATCATCCACTCCCCTTAGGTTAATATTTAAACACTTGAAACTCCCTATCCCTTTTCCATGTGGGAGTTAGATCTCATTGGCAAGCTCCTCAATCGCAAGATTTTCACATCAGCATTATTATGTTATTGGGTATTTCAGCAAGTGGTATTGTCAAGGTTTTTTGAGTCACTATCTGAAAATTCATACTTAACCAAATTATTTATAAACTTGTAATTCCTCACACCATTATTTCTAAAAATGGTGGGAACTTAAAAACTAAAGACATGAAACAACTTTGTGTCAAAGTGAAAATTAGCCAGATTTTCTACCCCTCATCATCCATAATACAATGGCCAAGCCTAAAAAAATAAATAATTAATTAAAAAAATCTTACAAAACACCTTTAGATACTACTAAATATATTGTCATATCAAACTTTGTGCCACCCTTTTGGCATATCACACTAGTATTTAGAAGGTTAATGAGGAAACTCTACTCTCTTTAGCTTATGGATTTGAAGTTGTCCTGCCACTAGAAGTTGAGTTAATCTCATTACACATCTTTATTCAAAAAAACATCCTTGATGAATAGGTCTATGAATCATACCTTCACACTTATACATTCTTGAAGAGAGACACATGAGATATGTCCAACACAACTGTCAATTTAAAAATCAAATCTTTAAGCAACATAATAAAAAAATTAATCTCAAAAAAATCATTTTAGAGATTTAGTGTTAAAATATGATTATACCTATGACAAGGATAAAATATACCCAAAATTGGTTGGGTCCATATCTTATCAAATATATCCCTGGACAAAGCACTTATCAATTCAAATTTTTTTTAATGAGTTGAAAGACACTGAATTCTTAAAAAAGTATTATGTTCAACGTAGTTTTTTGTTGTCCATTTATTTCATTTATTAAATTTAGTTAGATATGAAGGTTAATTTACATTTCATATTATAACTATTTAAATTATAATTATATCTAACTTCATAAATAATATTTCATGATGCCTTTGGATCCTAATTCTTATTCTTACTTTGCATCCCCTCCAAGCTATTGGCTTTATCCCACATTGACATGCCTTTAGGATCTTAATGTGTGAGTTGCATCGTAAGACCATGGGAAATCAAATTTATGTTTCTCGCAAGTGCCCATGTGGTATGCTACCTACCTTTTTAACTCTCACGCCTTACCATAGCTAAATTATTTTTAAAAATATAGGATAATGGTTGATAGTGTTATTTTGTCTCTCAAAGTTAGTTACATTCCTTGTATCTAAAATATTGTACTCTATATGCATGTCTCTTAGTCACATTTACCCGCTCTTGCGATAAATGTATTACATTTTTCATCATTGTATCACCCATTTACACACTTTTTACTAGGTAAACCCTATCATTATCATATTTTTACCCTTATTTCACATTTTTAATTGGGTAAACTAGAATCGGATTCAAGATCACACTCTTTTCTAGGGTGTAAGTCTAGAAGTATCTAAGCATTTCAATTTCTAGTTTTTCCTTTATAGTGGATAGTTTAAGATCTTTAGGTGTTTTAATCTTACCTACCTATTTATTGGACTTCTAAATATGTAATGGGGGAGAAAAATATCAAGAAACATATAAGATCCAAAATATCAAAATCAAAATCAAAATAGTAAATATTAAAAAAAGAAAAAAAGGAAAAAAAAACATAGTAAAAAGTCATGATCAAAATCACTAGCATGCCCCCATATTAGATGAAATCTCAAACTCTAACATTTTACTCACAATAGATTCAAAGGTCCATTGGAGTGTGGTAGGATAGTTGAATGGGATAGAATACCTCAAATTTATCATATATATTTCCCACATTTTCACACAAATACCCAATATTCACAGTTGATTGATGGTTCTAATGGGACCTTAAAGAATGGATAACATGTTGTAGGATGTATATTGTATGTCACTAGTCATCCCAAACCACAATAAAAAACGTGGTTATTAAAAAATATCCTTGGTGGAAAAATATTCTCCCTCCCTTCATTATCTCCCCTTGATGAACAATTTTTTCCAAGTCTCCCCCATTTATTTACATCATATTCTTCATCTCTTTCAAACATTATTACATCATGATAACATTAGGGTTAAAGTATTTTAGATTTTAAGACATGGGGAATCAACCATAATTTTCCTTTGAACTATCCCTACTTGAATATCAACTCCATATTTGGATTTCAATATTCTTTCTTGACCATTGCTTTATTTTTCTTGGATTCCTTTTAGCTATGTTTAAGATCTTGATATCTTATCATTTATTTACCTTTAGGTCATCTAATCCTAAACTAGTGCTTACCTTATGGTTATTTAGACATGTCCTATCACCTCACTTAACTTTTGGTCATCCAAAACTAATCTAGCCTTTACCTTGTAGATATCTAGACCTATCTTAGTAGCTCATTTATATTCGAGTCTTCAAGGCCTAATCTATCATTTTCCTTGTGGCCAGTTAGACTTATCCTAACACCCTATTATCCTTTCCATATTTCAAACCTAATCTATAGCCTTTACCTTGTGGCTATACAAAACCATCCTAGTATTGTCTTCCTTGAGAGATATCATATTACATATGCTTGTATTAGACTCATATACATAAGCTAAAATTGCATTATTCCACATAGTATTTATTATTATGATTAACATAAAAAGAAAGTGTACTCACCACATTAGTGACTAAAATATATGCATGATTTCATTCAACATAAATGTAAGTCAAAGTGCGTATAATCATTTTTAACTTCTTAATTATTTCATTATAGTCATTTATTATTGTTTTGGTATCAACTACTTTTCCTAAAGCTCCATCCCACATTACAATATTATGATATATGATGATCTTTGGGAGGGGCATATGTGTATACATTATTTTTACTTACTAATACTTTCTTTAGTAGGACTTGTTAGTGTATCAATATCTCTGAGTGTACATATTAATGAGTACATTGGGATTATGGTGGGTTAACTCATAACACTTTGTGAGAAACTTTATCATGTATTTACATTAGTATTACAACTTTTAGATCATCATGACATCATCTTATATTTTCCTCTAAAATTCATGTTCCCCTTCTTGTCCTTCTTATTCCCTTTATGCCCCTTTATTTGATGCCATCAATTTGATTGATGATGTCTTATAGTGCCCCCATTTTATTTTATTTCTTGTTTACACTAAAGCATATAAGATAGTTGGTTACTATTTTAAATTAGGTGTTATGGGCCACTTTATTGAATTTGAGTGGTCCCACACCTTCCAAATCTTATTTTCTTTCCCTCTATATTTAACCATACTTTACCCTCCATATATGGAGCGGAGTAGAGCACTCAAAACATGTTCAAATTGTTTCCTTGTTTCATTTTTTATTGTTTTAATCCATAGGTAAATTGGTTATGATTTTGGATTATATTATTATATATTCCCCCATTTAATTATTTTATCATGTTTTGTATGGTTTTATTACACTTGTGCATTAAATAGATAAAAAACTAAAATCAAGTTATATCTATTTGTTCATGATAGAGAACCATGTTAAACACCTTTTAGAACAAAGAACCATGTTAAACACCTTCTATAGAATCGATGATATTGGTAGTCAAATATCAATTGATGGTCAAATATGGATGCATGGAGTTACATAAAATATTTTTTTGAGTCATTTTTAATATTATTTTGGTAGATTGATAATGCTAGAAATTGAATCTAATATGTCAATTTATGTTGAATGTGTGGTCATAGGAACTATTGTGTGTGGTTGATTTTATAACTTTAAAATAGTTATATCTAAAATCATCATTTATAATATTGTTTTGTATTCAAAAAATTTAAAATTATATCAAATATAAATAATAAATTATTTAAATTATGAATCTTAGTGTCCCATCCTAATATTTAAATAAAATATTGAACATACCATAATATTGAACATAAATTTTTTCCTAAAGCTTTTTTATTTCTAAATTTTCACTCCATCCTAAGAGCAATAGGAAAAATGAGAGAGAGAGAGAGAGAGAGAGAGATGTCTCCTCTCATTTTCATATTTAGATCAGTCACTCCCCATATGGTTTGATTTAAATATAAGGAGTGACTGATTTCCCTAAAACATATATTATTTTATAATTAATCTAAATTAATGTGTGACTAATTTTATGTATAGGGAGAGATATTTCCAATTCAAACTACAAGTTATCTCTATTAAGCTTCTTTCCTTGTAACCCTCCTAAAGCACTTATTTAATTGGTATGGAAAACACATAGGGGTTTAAGACAAAAAAAGCATAGTTTTAGATATTAATTAATGTAATACATCTTCTTAAAAAAAATTATGATTTAAATCCCAAGGTAAGTTGTATTAATTCAGCCAGACCTTCTTGAAACTAGGACTCAATTAGGTCTCTAGGACTATCAAATTAAATTTTGGTCCAAAAATACTCCACATGTGACAATAATTAAATAAAAAACTTTATTAAATTCTAATAAATTAAACCCAATATCCATGTGAAATTTTAAGGTTTGAAAAGGTTTCTAGGTTGCTTAACCATAAAATGACCAAAAATCCTATATAAGGTTTTACACAGGCCTGAGAAGTAATAAAACAAGGTTTTCAAACTCAAAATGGTGTTTAAAGGGACAATACCACTATAATAAGGTCTATGATATCATAAAAAACTCTGTGAATTGAAATATCACTCAATTAAATTGAAAATATACTTAGAAATCTTAAATACCAACCTGACTGTTCACAGGAAAATAGGGTACACGACCATGTGAAATCAACTTGAGGTTTGAATAATATATTTGATTTATACAGGGGTTATGATTATAAAAAAAAAGTCTAATTAACCTAATAAAAAATATAAAACATGATTCCCATCATCAAATTTCTATAAATAAGCTAAAGAAACCTTTTATTCCTCTTGGTTCTTGACTGTGTCAAACACACAATTCTCAAGGCCCGAGTTTGTCTCTTTTACACCTGTAGATAAATGATGGTAATTAAACTAAAAATTGAATAATAAATATATATGTAATAAAATTTACCAATAATCTCAAATTAAATCACAATATTCTCAAAAATCATTCCTCGTTCATTAACATTCTTGATCTTCAACAGCCATATATAGAAAACTAAGACAGCGAACATTTTCTTTTATAAATTTGGGAATTCTTCCTAGTTTATTGAATAACTCCAACTTATTATATGTTCGAATAAATGCCTATTAAAATCATATTAATTTTTTTAACCTCTAAAAATTCTCTAATTGAATCTTATTATCCCCCAACGTACATTCATGCTTGAGAACACTAGCCTTCTTAAGGGTTATAAAAAGGTGGTATATGGAAAACATGACCAAGAATGTGTCCAACCACCAAAGACCATTAAATTAAAATAAATACCCATAAACTAACCAAAATCCAACATTTTATCTAATCACAAACATGAATTAGACCCTAGAGACAAACAAATAAATTCAAATTTTTGAATTGGCAATTTTGGTGGGAAAATTCCATAAGAGCTCCAATCCAAATTTTATTGGCATCTAAGACATAAAAATGACTATATGAGGATACATAAGACTAAAAATACCAAATAAAGACTTAAAACAATAATAAAAATCCAAAATCAATCAAATAAGGTGATGACCCTGCAGCATACTCTATAGGAACAAGAAATTAACTCATGAACTCCTTTTCTGAGGTCTTCAAGAGTACCTCCATGCTTGATGATGTATGTTGTTCTCATCCAAGTTTAATTGTCTAAAATATGATTTTTCCACTTCACTAAGTACTGGTAATGCTCTTTACCTCCTTTTCTATTTATAACCTTCTTGTTCAAGATGAGCTCAATTTCTTCTTGCTTTGCTTGTGGCCACCGATCTGCCCACTCTTGGACTATTTTAGCTTCACTCCTAATTGGTTGATCTTGATTATTTCCTTCCTTGTATGGATACAAGTCTACAACATTGAATATAGGATATATCCCTATGCCACTAGGCATATATTTCTCATAGGCATTATTAGAGAACTTCTTTATGACCTTACATGGGTCATTCTTCTTCATCTTTAGTTTGTTATACTCACCTTTTACAAATATTTTTTTTCCTAAAATGAGATAAAACCATGTCTCTAATATAAAAATTAACTTATCTCTTCTTCAAATCACATGTTAATTTTAATTTTACAAACTCAACTCTAATTGCTTATTCACTTGCTCATTCACTTATTGCATGGCAATGGAAAACTCTTCTCCCTCAACATTTCTTTTCTTCATCTTTCCTAAATACCTCAACTCAAGGACTCCCATTGGGTGCATACCATACACCATTTAAAATGGAATCTTTCCTATGATTCTATTGGGTGAGTCATTGTAATCAAACTCTATTTATGGTAATAGTAAGTCTCATTATTTAGGATTATCCTTTATCAAACATCTTAGCAAGTTACCCAAACTTATATTGACAACCTCAATTTGGCCATTTATTTAAGGGTGGTAATCTAAGATAAAGTTTGAGTTTATTCATAGATTCTTCCATAAGATTATCCAAAAGTGTTTTATAATCTTACTTTATCTATCTAAAATATGCTCAATGGTATTCCATGTTGTCTAACCACCTCCTTGAAGAACAAATTGGCCACATGAGCAGCATCATTGGTCATCTTTCAAGGTATGAAATGATCCATCTTGGAAAATATGTCCACAAAAAAATGGAGTCATGCCCTCTTTGACTTTTTATAAACCCCATGACAAATTTCATGCTAATGGAGTACCAATGCCTATTTAGTACTAGTAATGTCTGGTTTAGGCATGCATTAGTGATCTTTCCCTTTGCATATTGACAAAATTTACACATTTCTATAAACTTACATTTGTTTGCATTCTAGGCCAATAATAGTGATTACTAAGTTGAGTTAAGGTCTTGTCAAGACCAAAGTGACCTGCCAAACTTACACAATGCTTCTCCTTGATTGAATTATCTCTCATAGAACTCCTTGGCACACAAATTTGAACTCCCTTGAATAAAAAACCATCTTGAATCATATACTCCATCCAAGGCTCTTTGTTTCTTGTATTTGGTTGCTTGCAAGCCTCATATACATCTTTAAAAACCTAAATAAGTTTCATATAGCTCTTTAAGTGACTTTATTCCTCTAATCTCAAGTTGAATTTTAATTATAGGTAAATTTATCATAATTAGAGCATGATTATGAATTTAAGTGTATGATTATTTGTGAAGATAACAAACTCCTTTGGCATTAGATAGTGTTTCCACTTCCTCAAGGCTTGAACCATGGCATATATTTCTAGATCATAAGTTAAATACCTTTTCTTGTCTTTATTTAACTTCTCATTGAAGTATGCTACATGTCTTCCCTCTTGACTTAGGATAGATCTAATGACCACCCCACTTGTATCACACTAAACTTGAAAAACCTTATTAAAATTAGGATGTGCCAACACAGGCCATTTTGTTATTTTTTCTTCAAAAACTAAAAATTTCTCTCAGATATATTAGTCCACACAAGTCTATTTTTATCGTTTCTAATAGTATCAACAATGGATATACAAATCCCACTAAAATTTTTAATAAACTTCTTATAAAATCTAGCTAAGCCATGGAAGCTTCTTATCTCATAGGCTATCTTGAGAGCTGGACACTCAATGATGGATTTCACCTTGTATTTATCCACATTAAAAACACCTTGAGAGATTAAAAAACCAAGATAAATAAGTTTTATCTTCATGAACAAATATTTCTTGAGGTTAATCAACAACCTCTCTTCTTAAAACCTTTGCATTACCATTCTTAAATGTTGAATATGTTCCTCTTTGCTAGGGATTTAAATCAAGATGTCTTTTAGATACATAACCACAAACTTACCAATGAAGTCTTTAATACCTCATTCATTATTTTCATGAATGTGCTTGGGGAACTAGTGAGACCAAATGGCATGATAATCCACTCATATAACCCCTTAAATGTCTTAAAGGTAGTATTCCATTCATCTCCTTCTCTTATTCTTATATTGTGATAACCACTCTTGAGATCCATCTTAAAAAATTATTTTAAAACCACTCAATTAATCCATCAAATCCTCAATTCTTGGAAGGTTAAATCTATACCTTATGTTTATCTTGTTGATTACTCTAGAATCTATGCACATTCTCCAATCTCCTTCTTTCATGGGCACTAGTATAGTTGACACTACACATTAGCTAAGAATTTATTTGATCAACCCCTTGTATAATATGTCCTATATTTACTTCTTAATTTTTGAATTCTCTTGTAAAGTCATCTTGTAGGTATATTTATTAGGCAAACTTGCACCTAGTACAAAGTTAATGTGATGATTGATGATCCTAATAGGTGGTAGCTCATTAGGTAGTTCACCACTACACCATCATATTCCTCCAACATATCTTTTACCTCTTGAGGTAATTAATTTATCTTAGTGGTTGTTATAACAATCCTTAGTCTAATCATAACTCTAAAACCCAACTCTTCCTATTTCATAGTGTTCACTAATTCTTTCTCACCCACCATCATAACACTTGCATTGGTCCATTATCTTCTTTTAGAGGTAGCAATGTATATCTTATGCCATCCTTCTCCAAGGTGTGTACATTTTTTCTAACATAATTATTAGTCTTCCTATCATATTTCCAAGGCCTCCCTGGGAGCACATGGCACACATCCATTAGAATGATGGCACATAATACCTTATCCTTGTATCCTCAAATGCAAAATTCTACCCAACATTTCTCATTCACAAGAACTTGTTGCCCCTTTTTAAGACATGAGACCTTGTATGGGTTTAGATGTGGTATCCTCTTCAATCCAAGATTTTATATAATTTATACTAACACTAGATTATCTATACTACTAGAGTCAATTACCAATTTACATCATTTACTTTGAGATTTGCATGTTGTCTTGAATATAGTTTTTCTTTAGGCAGGCTCTTTCTCCTTGGGTGGTTTGATCAACACTCTCCTCATTAATAAAGATTCACTAACTTCTTATTATTCAACATGAGATGGATAATCCACACTCTCTTATTTTTATTGGACTATTTTATTTCAATTTTTAGTTCTAGATCCACTATATCGAGCATTCTCTAGGCATTCCCAAAACCTATGACCAACAAACTTATTTCATTTGAAACACTTACCAATGAATACACTTAATCCTCTTCCTCATTTTGTGTATCCTCCTCTAAATTATGGTCTCATTCCTCTGAATCCACCTCTTAAATTGGATGTTTATTCTTGTGATGTACTTAGTTCTGAATTCGCTCTTTGTGATGTGCCTCTTCCTCTTTGTTGACCTCTACCTCTATAACTTCTACCCCTACCAATGTTTTTCTAAGTTTATATTCTATTGAGATTGTATTCTACCTTCAAAGATTATTTGTATCACTCCTCAAGTGTCATTGGGATTACTAGGTTAAGTTCATCTTGAATATTATACCTTAACCCATTGAGATACCTAGAAATCTTCTCCACATCCTCTTAGGTTCCTCCTAGGTGGCATTCTAGCTTCTCAACTCAGTTGGCCAAAAAATAATCAATTCACTCTTGTTCTCAAAGAGTGTCACATTATTTTAATCATCCTTCAAGTATCCAACCTAGATCTGATACCAATTTTATGTAGAGGGAGAGATATTTCCAATTCAAACTACAAGTTATCTCTATTAGGCTTCTTTATTTATAACCCTCCTAAATCACTTATTTAGATGGTTTGGAAAACACACAGGGGTTAAATAAAAAAATCATATTTTTAGATACCCATTAATGTCATACAGCTCCTTACAAACTTTTATGAGCTAACTCTTAATGTGAGTGTATTAATTCAACCAAATCTTCTTAAAATTAGGCCTAAATTAGGTCTCTACGACTGTCAAACTAAGTTTTGGTTCAAAAATAATCCACACATTCCAAGACCTCAATAAACCACTTTATTCACTTTTAGTACATTAAACCCAATCTCCAAGTAAATTTCAAGGTTGTTTAAACACAAAATGACCAAATACCCTAGGTAGGGTTCTAACAAGCCTGAAAGGTGATAAAGCAAGGTTTTCAAACTCAAAATGGTGTTTAAATGGCCAATACCACCATAATAATGTCTATTATATCATAAAAAAACTATATGAAGTGAAATTTCACTCAACTTAATTCAAAATATACTCATAAATCTCAAATACCAAATTGATTATTCACAAGCAAAAAGGGTACAAGATTATGTGCAATCAACTTGAGGTTTGAATAAGATTTTTGATATATCCAAGAGTTATGAGTATCAAAAAAAGTTTCCTTCACCTAATTACAAATATACAACACCATTTCCATTATCAAAGCTCTTGAAATGAGCTAAATAAACCTTTTAATCCTCTTGGTTCTTGACTATGTCAAACACAAAAGTATCAAGGCCTGAGTTTGTCTCTTTTACACATATAGATGAATGATGTTACATAAAATAATATAGGAATAAATAATATATATGTAATAAAACTTACCAATAATCTCAAATTAAATCATAATATTCTCCAAAAGCATTCCTCATTCATTAACATTCTTGATCTTCAACAATCATATACAAAAAACTAAGGCAACCAACTTTTTCTTTTGCAAATTTTGGACTTATTATTGCTTTATTGAATCATTACACCTTATTCTACACCGGAATAAATTCATATTAAAATAATCTAAATTTTTTAACCCCTAAAAATTCTCTAACTGAATCTTGTTAACCCCCAATGTACATCCATGATTGAGAACACTAGCCTTCTTAGGCATTACAAAAAGGTGGTATATGGAAAACATGACCAATAAGGTGTCCAACCATAAAATACCATTCTATTAACATAAATACCCCTAAAAAAACAAAAATATAACCTTTTATCGAGGCACAAACATGAATTAGACTCTTAAAACAAAGAAAGAAATTCAATATTTTGAATTCGCAGTTTTGGCAAGAAAATACCAAAAGAGCTCCAATTCAAATTTTATTGGCACATAAGACCTATAAATCAATCCATGGGTATATCTAAGATTAAAAATAACCCATAAATAATTAAAAACAATAAGAACAAGCCAAAATTGATTAGATAGGGTGATGCCCCTACATCATAATATAATATAATTAAATATCACCGCCACTATTCAATCAAATATAACTACAAATCAATACCACTACATGTCAAATACACTTCAAATCATAAAAAATAAAATTACAAAACATGAATTTTTATTTATAGAAATCATTTCAATCCCCAAATAAGTAGAAGGATACTTGTGAAAATATAAAAATATCTATATTAAGAATGACAATCAACTAGCTTACAACAATATAATGACACCATACCATCAACTTTGGCTTAAATTAAGAATTAGTAAATCAATGACGATAATACATTTGTGATGGCATGTAATTATGAGCTTAAATGTTCCTTGTTTAAATGTTTTTCCATTTTATTAAAAATCTAATTGTAAATATACCAGAAAAATCTTTTAATAAAATGTTTTACATATAATTTCGAATAAAATATAGTATGTAAGCATACATAATCAAAACTCAGTGAATACTTATAGCTTAATAAGAATATTATCATTTAGATCCATATTATTTCCATATTAGTGCCACATATAATATTATCCAAATTATTCATTACACCTAAGACTAAAATATATAATAGTAGTATTATATTGTAAACATCACTTAAAATGAATAAACATAAATATAATAAAAATTGTTGCAATCACATTATTCTAATTTTCCTTATATACTACAACAAATAATAAAATTAAAATTTATAATTATTCAAAAAATACTTTATTTATATTTATAAAAAAATATTCAAATATTTTGCAATCACTTTCTTTTATTTTATAGATTTTACCGATAGAACTATATGATAAATTAGAAATTATTGTGACTAACGCAAGCTACATAAAAGAAGACTTGTGGAATGATAATTTTATGTGTGTTTTCCTTTTTATTTTTTTGTACCAACATAATTTAAGTTCAATGTCTTCTATATTATCCAAAATATCAATGTCATTATGGTAGTCCAATATATTGTTACTATCCTTATTTCCTATTCTGTGAACCCTTCTAATAAACCAAGTCCTATGATAAATGTCATACTTTATATTTCAATGAACATACTTTATTACATTTTATTCTACTATATGTATAAATTGATCCCTTTCGAATAACACACCATGATCTAATATAATCCTAAAACCAATCAAAGCAACTTTTATTTTAGCCCTCTCATCTCATTGAAAGTATACCCTATTTCTAATTGTGTTCAACATACATTTAGATAACATCATCGAATTACTATTCAACACATGCATTCACCCACTCTCCATTTTTTCTACTCATTAACAATAGTTACCCTTAAAGGTGAAGATTAAAATATAGAATTATAATGGTTTTGGAGAGAGACAACAAATTCATCTTTATATTCATCTAAAAATTGAAATGTTCTATAGTTTTAATCCTCTAGCCATGGTTTAACCCACCAATAACCTTTCGTCCATTTTTTAGGTTCATGTTAAGACTCAATAAAATGTCTTATGTATCTCCATTCCTTTATTAAGGGCTTCTAAAATGTTATAATTTGTAGATATTTATTCATATTAGGACAACATATCAAGATTGCCTATTATATTCTAACCTAATATATTCCAAATTTTCTTGTTTTTTATGAGATTTATTAAAATGAAGACCTTGTGGATTTTCTTCTTGTTTGAAAACTTTATTTATTTTTCCAACATTATAATTATTTAAATTAAATCATAGGTATTTTATACTCCTACCATCCCACCTATGTTTTTAAAACAAATCTCACATATATCAAACTGAGTTAAGCGTAATACAGAAGGAAAGTGAGAGTATTAATGTCGAAACAATATCATCAATATAACTACAAGTGACAATAAATTTTTAAATCTTGATATGCCTCCATAATATTTAAATTTATGTTAACATTAGTATGATTTTGGATTTTACCCAACATAACCATAACATCAAGAAACTATGCACTCTTGAAACATTTCCCACTCTTTCCCATAAATTCAAACTATGAGATAAGAAAATGTCAACATAAACTAGAAAAATAGATAAATAAATATCAATACCTAATTTTATTTCACTTTGGTCATTTTTTGTACTTATTATCTCTTTTTAAAACCTTTTAACATGCCTAGAAACAATGTGTTATTTTGAATCCCAATTATATTTATCCTTCTTCTCTATGTCTTAAATTTTTAGAATATGATCATCTAATTTAAAGAGTTATAAAACATTATAAAATGATTAAAATTAATTAGCTCTTCCCAAACTATTAAATCTCACCAGCCATTAAACAAAGGATTCACTAATTTTTTTCCATTATGGATGTAATCCTAGTCATGAAGTCTTTTTACTTTACAATCAATATACAAATGAATTAGTCTCCATCCTTCCCACTGAATTTGATATTTTATTCAAGAATTTGAATAATAATCCTTTGTCACAAATTTTATTTTCTTTTATATCCATTTGAGTAATTCCAAATAATAGTTCCCAAAATTATTTCCACGTGTCTTCTAATTTTTACCATTAATATTGAAAAATATATATATTAAATATATTTCAAGCTGGATGTAAAACAAGGACCAAATGAGAAAGTCAATAATGGTCAATAACATAGTTTTTTAAAGAAAATATGATAACCTTGTAGCCTACAGTTCCATCACCAATTGTTACTAAGATATGCAATTAGAACTAATGTTCTTTCTCACCACAAAAACCTTAATATACTTCACTTGATCCATCATCTAGATCAATGGATAATTTATATAGTTAATAATTGTTTGATTTTTAAAGTATACATCACTTGATTTGTAATGTAAACCACAAGCATCACAATGGATATTTATTTTAACTTTTCATTTTTTTAAGATACTTGAAAACTAAGGTTCTCATTGACAAATCATTCTTTTAAGCTACAAAAAGAAATCCAAACATGAAATTACAATAAGATCAATACCTATAATTTGTTCTACTAAATTAGAGGTGCCATTAAATTTTAACTTTTTACCCATGGGATCTTCCAAATTCTCTCCAATTTCATCAATTTATTGAATATTTTCTAATATATTTGACTTGAGTGTATTAATATCTATAACATCTAATTTTATTTCAATACCCACAATTATTTGATGAAATTTCCACTTTTGCTCTTGCTTTGGATTTATAGAATTTAATTTACCAATCAAAAACTTAAATGTATATAAGTAAACCTTTCCATTCATGTTTTTATGCAAAATTTGATGAAATATAGAGTCTTCTATGAACATAACTATACCAATGAAATTTTTTAATCATTGATGCTTAATATTTTAAACTCTATATTATTATCTTCATCCATATTATTATATTTTGTAAGGTTTTTTTCTTTATTTATTTTTTTAAAAGAGTTTGTGGCCTACCAAAAACATGTGGAGTATAAATGTTAGATTTATATCACTAAAAAAGATACAATTTTTTATTAGATTACCACTGAAGTTTCCTTTAAGAATAAATGTTGTCACATAGCTTGTTGTCATTGGTAGGTCATTGTCCTTTCCCACTAAGACATATAGCTTGTTGTCATTGGTAGGTCATTGTGATATCACTATACATATATAAAAAAATACTCAATGTTTACTTTGAAATACAATATAAAATATGTATACAGGGGCATACGAGAGAATAATATCATTATAGTATCATCATTCAATCTAATAGAGTTAAGAAAACAAAAAATGAGTAGCATTATAACTCAAATCATAAAACATAAAATAACAAAGCATACATTTATATTTATCAAATTTTCATAACTACAATAAGAATTTTGGAATTATACATCATGATAAAACAATATGTATAAACATTATTCCTTATCAATATATTTTAGAAACTAAAAATTTGATAACCCACTAAATTTAGCATCCTATTTTTAGAAGGAAAAATAAATATGACCTTACAAACATAATTCCCCCTCGGTACTACATAAATCATTTTTTTAATCATAAATACCATTCAAAATATACCCCAACATAAACCAAAAACCATATAAAGAATGAAAAAAATACTTATACCTTCAATAATCGTTATTATCTAGGAAATATTTACATAAGAACTTACATTCGAGCCCTTATTTTCCTAACAATGACATGAATAATTGTGCACTTTTTTCCCTATTCATCATAGGAATTTTTATCTATTTTTTATTTCTATAATATTTAAATTTCACCACTTGAGGTTCAGGGACACATTGCATTTTTCTTTTCATCACAAAATTTTATGGTATATATTATATTCACTTCAATAAATTATTTAGCAAGGGACCTTGCTTTATCATTTAGTTCGATCAAATTTTGATCATTGTCATTATAGTTACCATTCATCTATTTATAGATTAGTTGAAAATTATTTTTTACCCATACCAAAATATCCCACTTGTGAAGGTTGTAAATTTTTATACACATAATATTTTTCACTTTATTATTTAATAACACTTTCTCTTGTAGCAGCTTATCCACACATCAATATCCCTAACTGAAAGTCTTTATTTTTCCCTTTTAAGTGTCTATCCATTTATCCATTATATTTAATTCTTATCCAAATTTGATAATTTACATATATACTATGATATTGGCCAAGCAATTTTTGTCTATTTTTACCTTTACCCTTCATGTATTATATCGATGAGCCTAATATAATTTTGATTGTATTTTATAACATTTTATTATATCAACCTGGCCAATACCATATTTTTCCATCTAAAATCTTCTAACAATACTGATCAGGCTTATACTATCAGCTTAGAGTTTTGGGTATTGGTATAATATATATTTGAGTCACATTTCATTTATATCATATCATATCACACTCATTCGCTCCACTTTCACTTGTATTTCTACTCTATGTACTATTTTAGAGAGTTAGTATCTTATAACCTTATCTTGAGGAATATTATCTTGGTGTCATTGAAACTCAATAGGAGTAATAATAGGGAGTTCCCAATTGAGGATACCTAAGTCTTCATTTAAACATTTTAGGTCTTTAGCATACAATAGTCTCTTACAAAGCTCCACTTGAGCCAAGGGGAGATTGAAGCATAGATGGGTCCACCCCAAGGTAATTATTTATAACCCTATACTCTTTCATTTATTTACTTAGTATATTAGATGTTTCTTGTTTCTTTTTGAATGAATGTATGTGCATCCTTCTTTAGGCTTTCTCTATGTCAAATAGGTTGGTGTAGACATATGATTTCTTTGTCTTTCCACTAAAAACTTTAAGATTCATATACCCCCACTTTTTTACCATTTCACCTTACCCATTTACAACCATTATGACCAATCATTTACCTTATTTTTACCCCTTTATAATGATTTACTTTACTTGCATATATATAACCTTAGTTTATAACCATTTACCTTTGTTTAGGTCTAATGAGAGCTACTTGGAACCTTTTCCTCTTGAAATCTAAATTTCATCTCATGATATATCTATATAATTTATTAGTCCTTACCCCATCATCCAAGTATCTCAAGCTTTATTGATTGACCTTATTTGAGTCCTAATCTATTGAGAGAAAGAAGATAGGTTTAGGTCATCCTAACCTGTGCATACACATACCATCATTAAATTATTATTAATAAATAATAATGATTTTTATACCATATGTTAATTGATCTAATTTAAATTGTATTTAATTGTTATAAGTGTCATAAAAATATATGCATAGTTTAATTTAACATTGTTTGGAAAGGAATAAACTAAAATTCAAAATGTGTATCTTTGATCCATACTACTTCATATAAGTACACAACAAACCCTCCCATAAATTCATATATTATTTAATTCATACTTAAAATAAATATAAAATGAAAAAACTATATCCATGTATACTAGAACATGTCTAGAGCATGCTCCCAAACAAACTAACTGTGAATTTAAGTAACATCTATTGTTTTAGATAATTTGATGATTGGTAGCAAAAAATAAGTTTATATTATTAACATACACAATCATGTTGTATTTTTGATTAACTCCTAAGGAGACATGGGATGTTTTTAGCACTCTAATTATCATTGATCGATGGCTATTTTTTGTGGGCAAGAATAAATGAATTCACTAACATCTAGTATTATCCAAATTACACCTAAACATGAGCCAACCATATTGCATCATGTTAGTACTATAAAAGAGATGGAAGAGGTGGGTTACATGGTCTAAAATAGGAGAAGGTAATTTTTTTTTTTAATTAACAAACACTTTTTTACTGATAATACACAAGATAGATCCCAATCCATATCGGAGTAACTATTAAAAGTATGAACAAAATTATGACTATATGAAGAATCAAACCTCAAATTAAAACACCATCATAATAACATGTGAAAAAAATGTTTAAATACATCCTCATATCTTTTTTCATGTTATGAATTTGATACCCCATGTAGATCCATCGATTAGAAATATTTAGGGATTTGTGAAACCCTAGTCTTAAAGGGATTTTTAAGAACCTAGTTTTCAAAAGATTTTTTGAAACCCTAGTGATCTTATGACTCACAAAAAAATTGAGCCAAATTTTATGGGATGGATAATAATTATATAGGGTTTGCATGATGTTTTATACCAAATAGAGAACTTTTCCACACTTTACCTTTTACTTTTCCTTTTGATCATCTCACACTATACCTTTATTCTCTTGTAATAATCTTGCATATTTTTTAATCATACCCAACTCAACCGTGACTCATCTTGATCTAGACAATGGGTGGGGAGGAATAATTTGGGAAATGAGAATTATATTTAAAAATACATTGAAAATATGTGGTAGACTTCTATCTTGTATATGTGATAGACAGTCCTACCTATGCCTAACCTTGGACCTCACCCCTCGGTACCTATCACTTCTAAAAAATAAAAATAAAAATATTGACACCTAACTAATCCATGTTATATTGGTTTATATTTTAGGTGATTAACAAATCACATTATATATGCATGAAATATTCTATCACTTCTATTATGAACCTTGCATGAACGAGACTAAAAAATTTAACCTTATAATTTTTTTGACATAAAAGCATTGTATATGAAAACTAGACATGAAGGCTAAAAGAATTCAAATCTCTAATTTTTACCAAGATTTTGATATAAATTAGTCAATCATTAGAAATATATGACTAATGTGTCAATTTTTTGTTAACCCCTATTTATGAAATCAAGTTTTTATGTTTATCTTTATTTACTTAAGTTAGTTAATTTATTTATAATACAATTTAAATAAGGAAGTTTTTTTGAAATAGAGGTAATATTAAATCTTTGTAACTAAGGGATACTCAATAAGAAGCATGATAGTTGATAATTTAGTTAAAATAAGTAAGATATGTGCACATTAAAATAATAGGGAATCGGGTGGTTAATAAGGATGTTAATTTTGAAGTTCAACTCCTATATTCAAATGGGATCCTAGATTAGGTATAGACAACTAATTTATTTGAGTAATTGATAAATATGATGGTCATTGATGCCATGGTTTTCTTCTATAAATAAGGTAGGAGTATATATAGAGTAATTACTTAGAATGGAAAAAGGGAAAAATAAAAATCCACTCATTAGACCATTTTATATTTCTCATCACCATGATTTATAATGTGATGGTTAGGGAAGGGGAATGATGGCAACTGCAAACTTATGCAATGATATTTTTGAAAGTGTGATTTATGTATCAATGATAACTTCAAAACACTTTTCCACATAAGGTGTCATAATTTTATGAAGTTGCAAATATGCTTGGAATATATATAATTTTCCATGTTGATGTTGCATCACTTTTTATTTCAACTCATCAATGCCCTTTTTTGTGCTTCATTTATGATGTAAAGAATTTTATTGATATAGATTTGAACTTTGCAAACTGGCCATAATAGGCTTGTAAATTTAAAATGGGCTTGTAAAACAACTCTATGTCTTATTTGAAATTTAATTCAATTTTATATTTGTGAAGATAAACCAAGCTCACAAAATATTATGAATCTCATATAAGTTTAAAAATCTCTTTGGGATTACAAATCTCCCTTAAAGTATGCAAAGCTTAAAAGTGAATTTTAAAGCTTCCTATGATTTTTTATTATTAAACTCAAATAAAACTTTATGAAGAATGCATTATTGTATTTTTTGCTAAAATCACCACCTTGAAACACATAAATCTTCTAAGAGATTATCAATTTCCTTTTCTATGTAAGATAGCTTGGGTTTTTATGCATGCTCCTGCATCACAATTCTAACTAAGTCTTCCCTAAGTACTCAACCCAATAAAATATTTAAATGGGTATGAATATTAGTTGGCTTCTCCACACAAATTTAGATAGGCATTTGCTAAAGGTTGAAACTAGGGATGATTATGACAAATGTGATTAAACAAGATACTAGTTGATAAATAACATGTGGTGAATACATGGTTGAGGTGGCTCTATTATTTATTTATAATATACATAAAAATAAAATCATTTACTTTAGATTTGAAATTGAAAGGTTTTGAATGAGTTAAAATAATGATTGAGCTGTCTTTATTTATTAATGACCACATTTGCATGAGGTGAATTTAAGGGAGAAGGTTCCCATTTTTTGTGTGAGTGTGATTTAAATAAAATATATGGATTCAAATGGAATAATTAACATTGAAAACTAAATAACAAGAAGATAAAAATAAATAAAAATTAAATTAAATTTCAAAGTAAGAATATCAAGCTAGTATAATTTAGAATATGACAAGTTATTAAAGTATAAAAGGATAAAAGGCAATTAACTGAAACTCCTCAAAAAGTGTCATGGGAAGAAACTAAAGATAAAAAAAGATTTATTATATCTCTACCAAATATAACTACATTCCAATAAATTGAAGATCTTTTAGTTACATATAGAATGCATAATAATCAACCAAGGAGACTATATATGTGATAGGATATTACTAATAAATAGGCAATTATAGGATAGGGATGCTTTTTAAAGACTTGTTTAACAAGTGTTATACAAGGTGTGAGGAAAGGTACAAAGCCTTGTGAGTGTGTTACATGTTCTTAGGTAGTTATGCATGAAATACAAATTAAACCTAGCATTGCTAAGTGGTTCATTAAATCATTATAGAATAGCCATAAAAAATGTAGTAGACAATGAAGGAAATAATATGTTTCATATTGATGCAGAGTACATTAGGGATATGTTTTATGCTATTACTAATGGCCTAGGATTGGGTGTGTATCAATATTTTAATAAATACTTGTGATAAAATAAGTTGTTATGAAGTAAAATTGTCCAAATGTTGGAATAATAATTCCATTGATGTTGATGTGGTACTATATTTTATAGTTTAAATCAACAAAAACATGTTGGATAATCAAAATTTTGAAGTTTTTATAGACCATGATATAAGAAGAAAACTTTTGGGAAAAAATTAAGTAATTCTTGAATAAAATTTTTAGATCATCTCATGATCTATCATTATAAAGGTCATATGTAAGAACAACATACTAGAATTACTTATATCAATAACTCTAGTAGAATACAATGATGTCTAATTGGTTCTCACTAGGATAAATAAAGTAATGTAAAATTAATAATTGAAAATATAATTAAATATTTTAACATGTACTAATTGTAAGACAATAATTATCCCTTTTGATTTGTTAATAATGGGTTTCTAAACCTAACTCAAATATAAGCCCTCATCCCTATTAAAATTATGAGTACGCTTAATGATCTCAAAAACATCTCTAAATTTTAATTTCTAATCATTATTATCCAATGTGACTACCTTGACATCCTTGATGTAGATCAAGTGTTTAGTTTTACCCTATTTTTTAGCCAATGTCAATTTCGTCTTCTCAAAGAAGATGCTAGTGGCATGTTATTTAATCCTACTCTAGATAGAATTTCTAGTTTCACCTATATAAGGGACCCCACTTGAGAACTTGATTGTGTACACATCAGTTTTAAAAATTAGTTTCATGTAATGTTTTTTTTATTTTAGGATTTTCTCAACTTATTATTGTGTAAAAAAGTGGTGTTAATGTTTTGGTGCCATTGTGGAACATTCCTTCTAGATAAGGTAGAAACTCCATTGACCTTAAAATCACATATACCTTGACATACAATATGTTATTTGAAGGAAAATATATGATTTTTAGATAATTCAATCTTCACAACTGACAACACTAAGGGTCTTGTGATATCGTTAACTACATGCTAACAAAATACTTACAAAATAATGTCATAATTGATAGTCTACAAACATTTATATCTATAAAATAAATAAATAGCATAATGGTTGAGAGTGGTTCAAAATTCTATTTTTATATTAATATATATATATATATATGTCCTTCGACTTAGTTTGGATGATTTAGCATCTACTTTTACATCTATCACAATATATCATTGTATTTAGAGGAAACCCCTTAGTTATGTTATTATACCTATTAAAGTGGGACCAAAGACAATTCAAAATCTATTTCATGTCATGCCCACAACTAGATCATATAATGTTTTATTAGATCAACCATTGATACCTCAAAAGAAAGTAATATATTATATTGTGCATCAATGTTTAAAATTTTGGCATCAAGGTCAAGTAGTTATAATTAGAAAATATACTAATTTAAAAAGGAACAAACCAAGGATGAAGTGATATACATAAAATCACTATAAGAAGCATTACAAAATTTACCAAAATAAAGGGCACATAAATACAAAGGTATAAATAAATTCCATAAGGCTGAAATCATTGCATAGCATGTCTTTGATAGAAATGCAAAACTATAAATAAAATTGATGTATGAGAGACATTAGATACACAATGAATAATGTTACAAATGATTATGATGATGAATCATTACCTTTCCATACATGGATCCCATATTACTTGTGGTCTTAGTGCTTCAAATTTCATATCTTATGGTAATTATTATAAGCCTCCTAGTATTATTTGTTAGCTTTTGCTAAAAATCATCTTATTTCAAAAATTAAACACTTACTATTTTACATGATGTATTATATTTATTTGAATTGTTATATATTGATATGATTGTCTATTTGCCTTATGTGTTATTTATCAGTCATATGTGTCCATGATTACTTTCCTATTGATAGAGGTTATATTGATTATATACATTGTATTGATAGTATTGTTGAGATAGATGTAGGATATATAGGTATATACATATGTTTATGGATTCATTATTGGCTAAGGCACCTTTCATGTTGGCTCTAGGGGAATTTTTTGCATCTCCTGGTAGTTATTTAAATTTTATATTTTATGATTTCTTACTTACAATAGGCTTTCATGTGATATCATGTCTCTAATCTATATTTACTATTGTATGTACCTAAATTTGCTTAGTGCTTAAATATATGTTCATATTCATACTATATTTATTACTTCTAATGTTGCTTTGTGATTAGTTATATTAATTATTTGCTTCCTCTATGTTACTTTGATTCTAGTGTGCTTTTAACATGTTTGTTTCATGTGATTAATGTCTATCATGCCTCTTTATTTGATTTGTATGTTACTATTTGGCATGCTTACCTTGTTTTCCATATGTTTGATATGTTTTCCTTGATTTCATTGTATACTCTATGTCACATACTTATGTTTTCTTTGTGTGCTCTAATTTTTTTTATTCTCTTTTGTTCTATGTGTGACATTGTTTTTCTTATTGACTCTTAGGTGTGACATAATTTTTGTGTGCTTAATGTGTCTTACCTATTTATTTTGAGGTGTGGCATGTTTAATTTTTACTTGGGAATCCTTCCTTTCTTTCTCTCTTTACCATATGATTGGTGCCATGATCTATATCATTCATAATTATCTTTTATTTTCCATGATCTGTATCATACAAATTTTCTTGTTTGCTTGTCTATATTTCCATGATTCCTATCATGCATCTATTATATCAATACTCTATATGTGCACTTTCCTTTTATATATTGTTGCTATATTTTTTGTATGGGGGCATGCTATCTTTTGTGCTTCATTAATTATATGTTACCAAGGAGGGGTATAGTAATACTATGCTCATATTACTTCTATTTTTCTCATATTGGGTCATGTTACACTTGCACTTATATAAAACATATTGTAGGTGCATTTGGATTCATTTATCTATGGAATACATGCTTTCACAATGCTTTCTTAGTATGTTATATCTTAATGCTTTATTTTCCTATCTTTCACATAATGCACCTAATATTTTTATTTTGAAATTTATGATTCATTAGTTCATTCCACACCTAAAAAGGGGGCATATAATCCAAGTATTTTATTTATAAGACTCAAAGACACTCCCTTTCTTCCTCATATGGAAATAATCTCATGGATGTAAACAACATATTCTACTTGCTCTCACCATGAGAAACATTTATTTCTCACTTTGTCTTACCAAGAGACACATATATATTTAGATAGAACATTGATTATGAGATATGGATTTTATAGAGGTAGATTCATAGTTTTTAGCTCAGTTTTTGTATTCATTCCTATCCTATTTTTCTTTAATATATTTTAGTATTTCCATAATTTTAGATTTATAAAAACACTGGTTCAGTTGCATATGTTTCCCATATGTTTTGTGGGCCATAATTGTCCATATTCTAAACATAGGAGAGTGGATGTTTGTTATGGAATCTTTATAACCTTCATGGTGGCAATCAAGTGGTCTCTCCTTTATTTTGAATTTTATTCCATCATTATTAATATACTAATTTCGAGACCTCTTAAAATTTAGATAATTGAGGCATCTTCTACAAACCTCATGGGTAATATTGTTTGTATAAATTTTATATTTATGCACATACACATAAAATTGGGGCATTATGTAGACACCATTTTTTTTAATCTAAAGGTAGTTTTAGTTGTTAAATTACATTATTCTATGGTACTTATGTATTTAGAAATTATCATTTCATATTAAACTCTTACTAACACCTTTTTCTAGTGTTTTGGCCTTGTTATGTCCCTTATGCTTCCCATTCCTCATATTTTTACTTTCCTCCCTAGTTTTAACTTTCCTCTCCCTAGTTTCCTATTGTTTGGGATTTTCACTAGAATGTGTAGCAACACGGTTTTGTTATTTTAGGATCATGTCACTACATTTATAGCACTAATTACATTTTTGGGTCTCATATTCCTTTTTTATTTATTTATTTTGGTTTTTTATGCTTAGTTTAAGTCAAATTTCACATTAATAAGGTCCTAATTTAAATTTTATAAGTATATAAATACACATGGTGAATTAATGCATATATGATGTGAATATGAATGTGAAAAGTCTAGAGTGATAAGTGAACATTGAAATAAAGAGTCTAAAAATATTTAAGATTATCATTTTAATGTTAAAAGAAATTTTTCATTTTATATTGAAGGCTTAGATTCCATTGTGCCAATTTTTTATGCTAGTGTGAAAAATCATGTAAAGATTAGGGTATGCATCCTGAATTGCTTGTTGAAGTGCATTACACATTATCTTCCCAAATTTTTAATAGAAATAAGGGCATGATAATATTTAAGGAATAACACTTTCCCCTAAATGACTCCTCATTTTTAATGGTATTTGATGAGTTATTAGGGTTATGAATAATAATAACGATTTCCTAGATATTTGCATAAAATACAAGAAAATGAGTGAGATTTTCAGAGCCTATGAGAAGAGGAATATGTCATCAAATAAATTTTGTAGTATCTAAAATTTCACAAAATTTTACTCATATGGTTCAAATAGTTCTAATAAAATAATATTTTAGTTATATTCATCTTGGAAAATTTCTTAGTTTGCTCTGATTTCCTAGGTTATGTTTGCCTTGTGATTTGGGCTTATTTTTTGGTGCATGTTTCTAATTAATGTCTCCAAATTTAAAATAATTTATATATTATTCGATAAATCCCTCTTTGAACTTTTTTGAGTATTTTATAATATTCCTTTATGTAATTACGTTTGATTTTAATACTTTATTTGATTAAATATGATTGAATCTGGTTACAAAGTAGTGTGGGTAAATCTATTGTGTTTTGATTTAGAAAAAAAAACCCATATTAGAGATATATGGATTCCCATATTTGAGGAAGAGAGAGAGAAATGTTAATGAGGAAACATATTATGATGACTCATTCCAATGTGATGACAATAGGGTTGCCAAAATCTTCTAATATCCTATTTTGTTCTCTCCTTGAACCTCATGATGAGTATCAACAAAATAATAGTAATATTAAAGGGTTAAAATAGGCCTCTTAATGAATCCCAATTTTTATTATAATTTGATGAGTTTTGGGGTTTATAAATAAGGATATCAATTTACTATAATTCTACACATAATTTAAGAAAATAAAGTGAGGTTTTTAGAGCCCAAGGGTATACGAATAGGATCATCAAATCAGTTTTTAAGTATCTATTTTTTTAATTAATTTAATACTATGGTTATATTAATTGAAATAAATTAATTTTACATTTCTATTCATTTGATAAAATTTCTTAGTTTGCTTTGAGTTTTCTAGATTTTGTTTTCCTTGCTATCTACATTTATTTTTTCAGTGCATGTTTCTGCTAATTGCCTATAGACTTACAATGATTCATATATTCTTTTAGAACACCATATTTACACTTTTTAATTATTATAAAATATTTATTATGAATTAAGTCTATTTTTAATGTTTTATTTGATTAAATCTGATTGAATCTAATTACAAACTAGTGTTGGTAGATTTATTGAATTTTGATTAGAACCACGTTCCCATATTACAGATAGATACACTCCCATATTTTATGATGATATTGATAAATACACCTCTAAAAATTCTAGTGAGGAAACATGTGATGATGACTCATTCCAATGTGAGTAGAATGGGGTTACAAATTCTTCTAAGGTCCTCTTTTACTTTTTGCTTGAACCTCATGGTGAGTAATAATAAAATCATAGTTAAAAGTAAGCTTGTATAATTCAACCATATTATGATGAATATTATATCATTTATCAAGCTCAATAGTTATGCCTATATGTGCTTCATTATCAATAGACTCTTGAACAATTTCATGCCATCAATAATGAGGCTAAAATGGTTTCTATCTCTTAAGAATTTTATGATCCATAACTTGACTCTAGTGATAATTGAAATGAATTTATACCATTAAATCCTCTTGAAATCCTCCTTTAGATGACCCAATATGGATAATTCAATAGATCTAATATTATACTAATTGAAACCTAAAATGATCAATCTTTGAAATCTTAGTGGAAAAATCAGAAAAATATAACATCATCATTCAAAATGATGTTCAAACAAAATTTGAAAATTTCAACATCATTAACTTGGATCAGCTAAATTATTTAAAATATAGTGAATTCTTTTTTAGATGACATCATTTGGGATAATGACATTCATTCACCATCATATTACTCTAACACAAAAAAAAATCATGTCTAGGAAAATTGTGAATCTCTCTATAACCCCAAACATTACCATAGATGCCAAAGCCACATATTTTGATAGATCCATGAAGAAAATTTATAACAAAGGTAATAAATTCATTGATTTAGTAATTTACATATTGTGTAATAGTCTCATATGCACATTACCAAGTGATGAGGCTATTATATAAATCTTTCACATAAGGGTCGACTCCCTCACTAACATCATAGCTTGGACACCCCTTTATTTTTATAATTTTATCTCTAGATTTGATTCAAAAAAGAATGATTTTTACAATATACCTTTTCACCATGTCACTTTGAAATTAAAATTATATTCTAGTTGAGGATACCATTGATATCAATCTAGGAAAAATAAAATAACCTCGCATAGTCAAAACATGGTTTTATCTCACTCTTAAAAAGCAAGAAAATTATTACACCTTACTGAATTAAAGGATATATTTGGCTAGATATATTTTTACACACCTGGTATTGATCCAAAAATAATTTTAAATAACATTATTTCCTATCTTGATGTAACCCCTATTTGAAAAAGGCAATAAAAATTCCTTGGATATGTTTTCAAGCTTTGTCACATTGAAATCACAAAAAACTTAAATGCTAAGTTTATAAAACTTTTAAATTACTTTGAATGGGTCTCAATATTTTCCTTGTTCATAAGAAAGTCATTATGATCTTTAATATATGCATTTAGTTATAGAACAACAACTTATCATGTCGTAAAGAAAACTTCCCTTTACCTTCCATTAATGTTATCATAGTCTCTACCTTCGACTATAAGATTTTATCCCTCACATATAATTTCTTTGGATACCATATAATTTAAATCACTATTAAATATCAATATAATACAACATTTACCATTGGTTGAGGCACATATTAATAAGTAAAAATTCCCTTTGGATTTAAAAATAATATGGAAACTTACCAACATGCCATTACTCATATTTCATGACCTCATACACATAATCAATAGGTCATATGTGTATGATCTCATTTATAAATCCAAACCTTTCAAGGATCTCCCAATAACATAATCATAATATTTGATTGCCTACACAAATATAAATTCAAAATCAACCTTAATAAATGTGTCTTCAAAGTCAACTCTTGCATGATTTTAGCATTCATGGTACCTAAGTGGGAGATTACAATTAATTCCTATAAAATCAAAGTTATTATTGACATGCCTAAGTTAATTACCATTACTTAAATTCACACATCGATAAAATATGATAAATTCATATATTTTTCCTCAAAATTTCCAATCACACCCATGCAATCAATTATCTTCTCAATAAATGTTTCAAACTTGAATGGAATTCCACTTGACAACATGCATTTTATTTAATGGAAAATTATTTACTAAAAACACATTTAATATGACCATTTTATTTTGAAAAATCATTCATCCTATACACAACCCCCAATATCAATTGGGAAATATCTAGTGAAAAAATAAGATTCTAGAAAAGAGTATGCCATTTACTTGTAACACTAAGATTGATCATGATTGTCTATCCATAATTTTTTAATCCAAAAATCTTTGACATTATATGATTTATCAAACCACATATGTCATTTCCCATATATACTCTCTTCATCATTTCTTCTCCATGGATTTAGTGCTTAGTGATGGAATTGGTAAATGGATGCTTCTCCTTATTGAGTTTGAACTTAAGGTTACCACATATAAATTAGTTAAGTGGAAAATGATCATTGATTTAATTGTGTCCACACATATTCCAAATGAAATTCCAATTCAAGATATACTTCATAATGAATATGTACTCTCCATCAAGGGTGTCGATTAAGCCATATCCCTCAAAGAGCATTGTCATTACTTCATGACCAATCTCAAGGCTCAAGCCCTCAACAAAGTGAAATAAAACCTGTTCACTTTAAAATTAACAAGAAAAATAAATAATTAAAACAACAAGAGGATATAATTAAATTACATGAGGATACTTGGACTCTCCACTTTGATGGGGTCAAGTTCTTGTAAAAATTTGACATGATTTTTTTCCTTTCTTCTCTAAGAATTTATTACCTATCAATAGAATTGGTAAATGAATGGATCTCACTATTTATTTTGACCTCAAGTTATGACATAAAAATTAGTCAAGTGGAAAATGATCATGGATCAACTTGCCTCCATAATTATTCCTAGGGAAAGGTCCCTTTAATACACCCTTCTCGATGAAGATGTGTTCTTCATAGAGGGTGTCGATTAAGCCATATAATTCAAAGATCATTTTCATAACTTCATGACTGGTTTTAATGGTCAATCCCTCAAATAACTTGAAATAAAAATTAGTCAACTTAAAATTAACAAGAAAACTAAACAAGAAAGAACAAAAAGAACTTATATTCAAATTACATGAGGATACATGGACTATCCAAATATATGGGGCCAAGTGCTTGCAAGAATTTGGGGAAGTTTTTTCCCTCTCTAACCCCTTAAAAAAATACTTGTATCCTTTTGAGTTAAAATAAATGTGACCAAAAACATGGCTGAGTATGAAGATCTAATTATAGGAATGCACGAATCCATCGACATGGACATAACATGCCTTCATGATTTAGGTGTCTCCCAAATCAGCTATCAATAATTAAATGGAGAATAAAATTTTAAATGAAAAAAATTATAAAATATCATGATTTTGCCACTACCATCACTAAATATTTTACATCATTCACTTTTGAGGTAATCCCAATAGAATAAAAATCTATCTTTGATTCTCATACCCCTCAAATTCTATTTTTCATCCACATAAACATTTACACAATAATAAATTTCTTATCCACTTACACAACTCTTGCACTTCAATTCCCAAGTATGATTGCCTCATTCTTTAGCTTTATGTTGTCACTAAGAGACAAATCCCTTGATATAAGGACATCATCAAATATATATATAAGCAAACATACCCTCTTGATGTTGCCTATCATGAAAATATGTGTATATGAAAATAAGCATTCAAGTATGTTTTTAAATAAAATATCCTATGCTTTGATGTCACCTTACTCCAATTCATTATCAAAGATAAGGTATCTCCTCTTTTTGAGTAAGCACATACTGGGAATTTGTAGGGATCATTGTATCATACACACTACCATATATAAACATCTATACATGGGTTATAGTTGGCCAACATTAGAAAACTATGCCATCACATTCACTAAGGAATTTAACCCTTGCCAATTAAATGAATATCTCATCCACTTCCCTTAGGGTGAACTTAAAATAATTTAAGATCCTTGGCCCTTATCTATGTGGGGGTTATATCTCATTGGTAAGCTAACTCCAGCACAATATGGCCACACCACCATTATTATGGTACTAGGTATCTCATCAAGTGGTATTGTCAATGTTATTTAAGTCACTGTCTCAAAATTCAATATTAACCAAATTATCTATCAAAAATTAGGAATTATTCACCCCATTATTTTTCAAAATTGGTGAGAACTTCAAAAATAAAGACACAAAACAAATTTAAACCAAATTAAAAATTACACAAATTTTCGACCCCTTATCATCCATAATACAATGGTCAAGCCTAAGAAATCAATAAAATACTTAACAAAATCTTTTTAAAAAGCATTAGAAATTACTGAATAGATTGGCATCTCAAACTTTACCCTACCATTTGGGTCTGTCATAGTAGTATTCAAACTATTAATGAGGCAACTCCATTTTCTCTAGTATATGACTCTGAAGTTATCACACCACTATAAGTTGAGTTAATCTCAGTATACATCTCTATTCTAAACATTATCCCTAATGAATAGGTGTGTGAGGCATGCCTTCACACTTATAACTGATTGAAAAGAGACACATGAGCATTGTCAAACACAACCATAAATATAAAAAGCATATCTTTAAGCAACAAAATGAAAAAAATCATTTTATTAATTTAGTGTTCAAACTGGATTAGACCCGTGACAAAGAGAAAATATTCCCAAAATTGGTTGGGTCCATATCTTATCCAATATATGCTTGTACAAAGATTATCAATTCAAACATTTTTTAATGAGCTAAAAAAAACTTAATTCTTTAAAAAGTATTATGCTTGAGGTATTTTCTTATGTTTTTCATTTATTTCATTTATTAAATCTACTTAGACATGTATGTTAATTTACATTTCATCTTATAACTATTTTTATAATCATTCTAGCTAACTTCATAAATAATGTTTATGGTGACTCTTGGCTCCTACCTCTTATTCCTACTTTACATCACCTCAAAACTCTTGAATATATCCCACATTGACATACCTATAGGATCTCAACATGTGAGTTGCATTTTAAGACTTTGAAAAATCAAATTTCCCTTTCTCACAAGTGCCCAACTCCTATGCGACCTACCTTCTTAGCTCCCTCTCCCAACCATAGCTAAATTATTTCTTAAAATATAGGCCAATGGTTGAGAGTGTTGTTTTGTATCTCAAAATTAGATACATTCCTTGTATCTAAAATATTTAAATATATATAAATATCCATCACTCATATTTACCCTCTCTTATGATAAAATTATTAAGTTTATTCATCATTATATCACCCCTTCACACATTTTTAACTAGGGAAACCCACTCATTCTCAAATTTTTAACCTTATTTCACACTTTTTATTGGGTACACTAGGGTCATATTCAATATCACTCTCTTTTCTAGGATGAAATTATAGGAGTATATAATCATCTTAGTTTCTAGGTTCTCCTTTATAGATGTTAGGTGCAAGTTCTCTAGGTGTTTTCATATTACATATCAATTGATTGACCTTTAAAATACATATAAAAGAGAAAATCATCAAGAAACATTCAAAAGGAAAAATATGAAAATCCAAATCCAAATAATAAATACAAAAATGAAAATGAAATTTTAAAAATTCAATCAAAGTAAACAACCAAGATCAATATTACTAGAACACCCCCTATCCTAGTTGAAATCTTAAACTCCATCGTTGGACTCACAATATAGTCAAAGGTCCATTGGAGTGTGGTAGTCTAGTATAATGGGATAAAATACCTATTTACCATATGTGTCACTCTCATTTTCACACAAATACCTAATATTTTCATGTGATAGATGACTCTAATGGGTCCATCAGGAATGGAAAACATGTCATGGGATATATCTTATACTTCACTAGTTAGCCCAAGGCACAACCCTTAAAAAACATAGTTACTAAAAACTCTCCTTGGTGCACAATATTCTCCCTTCCTTCATTATCTCCTCTTGATGGACATATTTTTTCCAATTCTCCCCCATTTATTTACATCATATTATTCATCTCTTTTATAAATTCTAACATCATGATGGCATTAGGGTTAAATGGTTTTATATTGCAAGACATAGAGAATCAACCATACTTTGCCTTTTAACTATCCCTAATTTAATATAAACTACATATTTGTATTTTCAAGATGTTTTATTGACCATTTATTTATTTTTCTTGGATTCTCCTTAGCTATGTTTGAGATCATGAGATTTTATCATTTATTTATCTTTATATCATTTGAATCTAAACTAAAGTCCACATTCTGGTTATTCAAACCATTCTTATCATCTCATTTACCTTTGTTTCATATAGACCTAATATATCCTTTATTTTTTGGATATGTGGATCTATCTTAGCACCTCATTTATCATTGAGTGTTGAAGTCCTAATCTAGACTTTTCCTTGTGGCTAGTCAAACTTGTCCTAACACCTTATTATCCTTTCTATCTTTTAAACCTAATCTATAGCCTTTATCTTGTGGCTATCCAGAAACATCCTAGTAATATATTCCTTGAGAGATGTCATATTACATATTATTGTATTTATACTCATATACATACACTATAATTACAATATTCTATGCAATCTTTATCATTAGGGTTAACATAAACAACTTTTATGCCCACCACATTAGATACAAAAGCATATGCATGATCCCATTCAGCATAAAGGTAAGTCGAGGTACACATATGTATTTTTTAAAATTATTAATTATTTCATCATAGTCATTTATTATTATTTTGGTAACATGTTCTTTTCCTAAAGTTCCATCCCACATTACAATATTGTGATGTGTGATGAGCTTTGGGCGGGGCATATGTGTACACCTTATTTTTTATTACTAATACTTTATTTTGTAGGACTCATTAGTGTATTGATATCCTTGATTTTACATCCTAATTATTACATTTGTATCATGGTGGGATAACTCACAATAATTTGTGAGATATTTTTTCATGAATTCCCATTCCCACTACCACCTTCAAATCATCATCACACCAACTTATCTTTTCCTCTTAGGTTCATGTTGCCTTTTATGTCCATGTTTTTTCCCTTATGCCCCTTTATTTTACACTATTAAATTTATTGATGATGTATTGTAGTTCCCCTATTTTATTTGACATCATGGGATAGTTTGATGATGTATTATTTTCTACAAAATAATTTTTACATCATCATTTTGATCAATAGCGTACAAACTTCTACATAATTATTTTTATGTCATCAACCCAACTAATGACTTTAATTAAATATAAAATTTTAATTTTATGGTTTGGGTCTATATTTATAGGTTTATTTTTATCATTTATTAGTATATTACCATGAAATATACTCTTCTCACACTTATAAATCTATTTTAGGAATAAAAAGAAGAATTAGGGATAAGGAGCTTACACAAAGGGAAGACAAGTTAGCACAAGGTCTTTGAAGATGTTAAGGATAGGAGATAAAAAAAACAAGGTAAACCAAGTTTTTGGAATCCCAAAATTTAGTCTAATTAGGTCTTATTCTATACACTTTGAATTCACCTATAATAGTGTCTATAAAGTGTTAAAATCCAAAGGAGAGATTAATATATCAAAAAGTCAACACAAGGTAAGTATTTCTAACTCTGTACTATTTATTTTATACTTTTATTGGTGTTATTTGATTTTATATTTCATGTCATCCATGAATATATTAGCATATGCTTCTTATCTCATTTCTATATTTTACAATCTTATTATTCATAGCTATTGCTTATGTGTATAGGCATCTTTAATTTACATAGAAACCTTTAGATTAGTTATAGTTATGTCTTTAACATGGAAACCTTTAAATTAGTTATAGATATTTATTTAACATGGAAACCCTTAGATTAGTTATAATTATTTATTTAACATGGCTTAAAATTCTAATAACACCTTTATTACATTTATAAATTGTAATTAAGCTTAGTGGCACACCCTTTATTTTGCCTATAAATCTTGATTTAGTGTCTAATTCCACCTTGGATCTAGTTGGGTCCTTTACCTTATATCTCCTAATATATTGTTTATGTATATTCCCCATTTATATCCCTTAGAACCTCCTTTGCAAACAACCCTTGTTTATAGCCCAAAACCACTTTTCAAACTAGTGTATTATATGTGTGTTGGAGTTAGAATGGTCTTATACATTTTCCTATTTTATAGGATCCTTATAGATGAAACTATTTTATGCCTACATATAAAATCCTTATCTTGTTATTTTTATATGTTTTCACACACATACATCAAAATGAGGCAACATGTAGACACCAAACATGGCCCCTATGCATTATTAATTATTAAATTAATTATTTATAAGATTTGAGTACTTGTATATAGTTGGTTTAAATTATGAGTTATTGGCACATGTATTGAAATTTAGTGGTCCATATACCTTCCCATGACACCCTATAATTGTTATTTTCCTTTCCTCTAGATATGAACACATTTTACCTCATTATACATAGGGTGATATCATGCTCTTGACATGTCTAGAGCATAATTATATGATCCCGATATAGAGCCTTTGTGCCCTTACGCCCCTCTTCATGTGTGACCTTGATCATGCATTTTTTAAATTTTTATACCATTTGATGTTGGTTTACATGAAATTAGGGTCCTAACTTGAATGCAAGGACTATATAAATACAATAATAGGTTATACCAAAACTACTAAATTTATGTATATTTTATTAATCTTATTGTTAATACAGATTATGTATTTTGTTCAACATGTTATCGGTTCATGATTTTGGCTCCAGAATAGGCTAAGAGAACATTTCATGTTTTCTTGAGAAAAATTTTGGGAATGTTATGGGGCATTCCTTGGTCTCACTTCATGTTCTATTTTCATTTGTTATTTTTATCATATTGATTTTTCACTAGATCTTATGTATGTTTTCTCAAATGTGTGTTCTCTAATATATATTATCTATTATATTTGTCCTTGTATGCTTCATGTTATCATATGTAATCATATTTTTGACATTATTTATATTATTTAAAACATGTATCTATGTATCCGATATATATCTTAAGTTTGCATGTAATGCTTCATGTTCTATATGTATTCATATTGTTGACATACTTTCTATTATTTGATATGTGTATCTATAACTCTGATGTATATGTTAAGGCCATGTATAATGTGATTTCTAAATGCCTACAATGATTTATATTACCATAGATTGAGTGTTTACTCAATGCTTGGTCACATCGTTGACTTGATTATATCATTCTTAATGTGTTTTCACTACATTATGTGATTTATTAGTGTTTAGTGTGCTTGTTCAAGTGTTATATGTGTGTTCAACCATCTTATATGCTTATCATATGCTTTATTTGACTTCATCATCTTATGTTATTTATATATATTTAGCATGTTTTGGAAACTTTGGGGGAATTAGGAGGAATTTCATGGTCCCAACATTGATTATTTTTACAATGTTGGGTTTTCATTCAATATTTTTCTTTACATATATGATGTTTTCACAAGTGTACCTTATCTACTTGAGATGTCCTTATATGCTTCATGTTCTAATATTATTCATATTCTTGAAATATTTATATTGTTTGATACATTTGTCTATTTTTTGAATAGATTTTCTTGTTCATTTTTTGTTTGATGTGATCTCTTAGTGACTGTTATGCTTTTTTTTTATTTTAATATCTTAAGTTTTTACTTTATGTTTGGTCACATAGTTGACTTTTTTACATTGTGTTGGATGTATTTTCACTTTTTTTTGTGTTTTTATAATGTTTGGTGTGTCTTCAACATGATTTGGTGTACTTACTATAATGTTTGCCATGCCTTCAATTGTGTTATATGCTTACTATGTGCTTGATGTGATTTTATAGTATTATGTGTCTTATATGTGCTAGGCATGTTTACAATTTCTTAAATTTTTTCTCTATGTATACTCATAAATGTGACATGTTTCTTATTCTAGTTATTTTCATCAAGTGATTGTTTATTTATGGTGTCATGATATATATCATGAAAAATTATTTTATTACTTCCCTATGTTTCCATCATTCTTATTATGCATTTATTAGGCCAAAAAATATATAATTGTGTTTTACATTATATATCTTACAATATTGGTATTACATTTTTTATTCTTACAAGCACCTAGCTCATCACGTGAGTCACATTATTATTTTGCTTAAATTTATGATATCATAGGCACACATGGGGCACATTATTCATATCATATATGCTTCCAAGATTACATCTTTTTATACTCAACATCATTGTGTTTAAATCTTATATTACACATGATGTTATTAATTCATTTCTTTGATATATTTTCTTAATAGGCTCATCCCAAATATCAAAGGGGGCATATGTTCCACTCATTGTATTCATCTATACTCCAAAAACTTAGAACAATAGTCACTCCTATAAATGGGGCATCCATATTTCACCCAAACCCATGATAGAATTTACTCAAGACACACAACCTACTTCTACATGCAACCCAACATTGTTCTTTGTATTACTCAACTTGTTTACATTGATTTTTTGTAACTATAAATTGTAATTTAAATTGTATGCAATTTTGATAAAAATTTAGAGGTACATGAACTCACATGGGAATTATATGCACTTATATCATTATGAAATCATGTATATCATTTCCAATTTTATATATTTCAATATATTATTATAATTGAAACTCACCCATGTATGTTTACAAAAATAAAGAATGTTTCATACATTGATTTTTTATTTAAAAGCTTGGGTGGCATAAGTTTCTATATGGATACCATGTCTTCTGCAATTTGATATGTATGGACACATTAAATTAAGGCATAATTAAGACACCTAAAAATGCCCCTAGGATTTTATTAGTTGTTAAATAACATATTTATATGATTTTATATAATTATTTATTACTATTTCAAACTGGGTGTTATTGTCCACTTTATTGACTTTGAGTGGTTCCCACACCTTCCCTAATGCCTTCCAACTCTCATTTTCCTTACCTCTAGATTTACCCACATTATACCCTCTATGTATGAAATGTGGTATAAAACTCCAAACATGTTTGGACCATAAAATTATTCTACATATGAACACATTTTGCCTTTTGTATATGAAGTGGGATATCACACCCTAGACTCTAGGAACTTATCACAACATTTGTTCCTATAAAGGGGAATTCAAATTTCCCCCACTCCTATAATGAGATGTACTCAGGATGCACCATCTACTCCAAAAAAATAGATATATTTGTACTTATAATATATGGACCCAGATCCAACCTGTAGCCAAACATAAGAGCTAACAACTCATCATGATGTACTACAAAATCTCAAAACTATGCCTTGAAAACATTATTGATGAGCTAAAAAGGTTGTTTTATTTCCCATTGGCTCATTATTACCCCTATTAATTATCCATATATAATGTAAAATTATCTACGTGGATTAAAAAATGAGCTCAATGTGTTAGATTCAGGGGGTGTTGTAACTGTTAATGTTTTTTTAGTTGTTTAAGAATGTTATGTACCTAGTAATTATTCCTAGTAGATGTAGAGGCTAGTTATTTCTTGGAGGATTTCCATATCACTCCATTTTGAATTTATTTATTTATTTGAGGATATCTATATCAATCCATTTTTAATCATTTAACCATGAATTCCATTCATATGGAACATGTACCAATAGTCACTTTTGTTCACATAATTAGATTCATGGAAGCTTATTTTGATTCATTCCATCAGAGGCTTCATTATATTTGGTAGACATTTACTTTAGTAGCTTCAATGTCCTTTTTTATCTTTAATTATACATGGGTACCTCACCAGGCCTAGTTGTTGGGACTCATACTTATGAGCATAAGACTTATTATTTTTACCACATCACCTAAGCTAACCTTGTATTGGAGCATTTCATATTCACAATAGATGTGAATTCCACCTTAGGTATATGTGTTACCAAGGTGTGGTTTATTATGTGCACACAATTATTAAAGATAAAATTAATATGATAGTTATCCTCACATGTGTGAGAAGGGGTAGGTGTAACTTGGTGACTGATCTCACCTTTCACTTTAATATAATAATCTCTCACTCGCATTTTATTTTTGCTTTATCAAACCCTTTTTGTTCTTGTGGAATGTAATAGAGATTAGAGTCATCTCCTGAACCAGTGAATATATAGTATTTTATATATTTTAGTTATAGTGAAACCATTATTGGTTACACACATACATTGTATATTACACATAGTTAATATAATGTGTCTTTATTGGTGAATCTCTCTTTTTGAATATTTTATGTTGATCAAGTCTATGTTGAATATCCATGGGTTGTAGTCATTTATAATAGAGATGTAAACAATATGATTCATCTACTCCTACAAAAGAGATATGTTTAGGATATTTTTTATCATTGCTCTTTTTAGTACTCAAAAATTTGGTTTAGTTTTTTTTTTTGCACTAAAAATTGTACTCATAAATTTATGCAAGGTCGAGCATAGTTCCAGAGACATAGATTGAGCATGGTAATTATATAAAATTTTAGTCAAAGTATGTATATCATTTTATGTTGATATATTTTAACAAATTATTATTACATGCACTCACCGATGCATGTTTAAAAAAAAAATGTTCTTATGTACATTAGAGTTTTCTTCAAAAACTTCAAGGGAAAAAAATGATTTATCAATGCCATGTCTTGTTTCCTTTTATATGCGCATGTGCATGTGCACACGTATGCATTGGCATGCATGTACGCACACATGCACACACACGCATGCACGCACACACACACACACACACACACACACACACACACACACACACACACACACACACACACACACACACACACACACACACACACACACACACACACACACACACACACACACACACACACACACACACACACACACACACACACACACACACACACACACGCACCAAAGTGAGGTTAAATATAGACACCTAAAAATGGAATCTAAGATTTTATTAGTTTTTAAACTACATAATTTTATAGGATATTTGTGCACTTGGTGATTATTATTTTAATAAGGTATTATTGTTGGATTTACTTACTTTCACTAGTCCTCACATATTCCCCAAGCATGCTTCAGTTGTCATTATCCTTTTCTATACATTTGATCACATTTTTTCCTCCTTAAATGAAGAGTGATATCATGCTCCATACATGTATTAAGTGTAAATGAATGATATTAGTAGGGATCCTTTGGACCCTTCTACCCATCACCTTGTGTGACCCTTATCCCAACTTTTTTTCATTTTTGACTATCTGATGTCAGTTTGTGAGCCATTATGGTCATAATTTTAATTTAATCCATTTATAAAAACATAAAAATTTTATATAAAAAATAATATTTATACATGATATTTATGTCACTTTTAAGATAGTTGTAAGTGTTTTGTTCAACATATTATAGGTTCATGATTGTGCCTCCACAATAGGCTAGGGACACATCTAATGTTATTTTCAGGAAAAAATTGGGTATTATTATGGAATTTCATAGTCCATAATAATTTATTTTTTCATCAATTATTTTTATTGTATTGGTATTTTATTTGATATCATGTTTTATGTCTATGATTTATGTCCTCTATTGTATTTTATGTGTTAGATATGTCTTTGTATTCTTCATATTCTCATATGATTGACATGATTTTTATTATTTGACACATGTATCTATCTCTAATATATATTATAATTACCTCCCTGATTAAAATATGTAGTATTGATGTCATGGCCAAGATATATTAAGGTGTTTTGTTCAGCAAGTTATAAGTTCACCTTTGTGGATATGCAATATGTTGGGGCCAAATACAATGTTCACTTATGGGAAATTTTGGGTGCATTATGGGGTCATATATTATTCCATTTCAAGGTATATTTTCATTGATTATTTTTATCATATTGTATTTTCTTAAGATCTTATGTTTTATGTCTATGATGTGTGTTCTATAGTGTTCCTTATGTGTTAGATATGCCCTTATATTCTTAATATTATCATATGTATTCATATGGTTGACATGATTTATATTTTTTATATATGTATTTGTCTTTGATATATATTCTAGATAACTTCTTGATTAATGTGATATCATACCCTTCTATTTTTTTAATTTTCATATCTCAAGTGTTTACTTTGTGCTTGATCACATAGTTGACTTGTTTGTATCAAGATGGATGTATATTCATTACTTTATGTGATTTCCTAGTGCTTGGTTTGTCTCCAACATATTTTTGGTTCTTATTAAAATGTTGTTTAGCACAAAAATAACATGATTTTATTTAATGGAAGAAGAGCTTACATAATGAAAATACTCATATTTCATTCTTTTATAGACAATCCTAAATAAGCTTTTCTACATATTGAACTCAACAACCCAACCTATAAACCTAAATTTCATATAATAATAAATGTGAACAACTATCAACCTATTAATTGTTGTCAGGTACTTGTACCTAATGGAGTTGGTCCTAGTACAATACATTTTGGGTACCACTAGTAGTTTGGTCCTCTTTTGGATAATATTTGGTATAACTAAGTTCATCCTAGGACGAACCCAAACATACCCAATTTTTTTTTTGGTAGTACCCAGGTGCTACCCAACAAGTACTCATAAGTGAAAATGTTTTTTTAGTTTTGTTAGTTTAAAAAATTCAAAATTGTATTCACAAAAAAACATTATAGGGGACAATTAATATCATCCCATTTAAAATAAACACATTTTATATTATTTAAAGTATAATAAATAATATGAATGTTTCCTAGACATCATACTGAAGAAACAATGTGATAGTTTCTATTAGTGATATTTTCATAAGCATAAGGACCTTGGGCTAACAACCCCAAATATATAGACAAAATCTTATTATGGAAGGGAAAATATTCTACATGGTTTTAATTTATCCTTGTATCCAATTATGTTTAATAACCTATTGAATATTTGGTATTTTTATGGAACCTCTTATAAATTCTAAGACATGGTGACTAGTAAAGAAGGGCAGATGCCACCCCTACCAAGAAGAATATTTCCCCATAGAATATTTTTCATCCTTTTAATAATTCAAGGGGGATAAAGGTTATAGTATCACCCTCCCCAAATAAGTTAACCACAAATCAGCAAGTCAATGCATAAATTTTCTCACTAGTAGAAGAGTTCTCTTCTAAGTGATTTTTGTGTATAAATTGTAACATTTGAACAATGTACTTGTTATAAGTTTGAACACTAAATATCATGACATTTTGCATTGAATTATTATTATGTTTTGTGGTTATTTAAATTATTTTATTTACTCTATGCATGTTATGTGGTTAATTTTTATTATTTAGCTATAATGTGTGTGTGTGTACAACCGTATCTAAAAACACACCTAGGCTAAAAAACTATCATGACAATGTATTTGAACCTTATGCCCATAATATTACCAATATCAGCTACTTATATGCATATAGAGACAACATTACAATTAATTTTAAAGGTGTGATAACCATAATTATTGGGGACTATCAAATGAGGAATTGGATATGAAAATGGATAAAAATAATTGAACATTTAGAAAGGAAAATCATTAGGGATATGTAAGTTTAACCCTTTCCCTTCAAGGGAGATAAAAATAAAATAATACAATGGCGTGGAATCCATTCCTTGATGTTTAATTTATATCCCATAATAAATATTATCATCACCAATTATAGTGATGCTGAAAATGAAATGACTCCTCTATTAAAATTCCCTTTTGATCTTTCCCCATATATTCAATATAGTGAGATGGTATGAGGTTTAATTTAGCATTCAATTTATGGTGTATTTAATCTATATTTATATTGTGAACATGTTGAACTATAAATATTATGCACTCATTTAAGAGTGTGAAGTTGTAGATGTATGTGAAAAACTATGTCACTACATGTTCTAAGAATATATTTCTCCCATATATCTAATTGGGGCTAGAAAGGAGAATTGATGTTTTTGGTTAAAAAAGCTATTCATTGTTGCATCAAGTGAAATCCTTCACAAAACTCATGAGTTGATCACTACTTGATAATTTTATGTGTTTTTTCTTGATATATTTTAATCTTTTTCTCATTGGGTTAAATAGATTGCTTGGAAGGGGAATCCAAACCAAAAAATAACCCTTTTTATGGATTCATAATTTTCTAAAACCTTCAAAACCAGTGGATGCACCCCTATCTTCATGCTAAAAATAAAAAAGACAAAAAATCACATAGACATAGGTTATTGTTAGGAAAAATACTATTCACATTATGATTTTTAGTAAGTTAGTGGGTTAATAATATTAATGTGTGTGTGATTAGTGAATAAAACTCACGTAGGTATCTCTTGTGAGAGAATCTTAAAGAAGAAGTTGAGAGATATTAGGGAGGGGTTGAGAGATATAAGGGATTTTGATTGGTGTTGACTCCTTGTATTAAGTATATCATCCTTCTATATAATGTAATCTCTCATGATGAATAATACATCTTATATGAATCAATATGGAAGATTAATATTAGTGGAATGTGAATTTTTATTATGTGCTTAATTTGTGTAAATATGTATAAAATATTTCATCTGATATCAGAGCCATAGGGATCTAGCCATGAGAGTCTTTTGAGAAGATTAAAACAAAGTGATAATGTTGATTTGAATGCTCAAGATAATGCTATCTATGTGATGTAATAACTAGATATATCACTTTACACATTAAAATGTCAATGGCTTTTATGTTCATTGTGCATCTACTACTGGGCACAATTAGTATCCTCATAATTCACTATGATATTTCTACTCATTATTTTCTTAAATGTGAACTCCACCTACCTATCTTATATGTAAATAAAATTAGTACATGACTTGATTAGAAATATTGTTGGAGTCTTCATGTTGTCATCATTCCTTTTATGACCCATGGCATCCTTATATACTCTATAACAGACTATCAGATTTGGATTACTGATATGCACCTATCATAATTTTTAGTGAAATATGTGGTTAGACTTCATGTAACCTGATCTTAAATTTTGTTTCATAGACCTAGATCTACACCTTAGTCTTATAATTGGTCATCATGTACCTGTCATTTATCTTAGGTATTTATATTAGTTTTTTTTATAGATATATTATTAGTTATATTTGGTATAATGTCCATTATATTATAGGTCGGGTTTTAAATTGAAGTGTTTAAGATTTGTTAAGAGTATTATTTTTAATAATTTAAACAAAATTGTTGTTTGAATTATTATTTAAAAATTAATTTTCCTTATTAATTTTTAATATAGTTTGTTTAATTATCATAGGTCATCAAAGCATGAAATGAATGTCATCTAAAGTCCTTGTTATAGTGTCATTTTCCAAATAATTTATAATATATTTGTAATTAAATAATTATTACAAATATAATTTCCTCCATAGTCTTTTATCATCAAGGTCATTTTTATCAAAATACTTGTAATTTGATGCATTACCACTTTTACATGGCGTCTAGATTGTGGGGGGGTGTCATAATAAAAAATTTGAGTCATATTGAAAAAATTTAAGACAATATTTCCATACCTGTCAAGTTTGAACCCAATTATTGTTAATTAACAAATATTTTTAAGAAATTGTCAATGGTAAAATACCAAAACCAACTGATGCAAATGAAACTATCAAATGGGAATGCAAGGATCGAAAAGTGACAAAAATTATTAGCCTAGGTTTATATGATACCTACTTGCATCATATATAATTATCAAAAAGTTCAAATGTCATTTAGACTACATTGAACAAATTATTTGGATCTCAAATTAGAAGCACAATAGTGACCCTCAAATAGAAATTGTTTGGACTTAAGATGGAGGAAGGAGACAACATGGTGTAACACATAATTAATTTTTTATCCATTTTAAATCAATCATAAGGAATAAAATTAGACATGTCTAATGAGGATGAAAAATTTGTATTACTAAATATCATGTCAATTAGCTATTCCAACATGGTTTTTTATACTAAGAAAAATAAATCCTAGCCTAGAATATCTAATTGATTCATTGATAGGTAAAGAAAATAAGAATTTTGATCTAAAAGAAAGTGTAACATATTGTAAAAATAAACATGATAAATCATATGTTAAACTAAGATATAAATCTTATTTCAAGAAAGAAATAACTTCTAAGGATTCAAATAAATTAATTATATACTATTATTATAAATAACCTGGTCATATTGTTGTAAACTAAAAATTAAGAGCTTAAGACTTGCTTGATAGGAAACTACAAGAGATTACCATGGATGTTGATGAATGAAAAAAGAATGATGAGGATAATGTCCATGTAAATAGTTTAAGTGATGAATATTATATCTACTAGGTGATAGTTTATAGGAAGATGGAGGCAACGGAGGAAGGAGAATAAATAGCATCCTCTCGCAAGTCACTATCGATCTAGGGTTGTTTCTACTATAGTGAAATGTGTTTATATTAAATTCTTATTTGTGTGAAAATACGTGGTAAAGTTCCTATTTTCTAAAATGTTGTACTTCATTAAAAAATAATATGTTTTGGAAATACATGAGTGAAGGTTGAATAGAGGAGAATTCATGTCAGTAGATCCCATACTAACTAGCTTGATGATTTATCATTAGTGAATGCTTGATGAGAGGTAAATGGTTTATATTCATAGTTCCCACACTTATTTGGTAGATGTGCTCCTGACATTGAATGGTTGATGAGAGGTAGAAGATTGGTTCTTCCCTCTCTATCTTCATGTAGTTATGTAAAACATAAATTACCATGTAAGTACTAAAAAAGGGAATGTTAGGAAAATTAAGACTCACATTATGATTGTTATTAATTTAGTGGGTTAATAATATTAATGTGTGTGTGAGTAGTGAATAAAACTCACGCAGATGTCTCTTGTGAGAGAGTCTTAAGGATGAAGTTGAGAGATATTAGGGAGGGGTTCAAAGATATAATGAATTTGGATTGGTCTTGAATCCTTATATTAATGATGTCATCCTCATATATAATGTAATCTCCTATGATAAATAATAAATCTTGTATGAATCAATATGGAATATTAATATTAGTAGAATGTGAAGTTTTATTGTGTGTTTAATTTATGCAAATCTGTACAAATTATTTTAGATATAACACTTGAAATGATGATATTTTAAATTTTGAATATAAAATTGGTGATAATGTACCTCTTGATGTCCTAATCACTTAATAACTGAATGAAACACCACATGACCATATCCTTCAAGTAAGCAACTTGATATGCAATGCCTAAAACTTAGATTTGACTTGCATTGGCATGTTTGGAATTTGAAATTTAATTTTCATTCAAGTTAAGAGATATTTGAACTTAATATCTCCATGTTTAAAATTAATTCACATAATAATATTTCACTAACTCATCAATTTTCCACTTTATAAAAAACATCTAAAATCCTTTAGTTAACCCCTTTTTGTTTAAGTCAAAAAATAAAAATGATTCTTAATTTTTATGCATACACGATGGTGATTAGCAACAAGAATATATTAGTAAAAAAATGTTAATAATGATGGGGTCCATGTATCAACAAATAAATATTTAATATTTTATTCATACTTATGGCTTAAAAATTCTTACCACAAATAAAATTATTTTTTTTACAAAATGATATATTCCATACTTGTGTAAAAAACACCTATGTCAAGTTTGTAAGAGGTATAAATCTTTAATGAGGGTGTTTTCATCCTTGTAATGAGGATGGACAAATGTCACCCTCTCATTGGTTTTTTAACTTGATTTTTTTTTTTTATATAAACATTCTTTTAGCCTGTTTAAGGGTTATGAAATTTGGATTTTTTGGAGAGAGTTTGTGCTTGGAAGGGCTTTAGAACGAAGGCTTTAGGAAGAAACCTAAAGTTTGAGGTAGACTCTTTATTTTTATTTTATTTTTTAACATTAAAATGTTTCCAATTTTATTGGATTCTTATCTTAATTATTATTTTATTACGAAGATAAATAAACCTTCCTTATTTTTATGTTTTATAATTAGTAGATGTTATTTACAAGAAAGGAATTTTAGGGATTCTTGGGTTGTCTCCTTGTGTTTTAATTATTTATTTCTTGCAAATATTTTTCACTTCTTTTATTTATTGAGTTATTGGAGTTTATAGGTTATTTGAGAACCACCACACCACCCTTTTGGGGTTGGCATATTTGTTTGTAACTTGGAAAGTGAGGCACTTATAAGCACTATCTCTTGGATTGTGGAATAATCTCTCTCTTGCCTTGTGATCTTAATGGTAAAATCCTTTATAGAGAGTATTGGAACCTTTAAAATTTTTGAAAAGACACTCTCTTTCTTGAATTATGTGAGGTATATGGATGATTCTAAAAAGGTATAAAAAGGGTTACTTATTTGGGAGGTATATGGAGGATTTTTTGGGAGGTCTAAGGAGGATGTAAAGCTTGAAAAGCTTGTAATTTATGGCTTTAAAATATTTCTTGACACTTTTTAGACGTGTAAATTTAATTAATAAATGTTTGAAATTACCATTCCTTGACATCATTATCTTGCTTAGCCAACTCACCATTTTGATAACCATTTATATATATGAAAGCCTCACAATTATTTTAATTACTAAGAGCATCTTCTATACTTCCTAAATTTATTCATATTCATCCCTAATAAATATATATTTCACTATCATTCTAGTTTTATAAGCCTCTGGCCCTTCTAGACAAGTCTACACTAGGAAGATAAGGATGTACTACACACCTATCCACTAGTGTGTACTTGTCTATAATGCTATAACAACTAGTTTTTTAAAATGACATGCTTATTTAATACTTTCTCATGCATAACAATGAGTCAATTATCATAATAAGTTAAAATATTATGATATAAGAACACATCAAGTGTCTTCTTTAAAACCCCTATGTAGTCTATCTAGCACTCACTTGAAAAATAAATTTCAAAATAATTTACCTATTTATTAAATAGCCCTATTGTAATTATATTTCAATAATACAGTCATTGGCTAAGTTCACATTATTTTCTTATAGGTTGATGCCATCCATTGTCAAGAATTCTAATCAAATTTTTAAGTTACATTCATATGATCTTCTCCAAAGGGAGAACTACATTGGTCTAAAGTCAATTTAGACTATGTAGGCAACACTTAGTCAACAAAGAATTTTCTAAGGATATATTAGTGATATCCCACTTCCTCAATTTTCCCCTAAGTATTTGATCTTATTTTGTGTCCTTGTGTAAGCTAAGGTTTTAATTTTGGAGGTGATCTATGCATCCAAATATTCCCCATGTAAAACCAAATAATATTTAGATAGATTAAAAGTGATCTACAATTTTAGATTCAATTTACATTTAATATCAAAAAAGTCACACTAACTAACAAGGGTGCATAGTCAACACATACAAATTCACACTAGCAGACAATAATGCACTACAACCCTATTTATCTATTGTGCACTTGATCCAGAGTATAACAAGGCACTTTTTTAAATTAACACTATGTTTGTATATTTTTATAAGTAGTTTTAGATAGTCATAGTCAGTGGTTGAATAACATATTTTGAATAAATCAATTTTCAAGGACAATTCTCTAACCCTAACCTTAGATGTTATTTTAGTAATTTACAACTATTATAAATTATGTATATCACTTTATTTTTATATTAGGCTATATTATTTATCTTACTAGATCATATTTTAAGTTTAAATTACTTTAGAGTTAATTTCCATTTCTTAATTAATTCTAAGGGTAAACATTTTGGTGAACCCACTCTTAGAATAGAACATTACTTATACTGTTTGTTGATTTTTATCCTAGGGTTTCATTTTAATTATATAAATTCTTGACATTGAAAGAATACAATCCTCAAAATTTGATATTATCTATAACATAATGATTTAACTTTTTAAACCTTAGAGTAATCTGACACTAAAAAATATTTCTTGTTACCATGGATAAAAACTTACAAAGAGTCTCTTTCTTTCAACCTTGGGTTGAATTTTGTTGTCTCCTATACACAAAAATATTTCACTTTTTATTTTTTCAATTAATTTTCATTTACTTTTGCTTGTTATATAAATTCTGCTTTTGAAGTTTTCAAACTAACTAGCTACTATCATGAAGGGCTATAAGGTGTTTTGTTTATAGACATTGTGGCATGATATGTTTACCCCAATACTCATAGCCATAATATAGAGATAAACATGGACTTAGTTTCCACTTACCTCATGTTATTAGAAACACCTAGGATTCCCAAGTATTTATGTCAATATCAATTTATACATCTGTTTAATTTTGTAGTATACCAATAAGTATTTAACCCCAAGAAGTTACTCTTAAATTACCCTTGAAACTAGATTTAGTGGTCTATGGGTATGGTTCTACCTCCATACTTAGTGCTCTAAAATATTAGGTTGACACTTTCCAATGGATGATAAATTATATCTAAGATCCTACAAATAATATAATACTAATGCGGAGCAAATGAAACTCTTTACCAAACTCTGCCCTAGCCTTCATTCAAGATCCTTTTTGCTTCATTCATTCATTCATGCCTAGTCCTTTTGGACAATCATGCCAAAATAGCCATAATGTTCCATAAAATGATTCATAGGATCATGATTCTCTATTTTTCCACATGAAATTTCCACAGTCAACTAATCATTCAATACACTGAAATATTCTTATTCATATACTCACTTTTACCTTCAAGACACTCTCAAAATGCATCAATGCCAAAATGGCCTTCCATAGGAAATCAAAACATAATTAAATTTTAGATCGCATTAAGACCTTATATCTTCTTATATCACTCTTTTTATAACCTTGATTAAGTAATTAATCAAATTTTTGCTCACTTGCTTCATTCAAGCTTCCTTCAAGCCTTAACCTCTACTAGCCCTATTTATGGGTAAACTTCCTTGTTTAGGAATGTATACAGAATTTCAACACAATTTGAGTTCATTTCCTAGAGTCCTTTTAGGTATTATAACTCCACTATTTCCCATTTGACCACACTCCATCTACATGACTTATTTCTCTATTGCCTCAACCCCCAATTAGGCCTATTTAGCCTTATTCAAAACCCTCAAGTCAATATTGTATGAAATATAGAATTTAAAAACTTTAAACCATAAAAATATATTAGGTATAGATAAAAAAACCCAATAAAAAAAATTGGCCTTTTTGGCTAGTGGAAACACTTGCTACAGCCAAAACCCTAATCTAGGGTTTCTATGTCCCTGTCATAGGCCAAGAGAGTATAAATCTGTATAAAATGAATATCCAAAATTTTCTCATCAAAATAGTGATTTAAATAGGTATATATAGCCTTCTTAAAACTTTCCAAACCATTGGTTGATCTCTAACATTCCACTTTTATCCCTTTCCTATTCAATACACACTTAATTGTGTCAAGAAAAGACTACATACAAGTCTATGTCAAGGATTGATAACTCACACTTCATTATTGATCTAAAAAAGGAATCCAATAGAATATAATATATTAAAATAACATTCCAAAACATTATATGACACCTATAAATCATATATTTGGTCTTGTCTTTTCAAATTTTCAATTCATAGTTTATAGGTACCTGACTGTATCAACAGAATGACAATACATAGTTTGTATTTTTTTCAAAAATGAATAATACACTTTCCCAATAAACACAAGTTTAAAATAACTTAATTCACATTTAAATATCTCATTGACCTATCAAGGCACCTAGGAATCAATTCAAGTTCTAACCTTTCTTTAAGCAAACATGTAGACCAATCTTTCAAAGCTTACCTATAGAATATAGGGGTCATGTTAGAGATACTTATGATTTTAAAGTTTATTGTTAAATTTTTTCATATTATAAACTCAATCCCACTTTATCCACCTATTATAGTCTGTTAGTGCTCATTTCTTTACAAACTTAACAAATACAGCTTGCATTCTAAAGGATCAACACCCAAAATAGGGGTCTATGTGCAACATATCTGAGCACCAAATGTATTTATGTCATTCCTTGTAAACATAACCTTAAAAATCATTCATAAATCCTTTAAAACATTTATGAACATCATCAAATGTCATTTGATCATCAAATTTAAAGCTACAGTCTACAAATAATCAAAATGCATAAACAGAGTCTATGTATTTCCCTTCAAGAATAGGGGTATATCCTTTCTCTATTCCTTCGATTTATCTCTCAAATAATAATTAGCCTTTAAAAATACATGGAAACATATCCATTTTCATTCTTTCAACAACACATCACATTCAAACTTACAACAGTAGTAGTCACCTACAAAATAGAGGTCTGAATCAATTCTTCATTCAAACATTCTTTTCTTTACAGGGTTTTACTTCCAATCTCCATACTCTTTCATCCTCGAATGGGATGAGAGGTTAAAACCTCAAAAACATACCTTTTTCATACTATGAAATTCATATATATATATATATATATATATATATATATATATATATATATATATATCAAAACTTCTAAAACAATATTGCTAACTGATTCTTAAACAATAATCTTCAACAACCTCCTAATCTAATGTAGGGTGGTGGACTTCCACCTCACACTCACATGGAATATGTATTCATAACCAATATTAGGACCTGTAAAGAGACCAAACAAGGTAATTTTACAACATTTTTTATTCATTACATATAATCACACTCTCTTAGACCAACTATTACACTTTGAAATTTTGAAATTCCTTTTTGATGGGAAAACTACTTTGAATGCAAATTCAAATTTGAACACACCTAAGACACTCTTAAATTACCCTTGAAATTGGGTTTAGTGGGATATGAGTATGGTTATACCTCCATATTTAGTGCTCCAAAATATTAGGCTGACACTTTCTAATGGATGATAAATTATATATGAGATCTTACAAATAATATAAGACCCTTGTCTAAATCACCCTTTTCTCCTTAATTTTTGCTTGCGTCATATTCTTAGTTAGTAAATTTTCTTGTTCTATTTTTTCATCATGGGTGTAACATATACATGTTCTGATCATTTATTACATAGAATCATATAGTTTCTTGTAGCATCTAATGTCATTTTACAGTGTGTTATTCATTATTTCTTGTCATGAAATCCATACAAAGTAATTAAAGAAGCTCTTTATCATACGTCATCTCTTCCTCTTAATCCAAATGTTTATTTTACCTCATCTTATCCTTTACTTTTACATGTTTTTATTGAATATTTAATGACCTGGGAATAAGGGAAATCATGTGTCATGTATAATATCTTAGCACCCATCCCTCATCCTCTAAATGGCCACATCACGGCCCTTGCTTATGACCTTGATTGTTGAAACCAACCATGCTGAAATTTGAGATTATGTTAGAGCAGATCGAGAAAATATTGAATTTTTTCTTTATATTGCTCAAAAATATCATAAGAAATCAGCTTTTGGTAGCCCCTCCCATGTTATTACTTTTACCATCGATTAGATTCCTATTTATGCACCCCATAATACCTACACCCCTCCCATCACTACAACCAATGATTATCTTGAGAAAGACCTTCTTATTTTACAATCCAATCTATCCACTATATAGTAAATGATTTCTCATGCTACTCCTTCCTTAGATTATAGTACCTTGTTTCATAACCCTTTGGCTCCCCAAATTGCATCCTACACTCTCCCAATTGGCTTTGTGGCTCCAAATCCTTCTCTTTATAAAGGAAAAGGTGATCCTAAAAAGCATTTACATGTTTTCCATGCACCTTGTCTAGATAATGTGGATAATGATAGATTGTTAACCAAGCTCTTTCCAAGAATCCTCAAGGATTATGGTATTAGGTGGTTCTATGATCTTACTCTCCAATAAATTAAAATTTTCATTCCTTTGGAAAATAATTTTTTAGCTCATTTTTTTGTTAATATTTGTGAGAAGTTATCATATGCTCAAGTTGTAAAGATCAAACAAGGTCCAAATAAGATATTTGTGACTATGTTTGAAGATACAAGACTATGCCAAAATGTATAATCAAATGGTTGATAATGAGCTTCAAGATATTTTTAATCAAAACTTGCTTACTCATCTTCAATAATCTATCATGTTTGATAAGTTTAAATCATTTGATGAGCTATGTCATACAATTAAGGAACATGATGTCAAATTTATTACATTGAACAAGCTCAAGTATAGCTCTACTATACATTATACATCTACTATAAAATTTCAAAAAAAGCCTAATTATAAGAACAAAGCTAATGATGGTTAAAATGAGGATAAATATATAGTAAATTTTATATCACAACCAACACCTATGCTTAAACTACAAGCTCCACCAAGGAGGAAATTCTCAAGGCTAGCTTCACCTCCTCATGTGCTACTACAAATGCTTCTTGAATGTCATGTTATTACACTTCCTCCACCATTTGAAATAGATCTATCTAGACCTCCACATAGAAGTTTTGATCAAAATACATTTTATGACTATCATATTTGTGTGTTAAATTCCACTAATAGATGTATAAATCTCAATCATAAAATTCAAGACCTCATTAATTATAATATTATTAGCATTGATATAAATACTAAATAGGTTAGGTCACAAGAAAATGAGAATGCAAATCTTAAAATGTGTTAGGATCATTTTACCAATCATGAGGAAAAAGATAAAAATCAAAATTATAAATTATATTATGCATATAATGCCCATCCTCCTCCATCTTCATATGGGCATCCACTTGATGTCATCATTGGAATAATTACAAACAAGCTAGCATCATGCCCATTTATTACATTTGATTATTCTAAAATTATTAATGATGATTCTGATAGAAATGCATTATTCATTAGAGCATATATTGGCATGTAACATATTCACATTATTATGATAGATAATGGATCAATTTAAAATGTATGCACTATAATACTTTTCAATTCTCTTGGCTATACAAAAAAGGATATATAACATAACTTAGATTTATGAAGGCATCTGATGGCCATACACAAGACACTCACAAAAACATTATTTGTCCTTTCCAAGTGGGACCTCTCATATTTCCTACTCCTTTATTAGTGTTACCAAATATAGATGTCTTTGATATGTTACTAGGAAGACTTTGGTTACAATAAACTAGAGCAGATCCTTCTATAATTCACAAGTGTCTAAAGTATATTCATGTTAATCAAGTAGGTAAAAATTCTAGGTATGCAATATGAATAATAATACAACTTATGGTACTTAATCATATTATATAGTAGCTGGTTGGTATAATTATTGAGAAAATTGGTAATGAGCTAATCTATATTACTATTCAAGATAATGATACACATTTAAATAAGAATACTCCAAAATCAATTTTTATATATTCATGAACATGACCATATTTTAGTTTCTTTATCTACTAATAAACATGAAGATATTATATTTTTTCCATATATTATTGAGCATAACATGATTACATGACGATCATGATCATTTGGAAAATCAAAGCAAGATCTCTACTCCCACACATGTACAAGTTATTTATAAGGCTCCTACACATGTACAATTTGTTTCATCATCTACTCTCAACATGAAGATACAATTTTAGACATATATGTGAACAATTATTTATAAGGTTACTTTACAACATATAGTTCTTCTTCATATCCAAAAGTTTCTACAGTTGGTACTACTTCTATTGCACAAAATATTTCTCCTTCTTATCAAGTGATTAGGCATCCCATTGGTGAGATCATTGGTTGGACATATTATAACATTCCTTCCCACTCTTATATTTGGGTTGAGATCTTTAATTATATTCCTTGCATATTACCTACTTTTACATAGCTTCTTTGTTACTCATCTTTTGGTGTGTGTTCTTGTACATCCATTCTAACTTCTTCTATCCCTCAGCTTTATATTTTCCTTTTGATGAACTTGCTCCTTTGTTTGCTTCAATGTCATTCATTCAACCAAAAATAACCATCTTACTAAAATTTTAATATGCATATCTTTCATGGAAACTCATTTTCTTATTATTTCACATCTATGCATACTCTAATATCTCATATGTACTTTCATGATCACATCTACCTAGTTTTACATGTGTTTAAATGGCCATGTTTGCCTCTTTTCCATATTACATTTACATTATGGGAATATTATATGCTTTATTTATTTCCATGATTTACTTTAGCACCATGTTAAGGGATGTTCAAATCTCCCCCCTATTCCCTGCTTTTTATAGTTTTGAAACCATGTTTATTTTACTAGCTTTGTTAGCATGCTTCTTTTTTCAAATATGCAAAAAAAATAAACATTCATATATTCTAATATATTAAAAAAATTAGAATATTTGTAAAAAATAAAAAATAAGGACCTATAGGCATCTTTTCATGTTTTTGGATATGTCTTTACTTGTGTTATCTATATTTTTATCTCAATACATACCATATTTTCAATACATAATGTTTCTCACAAGGTATTTGAATATGTAACAAGACAAAATTCTTAGTGAAAAATAGTCTTCATGCACAACCTAATATTTCTTGATCATAAAGTTTTGTATATAGTCAATCTAAAAAAAGTCATAGTAGGAAGACAATAGAACACTGTGCACTTATCCCATCTTGTGCACCTATCTGTGTGCATCTTCACTCTTTATTTTTAATTGTGACATGATCATAGGGACTTATAACACAATTTTTACACATAAATAAAAATAAACATTCAAATATTAGTCAAGTTTCAATATAAGCCATACATTTACATGGTCTCAATGTTGGTCAAGACTTTCACCCAACAACTTGGTTTGGTTGGGGGAATCATTTAATTATGTGTGAATACCTTATTGGTTGTATTTATCCACAATCTCTTTTCCATATTGAGTTTTAAATGAAACACACATGTTTTAATCTTCACATATGATTTAATGAATATACTATTTTTAAAAACTAAAACATAGAATGCATGCTTAGCCTATCTAGCTTCATTTATTGTGTGTTATTTCCATATTATTATTTTAGTATCATACCATGATTTAAACTTGATGAATATTTATATCTTCACATATGATTTGATGATTGTACTATTTGTAAAAACATAGATATACATGCTTAGCCTATTCTAGCTTCATTTATTGTGTGGTGTTTCCATATTCTTATTTCAGCATCATACCATGATTTAAACTTGTTTACTTATTGTATGTGTCCCTTGGCCTTGTATATGTCCAACTTATAGCTTATTTTTATGGCACAATCATGCCTTTTGTGTGTGGACTTTGGGCCTTCCATGAAATTATGACATGTTCATGACCCTTGTATTCATACTTTAGGCTCAATGTGTGACATATTTGAAAAAAAATACATTCTTTTTGACATATTACATGTATCTTGTATGCAGCCTCTAGGCCTTCTTGCATGACAATTGTGGGACTTTGCTTACATATTTTCTATTTGGTTACTATGATTCCATGATTCTTATCATTAACTACTATGTATCTAATTATCTATCAATGGTGCCATGATACATATCATGCACATATTATTTGTGTTTCAAAGCTTCACCTTTCAATAGACTGTGTTTGTAATACATATGCAATAATCCCAAGTTTTACATGCTTTATTCATTGCTACAATGCTATATCAAACTTACACTTGGAAAATCAAATATATTTTATTTTCAAATGATTCAATATTACATCTATAATATTTCATAAAAATTTAATATATGTGAATGTTATTACATGTTTATATATCTTTCATAAATGCTCACACTTTTTATTTTAAGATGAGTGATTTGAAGGAAATCTACTTCATCTCAAAATTGGGGCATCACAATAAGAATTTATAAGCAACACATTTTCAGATATGATATTTCATAATGTGCAAAAATTAGAATTTCTAGATTATGGGGGCATTTGGCTTGCTTATGTACTCCACTCATCTAGCTACTTAAGCACATACACACTTGTGTGAAGATAATTAAAAGGCTTTAAAAAAAATTCAAAAGATCACATGTGGCACTCTATACATTATATGGGGTAAGATATGCATTCATGACCAAGATACTACTTTAAAAAAAACATATTTTCTCTTTTTCAAATCAAATGTCAAGATTTAAAAAATTTATAGTTCAAATCTAGATCCATTTGTAATAGTGTGGTTATTCTTTTTCAAGTGAACCATGTTTGATCTTAGTGGCACTCCATGTCTTGGTTTCACTTTAGTGAGCCATCAAATGGCTCCCACCTTTTCTAATTTAGTTTATCAATTATACTGCATGAGAGCTTAGTGACACTCAGTGTTTTGGTTGCACTTTAGCAAACCACTTTGTTGGTTCCCATCTCTTCACACATTATAGACTACTTTATGACGGTTGAGCAAATATTTTTTCAACTCGAGCATCTACATAGAATATTATTTGGTTACTATGGTGCCATGATTCTTATCATTAACTACTATGTATCTAGTTTTTTATCAATGGTTCCATGATACATATCATGCACATATTATTTGTGTTTCAAAGCTTCACTTTTCAATAGACTATGTTTCCAATACATATGAAACAATCACAAGTTTTACATTCTTTATTCATTGATACAATGCTATATCAAACTTACACGCGGAAAATCAAATACAATTTTTTTCAAATGATTCAATATTACATCTATAATATTTCATACAAATTCAATATATTTGAATGTTATTACATGTTTATATATATTTCATAAATGCTCTCACTTTTTATTTTGAGATGAGTGATTTGCAGGAAATCTACTTCATCTCAAAAGTGGGGCATCACAATAAGATTTTAAAAGCAACCTATTTTCAAATATGATAGTTTATAATATGCAAAAATAAGAATTTTTAGATTATAGGGGCATTTGCATTTTTTATGTACTCTGTTCATCTAGTTACTTGAGCACATACACACTTGTGTGAAGATAATTAAAAGGCTTCAAAAACATTTCAAAAGATCACATTTAACACTCTCTATAGTATATGGGGAAATGATATGCATTCATGACCAAGCTACTATTTTGCAAAAAACATATTTTCTCTTTTTTAAATCAAATATCAAGATTTCAAAAATTTATAGTTCAAATATAGATCCATTTGTAACAGTGTGATTATTATTTTTCAAGTGAACCATGTTTGATCTTAGTGGTACTCCATGTCTTGGTTTAACTTTAATGAGCCATCAAATGGATCCCACCTTTTCTAATTCAATTTATCAATTAGATCACATGAGAGCTTAGTGATGCTTAATGTTTTGGTTGTACTTTAGCAAACCACTTTGTTGGTTCCCATATCTTCACACATTATAAACTACTCTATGAGGGTTGAGCAAATATTTTTTCAACTCAAGGATCTACACTGATTCTTCAAATCTAGACTTGATCACTCTTAATTTAGCACTTTTTCACAAGCCTCAACAAGGGGACATGCACATCTCTAATGATAAATAAAAATTCTGTATACACACTCAAGTATCACATTTCCTTTTCTCTAATATATTATGCATCACTATAATAAATGGGGGGAAAATGTAAACACATAAATTTAATCAATAAATGCTTGAAATTACTGGTCCTTGACATCTTTGCCTTTCTTAGCCAACTTGTCCATTTGATAACCATTTATCTATATGAAATCCTTCAAAGTATTATAATTACTAAGAGTATATTCTATAATTCCCTAATTTATTCCTATTCATCCCTAATCAGCATGTACTTCACTATCATTCAAGTTTCAAAAAACCCTATCCATTCTGGAAAAGTACACACTAGGTAGATAAGGATGCATTGTGTACCTATTCACTAGTGCAGACTTCTCTATAGTGATCTAAGGCTAGTTTTCCAAAATAACACACTTCCTAATGGCTTTCCCATTCATGAAAATATTTTAGTTATTAGAAACAATTTGATTATTCTCATATAAGATCACATCAAGTGTCTTTCTTCAAACCCTTGGTTATTATATCTAGCACTCTCTTTTAAAATAAATTTCAAAACCATCTATTTATTTATAGAATATATCTATTATAATTTTTTTTGTAGAAATATATCCATTGCCCAATTTAACATTATTTTCTTGTAGGTTGAGGCCATCTTTTGACAAGCATTCTAATCAAATTTTATAGTTGTATTCATATGATCTTCCCCAAAGGAATAACTACATTAGTTTGAGATTTATTCAGATTATATAGACATAAATTAGTCAACAAGGAGTTTTGTAAGGATAGCTAGGCCATATCCCACTTTCCCACTTTTTTCCTCTAGGAATTTTATCTTGTTTTGTGTCCTTATGCAGGCTAGGGTTTTACTTTTATATGTGATCCATGCATCCAAATAATCCTCACATAGAATCAGATAATATTTAGATAGAATCAAATGTATCCATTTAGACTCAACACATAATCAACATAGACAAAGTCACACTAGCTAATAATAATGCATTGTGACCATGTCTAGCTATTGTACACTTTTCCCAAAGTACAACGAGGCATTGTTTTAAATTAACACTATGTTTGTAGGTTTTTATAAGTAGTTTCAAACAGTCATAGTCAATGGATGAATAACACATTTTTAAAATACATCTCTCTAACACTAACCTATTTTTTTATTTTTAGTAATTTACAACTTATGTAAATTATGTATATCACTATATATTTATAGTAGGTTGTCTTATTTATCTTCCTAGATCAGATTTTAAGTTTTCATTATTTTAGAGTTAATTTTCATCGCTTAATTAATTATAATGGTAAACACACTTAAATAAATTTATTTATAAAATAAAGGTGCCCCTCTACTCTTGCCCTTTTTGGATTTGTCTTGGTGACTTTCTTTGTGCTTACTATTTTATCTTTTTGTGTGTGTGCTGTGGAAATTTTAGAACTTAGGAAAATTTACTTTTTACAAATTTAACTTACCCTTATCCATTTCCTCTCAACATACTTAAAATAAGTGCATATGTGTAGTTGAATGCCTTTTTCCCTTAAGCTTGGGGGTGGAAATAAATAAGCCTCACTTGGTGAAGTTTTGTGTGGTGATGCTAATTGGATGGAAGGTCAAGCACTCTCTCATTTGGTTATACTTGAAGCATGTTTAGAGTATTATGGAGCATGTCTTATTTATGTTTTATGTGTTTTACATTTGAATATTGGAGATTATGAGGATGTGTCACCTTGGTTGACTCTACTTATTTATGTATTTAGATTGTTAAGCCTACTTACCTAATATAATATACTTAATTTATATGTGACTTGCTCCTAGAAGTTGAGGTTGTGTATGTGACCCATTTGAATTTAAGGGATATTTTGTTGAACATATAATGTAATATTTTTAAAATTGTGATAAAGGAATATTGTAGTGTTCATTGATTATTTATTAGTAGATTTGGGTGTAAAGGAAATGGAAAGAATCTAGATTTATTGTTATTGGAGCACTTAGTTCACTTGTGTGTGTGTGTGTGCACGCGCGCACGCACGCGCGTGTGCATGTGTGTGTGTGATGTAATAAAGGTATAATCTTATTACTTGTAATGAATGTATTACTTTTCTCTCTACCTTTGAAATTAAATAACTCTCTTTTTTTTCCTTGTGTTATTAAGATATTGTTTCTTTAGTTTTATTCTTGGTTATGATTGTAAATATTTAAAGGAAATAAGTTCATTACTAATCTACACATAAAAATCAATGCTCCTTGTGGAGAAATGAAAAGCCAATTAAATAAAATTATCCTCATATTTTACATTCCCATGCTTAATTGGTTGATTAAATTAATATAAGAAACATGTAAAAGCTTACACCTTTAATTTTGCATAATAGACTCATTATATCATTAGTTAAAGAAAAATTATTTTGATATAATGGGTCAATTATGCAAAAAAAATCTTAAATAATGATGTAATGGGTCTATTATGCAAAATTAAAGGTGTAAACTTTTACAAGTTTTTTATATTAATTTAATTATTCTTTAAGGAAAATTTATTTTTAATATATATAAATAATTAATAAATTATAAAATTCAAATATATATGAAAATAGAATATAAATATAATAAATAATAAAATTTAAACATATATAAAAGTAGAAATATATATGTAAAATAATAATAATTAAATTTAAATAATAATAAAAAGATGGGGTTTGGTAGTCGGCCCATCCCTCCCCTCTTTGTAAATAGAGTGGGAGGGGTAGATGACATGATTGTCCTCACCCATGTCCTTGATATGGGTGGGGGTTGATAACACTAACCACACACCCCCTATCTCCCTTTACATAAAAGGGTCAAAGGTTGTGCATCTTACCAACCCTTAAATGATGTGACATTTGTTTAGTCCCTTGCCCTCGCTAGGTTGTAGGCTGGGTCAGGTGTGGATCCACCCCACCTAAACCTTAATGTTTTGTAATTGTTATATATATATAAAGTATATTTACCTATCTAAGAAAAATATTAACTATATATAATGTGTATATGCACTTAGGTCAAATAAAGACTCTAAAATCATGTTTTTCATTCCTCCTTGTGCATCCTCTCCCATGTTCCTTTAGTTTTTTTTTAAAAATGTAGAGAGAAGAAAATAAAGGCAAAATTAGATAGTTGACTTTTATCTTGTTCGTAAGGAAAATATGAAGTTTTATTGGGAAACCTATATCTTAAGGTGGAGATATATCTAATATAATGGTATAGATTTAACCCACCACAACTTATGACAAGTGGGAAAAAATTTTGAGTTAACGTTATTGCCTCAATAAATTTTCTTAGGCACCTAGCCATCATTTTATTATCTTTTAAATTAATTAAGCAACCTTGTCAATAAATTTTAAAAACATTTATTTTCACCTGGGATTATTTATAAAGGGTACCATATAATCCCTTTGAACACTATTATAATTTAAATACCTAATAAAATAGGTGACACCATAGTCATGTTTTATTAAATAAATTAATTAGCCTTTAACAAAAATTTAGTGATGGGCCACAACTGCATAAATCAAACCTTAGTAATTTTTTTGTACTAAATCTAACCTTTAACCAACAAGCTCCTTATCCCTTGAATTTTTGATTTGGTGTAAGTATAATTTTGTACACTTACAAGTAAAACTAAACATTATTACAGTTAACCTTTCAAAACAAAAACTCCTTTTCACAAGTTTTTTGAGTGTGTTATTTTGGGCATGACTTATATCAATGCATTTTTTTCTAATAATCAGGTCCTTTCTCAGGCTAAAAACACCATTTACAACATATTCATGCTTTGGATCAAATTCACACCTTCACTCCTTTTCCAACAAATTAAAGCAACACTCTAAGTCCCATGTAGAATTCTTTATTAGCAAAGAGTCATTCAAATGCAATTAAAAAATATATATTTAAATGCAATTACATTAAGTAGATATATAATTGTTTATTGATAGATTACTACACCTTTCATCTAAGTTAATATGGTCACATCCCCTCTCAAATATGCCAACACTTTTATTGAATTAATTTCAACAAGGTTAATCCACTTTCACACAATTTAGTGGATTTAAAACTTCATTTACATCCTTAAACATACAAAAACTTGAAGATAATCAATATATTATCTATATATGAGTATAAAAAACCTCATATATACTAAAAATAGTGAGCATTATTTATGACAATAAAAAAAATATCAATAAATTGATATTTGCCATAAACTTCCAATTATTCTTTGTCACGACTTCAACCTCCATTCATCTCCTTCACAAACTTCTTCACAACACATTTTTAATTTGGCTCTAGTACCAATGTTAGGGAAAAAATTACATAATTTTATTTAATGCAATAAGATTTTACATAATTCAAATTATTCTATTTCATTCTTTTACATACAAGATTAAATAATATTTTATACATATTGAAATCAAGCACCTAATCTAATTACCTAACTTGTATATGGGTATACTTGTAAAAAAATATCAACCTATTAACAATAGCTAATATTGACTAACATACTAATTATAAAAAAGAAAGGTGTGTCTAATAAATGAGAAGCATGCACCATAAATTTATTAACTTAAATATTAACAACATTTTGATCACCAGACCCAACATGTTCGATGTGACTTCACCTATATCTTATGTTTACTATGTGTTTGATGTGAATTCACCGATGAGTCTTATGTCTTTAATATATATTCAACATGTTTAAGGAAACTTTAAGGGGCATTACATTGATATTTCTTAGTCCCACTTTAATTCTTATTTTAATTTATTATTTTTATCATATTGGGATTTACTTTGATCTTATGTTCTATGTCTATTATGTGTTCTCTAGTGTACATTATCTATTGAATATGTCCTTGTATACTTTAGGTTATCATACAATTCATATGTTTGACATGTTTTTAATTGTTTTATATTATGTATTTAATATGTATTCTAGCTAAGTTCCTATTTAATTTACTCTCATAATGGTTATTATTTATTTCCATATCTCAAGTATTTACTCCATGCTTGGTCACATAGTTGAGTTGCTTGTATTGTGTTGGATGTGTCTTTATTGCTTCATGTGTTTTCAAAGTTTTTGGTGTTTTTTTAACATGTTTAACATAACTATTAAAGTGTTTTATTTTCCTATAACTATCTTATATCCTATTATGTGTTTGATTTGACTTCATTGTCTTATATGTCTCTTATTTGCTTGGCATGCTTAATATATTTGAAGTGCTTGTTCCATGTCTAATTATATATGTGACATGTTTCTTTTTCTAGTTCTTGTACTCAGGTGTGTGGTGTTTGATGGCATCATGATCTATATCATGCATGATGCTTTTATTATTTTCCTTTATTACCATGATTCTTATCATGCATCTATTGTGGGTAAAACATACTTGTAATTTCCATTACTATATTATATAACATTGATATTACATTGTTTAAATTTTATGCCCACTTAGGGCATCTCTTTGATCTTACATTACTTACATTTATTCCATGTGGGGAACATTATTCATGTGCTTATATGGATGAGATTATAGGCTTTCAAGTGGCATATTATTCATGTCATATATGATTTTAATATTACATCTTTTTATATTCAACATCATTGGTTTAAATCTTAGCTTACATATGATGCATTTAATTATTTTCTTCTGAGATATTCATTTTATAAGTTCATCCCAAATCTCAAAATAGGGGTATACTTTCAACTCATTATAATCTTCCAAACTTCTAGTACTCAGTGTAACATTTTTCTCCTCTAGAGGGGACATTCATATTTCACCCACTCCCATGATAGGATGTAGCCAAGGTTTACCACATAGTCATACAAAAAATATGTTCAAGATATTATTTAGCATTATTTTTTTATAGTAACCATAATTATTTTTATCTCAATTTTTTGTCACTAAAATATGTACTCAAATATGTATGCAGCATCATGCATAGATTTAGAGATATACGATCTCACATGGTCATTATAAACACTTTCAGTCAAACTAAGTATATCGTTATTATTAACTCTCACACATGCATGTGTAGAAAAAGAAAGGTTTTTTTTACAAGATTCATAAGTACATTGGAATTTTCTTCAAGAGATTTGAGACACATGATTTTTTATCCATACCATGTTTTCTCTATTTTAATATGTATATGCATGCACACATTCACATCAAAGTGAGGAAAAATGTATACACCTAAAAAATGTCCCTTATGTATTTATTTATTCTCAAATTGAATATTTCTAAGATGTTTGTGTACATGTTGATTATTGGTTCAAAATAAGTGTTGTTGACACATTTAATGAAATTTAGTAATCTCCACAGCTTCCCCTAACACCCTATAATTATCATTTTGATTCACTCTAGATTTGATCACATTCAACCCTCCCTGTATGGAGTGTGATACCATGTTCTCGATATGTTTGAATCATGATATCATGTTCTTGATATGTCTATAACATCTAGTTAAGCTTTTGAAATATCTGGAGTGTAACTATAAAGTTCTCATAGTGAGCATTTGGACCCTTATACCCCTCACCCCATGTGACTTTTATCCCATTGTTTCACCCTTTCAATATTTTTATATTATTTTGTGTGCCAATAGGGTCCTAATTTTAATTTTAGTTATCTATAAATACATAAAGAGGTTAAACACTACTATTTATATATGCTACTAATGTCACTATGAAAATTTGTGTAGGTTAATAATTCAAAATTATTATAGGTCTATGATTATGTCTCCACACTAGGTTGTCCCCATCCCATGCTCACTCAAGGGAAAATATCAAGGCATTATAGGGGTGCTTATTAGTCCCGCTTTAGGTTATATTTTAATTGATTATATTTTTTCTATTGGGATTTATTTCAATATTTTATTTATGTCTATAATATATATTTTTTAGTGTAAATTAGTGTCTATGGTATATGTTCTCTAGTGTACCTTATCTTTTGGATAAATATTTGTATTTTTTATGTTTTAATATGTATTCTTATGCTTGACATGTTTTCTATTTTTTGATATGTGTATTTATGTCTTTAATATGTATTATAGATAAGTTTATTTTATGCTTTCTATTATAATATTTCAAACATTTATTTCATGCTTGGCCATGTATTCAAATTGCATGTATTGATTTGGATGTATAGTTGAATTCTTTGTATTGTGTTGCATGTGTTTTCATTTATTTATCTGCTTACCCAATGTTTGGTGTCTTCAATGTGTTTGGTGTAATTTTTAAATAATTTTATGTGGTTTCAATTATCTTATATGATTATACATGTTTGATGTGACTTCATCATTTTATATGATTAATATATATTGAACGTGTTTATGGAAATGATGCAGTAAAATCCTAAGCATAGAGTAATCTTACATTACCTAAAAAAAAAATCAAAGTAAAGGGTGTGAATGCATAGAGGATTGAAGAAAAAAATTGGCTCATATAACTAAGGTATAATAGTTTTAGAAAGGAAGAACATAGAAGGTTCATTTTGACATAAGTTTTAATTTTCACAAGGGAGACCATGCATAATTACACAAGGTCTCAAGTCATAATCATGAAGGGGTGGTATTTATTATACAATAAAATTCACATGCATTAAATGTATAAGTTAAAAAAATCATGCATAGATTTGTGTAGTGAAATGACAATGCAAAGGAAGAAGAAATAACACAATGAAAATGATGTGTCAGATAGCTAGCATTGTGGTAGAGTAGAAATGAATAAATAGTTTAATGCATAACTACCAATAGGACACATGGACCAATGACTAGACACCATAGGCCTAGACCAATTACATTAAAGACCAAAAGATTCCAAAAAGTATGATTTGGTGAATTCACATTCAAGCTATAGAAATAGTTTCCTATAAAGTAGTTGGAATATTGATAGATACCTACCTACTAGGTCTCCAAATTTAAATTCAAACAAATGCTGGAGAAACAACCCAACATTGATGAAGTTTGTTCGTCACATCAAAATCATAAAAGGATGCATCCAAAATCTCAATTTCTATGTAATGCCATGCCTAGCCCTATATTAATAACACTCCCAACCAAGATAGAGTCTCTACCAAAATATAGAAAATAAGCTTAGAGCTATGTAAATAATCTTATGAATTATATCCAAAAAAATTGAGCGAGTTGAGAGTGAGTAGAGTTGTAGCATTGAGTGATTATATGGATATTTTATAAACTCCATCATTGTAATTCAAATCTAGCATTGGAAGCTTGTAATTTATAGTTAAGCTTATAGCTTAAATTATGAAAAGATATACATGTAATTTATATTATTAATAATATAAATGTAGAGTTGTTATTTCATATTTGTGTCTGAGTGTTAGTGTGCATTTTATTTAGTTGTGTGGTCTAAGGTAGTTCTTCACTAGACTCCCTCACAATGGTCTATGTTATTATGGTATCAGATCAAGGATTTGAGCATTAAAGTGAGGAGTATGAGAAGGTCATCTACGTAGGATTGTGAGTAAAGATATCATAGTAGTCAGGTCTATACTAGAGGATTGAATATGTTTCCTAGAAAATTTAGAGGAGGTATCATTGTGGCATGTTGTCCCCGAAAAATGCCACTCATTTTTGGGACAACCTACAAACCAAAATTTCTCTCTTCCCTTCTCAAAATTTGTTCTAAGCTTTCAAATTCCTCATTTTAAATCTTTTTCCATAAAGGGGGTTCACAAGTTCAACAGGTTAAAAAAGCTTCTGCAGGCGAGATCAGTCAAAAGAACAAGCTTCTAACACTTGGTCATTTCCAGGATTGGTTTAGCGCCTCGATTCAATCAAAGGATTTCAATCGGCAAATAATAAAAGACTTAGGCTTGAACCATTAAACTTTGAACCACTTTGGTTCAAAGGTCCAATGGGTTCAATGACCAAGTTGGTTCAACGTGCTTTGTGCAAAAGAACAAAGGACTTGGCCAAATAACGAAGAATGAACCGTTGAACCAAAGTTGGTTCAATCGGTCAGTTCAATCGGCAGGTTCAAGGGATGGCCCCATGGCCAAAGGAACAAATACCCCTACAAAGGGCTGTGAATCAAGTCAAGTGCCCTTGTAGAGAGTCGCGAGCCAAAATGAACAAAGTGAACTCCTTTAAAAAAATGAACAAGGCAAAAGGCAAAGTAGAGTCCTTCAGACAAATTGTCTGAAGGAATTCCCTTGAACATTTTGTCCAAAGGAATTCACCTAAGAAGAGAGCCTAAAGAAAGCAAAGGAAAAGCTCGACTGAAGAGAAAAGCCCACGGAAAAGCTCCCGATTGAAAAAGACAAAGTGCAGCAGAAGCCGCCACATGTCCATTATAAAGCAGAGTAGAAGTCACCATGTGTCATCTTTTGTAGGACCCACAAAGGTTTCTAAAGCTTCTATAAGTTAAGCAGAATATGTCACGTGTCCTGTTATGACTCAGCAAAATGTGACAAGTGTTTTCATCCATGTTTCCCTTTTGGAGTTGCTCGGGTAAAATGTGTCATGGACCCCATTTTCCATAAGTTTCTAATGAGTTTCATAATAGCAGAACTTGCCACTTGTCAAAGATGCAGAAAGGAACCCCCAAAGACTTAGGCAAGAAGGGCTATAAAGAGCAAAGAAGTGCTTAAGTAGTGAAGAGAGGAGCGAGACCAAATGATCAGAAATATCTTTGAAAGATTTATTTCTAGTAGGTGAGATAGTGGATTGAGTAGACTTCTAAGCACACCAAACCAAGGACGCAAGCCTATTTTTTTCTTCCATGAAGTAATGGTGAATTGGATAGATGCGTAGACATCAGAGAAAGGACCAGATAGTCCATACCAAGAAAGAGACATGTTAGATGAAGGGACATGCCATAGTTATGGTAGCGCACTATTCTTAGCATGGTCTCTCCAGACAAAACTGGAGATGCATTGAAGTCATTGACCATAGCATGGGCCATCCCATGGAAAAAGGTGCCAATCCTTGCGTAGTGGCTATAAGTTTGTTAATTCTCTCATTTGTAAGGGAGACTTTTCACTTTACAAGAGTGAAACTCTACCCATTTTGAAAGAGAAAGACTGAGACTTTGAGCTCAGGTTGTAATTTCATTTCCATTGTTATCTAAATGAGAAAGCAGGTTTTCACAGACTTTGTGCTATTCTGACTTTTGTCATTTGAAGGTGTCCTTATTCATTTAATTTGGTAAGTAGAATTAGTGAAGGTAATAGGGAAGTGTCCTGAAACCAACTGTGGGAAGACTTTGTGCTTTCACAATTGATTTCAATCTGTATTTTCTTTCCTTTTTGTGTTGAGGATTCTAGGGTGACTTTGTGCCCCCATTATCCTTTATGATATACTCTTTGAGTAGTTGACGTGGAGACTGTGTGCTCTATTTCATCCTGTTGTTACTATGCCCTTTTGATCACTAGTTATTTCACTATCTGAAAGAAATGCTTGCTATTTCTTGTAAGGACACTTCTGAAAGAAGAGAAGTGCCTTCAGCATTTATAGCTAGGATTTTCTCTTTTGTCTGTGTGCATCATATCTGAAAGAAGAGAGATGGATGGTTTGTCCCACCCCCATGTGTTATTTTTTGCCTATTTATATTGTATATAGCTCCACATATTTAATAGGGAACCTCCCCTTGATGAGAGGAGAGATTTGTCTTCTTGTGATGCAATAAACCTGCACATCTGGATGACCAATCTCCCTATGCTATGGTGATAGGAACTATTTTGGTCACCAGTTAGCTGGCCGACAAAATATTCACCTAACAATTTTTGGCGACTTCGCTAGGGACAGTAATTTTGTACAATTTGGAACCTCAAGTTTCAAATTGAAATATCACATGTGTCTTACCCATAATCATTATAACCCTTATCCATTATAGACTCTGGCGACTCCATTCTGTGTCTTACCCATTATCATTATAGCCTTACCATTGTCCTCCATCTCCATTATATTATCTGGTCTACAAAACTAGAGCTGATGGGAAAGAAAGTGCAGTTTGAAGCCTCAAGCTTTAAGCTAAAGCAGGGCCAATTTCTTTTTCATTTTTGTCCTATAATCTGGAAAATTCACTCAGATGTGTTATCCCTATTTTTCATAATCCAATCATGGCAGTTCGAGGCCCCTGGGGTAACTCATTTGGCCCACTTGATCTAACTCCACCTCTGCATGAGCTACCACTCAGTTCAAGAAAGAATTTCCCCAAATTCTTTAGTGATGGGAAGGTTCATCCTGATGAACACATTGTAGCTTCAGCATAGCCTACAGTGTAATAGGGGTGGAATTTGAAGACATAGCGGTCAAGCTATTCATGGAGACACTGCAAGGCATTGCTGCAGACTGGTTCTACCATCTGCAAGCTAGATCAGTGACTGACTGGGATACACTCAAAGCCAAGTTTGAAGCCAGGTTCAAGCCTGTAAAGGATGCACATGCTTTGCTGGCCCAGCTCACTCAAATGAAGAAGGAACCTCATGAGCCTATGAGGGATTTTATTTCCAGGTTCAACAAGCTGAGGCATAGGATTTCCATGATCGCCCAGCTAACACCTCAGAATCTCATGTGTTTCTTCATCAACTCACAGCTACCTAAAGTGAGTTTTCTGTTGAGACGGGCTAGACAGATAGACCTTACTGCTACTCAGGACTTGGCTACTAAGCTAGAAGATGACCTTATCTTGGTAGGAAAGATAAGGAGAGATCCTAACAAAGCTAAACCCTCTTCATCTTTTGAATACTCACCCACAGTCACCACTGACCCAATGGTACAAAAGCTGGAAAATGAATTATTAGCCTTGAAAAGGTAAATGGCACAAGGTATGTCTTCTGCTCCTCTATATAAAGATATACCAAGGTGGACATTCCCTAATCATCCATATCAAGGCAATGCTACCAGAAGTCAAGGGCAACCAAATCATCTTCCTCCCCCACAGAGGAACCTTGCCCTTGAAGCACCTCCAACAAACTCAGTAGTTAGATATCTAGAAACAAAACATGTTTCATATTTCCAACCTGAGTTTGAGCAATAAAATGACATTGATCTCTTCATAGAGGATCAAGAAGAATTAGCTGGTGACTCCCACATTGGTTTCCTGAATTACCAGGATGAACCTAGAAGTGAAGGTGAAGTAGTCGAAGGATCATATGCAGTATTCACTAGGTCTGAGAATCAATCAACCTAGTAGGCCGACAAAGAGAAGATAGAGGAGCAACCACAACTAGCAATTTTAATTGCTGAGTAGAGAACCCCTTTTCCTTTCCAGTCAAAGGACCCGGTGATTGCCAAAGAAGTAAGTACATCGAACATCTCTGCACCTTCTACTTCAAATTCACAGATCAGTCCTCCCCCTCCCAAAAACCAAAAGGATGAACTCCCATCCTCTCTTCCAAGTCCATCTCAGTCATTTGACATGATTGATCATGTCAAGAAATTTAAAATTCAAAAGACTGAGTTTGAATCCCTGCAAGCCAATCCTAAGCAATTAAACATTGGTGGAGAACCAGGTGCGGACCTATCTGAGGCAAAGATTGTGGTTACCCAAATGTTAGCCCCTACTGCTCAAATTCTATTTGAGCCTTCAAGCAAGGGTAATTACTTCTTGACCACAGAGGATGCCCATGTCCCAGCTGATGAAAGTCCTATAGTTGGCAATCAAGGATTTCATCCAAACAAGGCATTAGAAAAATTGGTAGGGTGCAGTACAAATCAAGAAGGATCTTCCATCTCCCATGAAGAGAAATCTGATAGAAGATCAGCTTCTAATGATGCTTGGATCCTGGAATCTGATGGCAGCAATTCTTCCATAGCTGGATGCAGATCTTTGTTGCTCAGATTGAAAACTGCTCAGGGTGAAGAGGTCAAACTCCTTCACACCAAAGGAGATGTTGAGCTGATGGTTTGTCAGGAGTTTGATGCTGACAATCAAAGCATGTGCTGGATTGAACTAGCAGAATAGCAAGTTATGATGGTGGACCATACTATTGTATTCTAAAGTCAGCTAAAGGAACTCTTCACAGAGAGAGCAAGAAGTTTTAGTTTGAAGACCACATCCCGCCATGGGGCAAGAAGAAAAAAGAGCCAAGAGGAAGACGCAGAAAATTGGTTTCCTGGTGGAGAGCTCCATTCACCCATCACCATTTCTGGGGATAGAATGGTTTTCTGCTAGTTTATCAAGATGGCATCCCCTTTTCTTCACCTCATAAGGAGCAGCATCTGAAGTACTTTAATTCTTGAAGTATCGGATGAGTCCCCCTGTACATATGTATATTTGTATAGTCTTTTGCTTTGTTTTGTTCATTTCATTTTCATTTTTGGAACCTTTCTTCTTGGGTAGCGCGACTCCATAGCCCAATGGCACACTTCAAGGCACTGGAGATTCTGGTTTCTACTCCCCTTAGCTGTGTTTCATGTTTCCAATTAAAGGTAGTTCCCCAACTGGAGCCAGTTGTTGTCCCCAAAAAATGCCACTCATTTTTGGGACAACCTACAGACCAAAATTTCTCTCTTCCCTTCTCAAAATTTATTTTGAGCTTTCAAATTCCTCATTTTTAAGCCTTTTCTGTAAAGTGGGTTCACATGTTCAACAGGTTAAAAAAGCTTCTGTAGGTGAGATCAGTCAAAAGAACAAGCTTCTAACACTTGGTCATTTCCAGGATTGGTTCAGCGCCTAGGTTCAATCAAAGGATTTCAATCGGCAAATAATAAAAGACTTAGGCTTGAACCATTGAACTTTAAACCACTTTGGTTCAAAGGTTCAATGGGTTCAACAACCAAGTTGGTTCAACGCGCTTGGTGCAAAAGAACAAAGGATTTGGCCAAATAATGAAGAATGAACCGTTGAACCAAAGTTGGTTCAATCGATCAGTTCAATCGACAGGTTCAAGGGGCAGCCCCACGGCTGAAGGAACAAATGCCCCTATGGAGGGCTGTGAATCAAGTCAAGTGCCCTTGCAGAGGGCCGCGAGCCAAAACAAACAAAGTGAACTCCTTCAAAAAAATGAACAAGGCAAAAGGCAAAGTAAAGTCCTTCAGACAAATTGTCTGAAGGAATTCCTTTAGACATTTTGTCTGAAGGAATTCACCTGGGAAGAGAGCCTAAAGAAAGTAAAGGAAAATCCCAATTAAAGAGAAAATCCCACAAAAAAGCACCCGATGGAAAAAGACAAAGTGCAGTGGAAGCCACCACGTGTCCATTATAAAGCAGAGCAGAAGCTACCATGTGTCATCTTCTATAGGACTCGTAAAAGTTTCTAAAGCTTCTATAAGCTAAGAAAAATATGTTACGTGTCTTGCTATGACTTAGCAGAACGTGACAAGTGTTTGCATCCGTGTTCCCCTTTTGGAGTTGCTCGGGCAAAACATGTCATGGACCCCATTTTCTATAAGTTTTTAATGAGTTTCATAACAGCAAAACTTGCCACTTGTCAAAGATGCAAAAAGGACCCCCCAAAGACTTAGGCAAGAAGGGCTATAAAGAGCAAAGAAGTGCTTAAGTAGTGAAGAGAGGAGCGAGACCAAAGGATCAGAAATATCTTCGAAAGAGTTATTTCCAGTAGGTGAAATAGTGGATCGAGTAGACTTCTGAGTGCACCAAACCAAGGATGCAAGCCTATTTTTTTCTTTCATGAAGTAATGGTGAATTGGACAGCTACGTAGACATCAGATAAAGGACCAAATATTCCATACCAAGGAAGAGACATGTTAGATGAAGGGACACGCCATAGTTATGGCAGTGCACTATTCTTAGCATGGTCTCTCCAGAGAAAACTGGAGATGCATTGAAGATATTGACTGTAGCATGGGCCATCCCATGGAAAAAGGCACCAATCCTTGCGTAGTGGCTATAAGTTTGTTAATTCTCTCATTTGTAAGGGAGACTTTTCACTTTATAAGAGTGAAACTCTACCCATTTTGAAAGAGAAAGACTGAGACTTTGAGCTTAGGTTGTAATTTCATTTCCATTGTTATCTAAATGAGAAAGCAGGTTTTCATAAACTTTGTGCTATTCTGACTTGTGTCATCTGAAGGTGTCCTTATTCATTTAATTTGGTACGTAGAATTAGTGAAGGTAATAGGGAAGTGTCCTGAAACCAACTGTGGGAAGACTTTGTGTTTTCATAATTGATTTCAATCTGTGTTTTCTTTCCTTTTTGTGTTGAGGAATCTGGGGTGACTTTGTGCCCCCATTATCCTTTGTGATTTACTCTTTGAGTAGTTGAGGTGGAGACTTTGCACTCTATTTCATCCTACTATTACTACACCCTTTTGATCACTGGTTATTTCACTATCTGAAAGAAATGCTTGATGTTTCCTGTAAGGACACTTATGAAAGAAGAGAAGTGCCTTTAGCATTTATAGCTAGGATTTTCTCCTTTGTTTGTGTGCATCATCTCTTAAAGAAGAGAGATGGATGGTTTGTCCCACCCCCATGTGTTATTTTTTGCCTATTTATATTGTATATAGTTCCACATATTTAATAGGGAACCTCCCCTTGATGAGAGGAGAGAATTTTCTTCTTGTGATGCAGTAAACCTGCACATCTGGACGACCAATCTCCCTATGCTGTGGTGATAGGAACTATTTTGGTCACCAGTTAGTTGGCCGAAAAAATATTAACCCAACATGGCCAATATGGATGAGAGATAAGAGGATTATTGGACATGTTGCATGTTATAAAAACATGAATTTATATTATGGAATAAAATATATAGTGTGATTTTGTACTAATATAATACATGAGTGATGTTGAGGAAGAACAACACACAAAAGGTGTGAGAGGAGAGGTTGAAGATGAAGAAACATATATGGATGTAGGCAAGAGTATAATATTTAAATAAATGTCATGAATTGGATGAGGTGTGAAGGTATACATGTTATGTTTCTTATGATCCTTGAATCCAAAAGATATCATTGACTGACTCACATACCTAGAAGAGTACATTGAGTTTGATGAGATTAGTGACCCACAATACATGAAGGTGGAAGATACCAAGTTTAATGGTCACATTGTGCTATTGTGGAAGGAAGTGAAAAATAAGATAAAAATAAGAGGAAAGATTAATATAACCCAATAGGATCGAATGGTTATGAGTATTGTAACTTATTACTTAAAGACTAATAGATGGATTTATTCAAGAGATTCAAAAATTTGAGGTAGAAGGACCTTAATGTCAAGGAATACAAATAATAGTTCTACAAGATCACCATCAAATCTTTCCAAAGTGAGGTCAACCAAGAGGTGTCATGATACCTAAATGGGTTGAGAATTGGGATCTAGGAGGAGTTAAAAATGGCTTGGATCCAAACAGTGTAAGAATTATGTGTTTGCATTGAAGTCAAATAAGTTTTCATGCAGATAATAGAGTAATATGTGAGGGAAAGAGATATTCACATGCAGAGGAGGTAAAATCATCACTAATAAAAGCCAACAGAGATAAGGAAATTAGAGCAATATTTATTCAAACATATGTGCATGATAAAAAAGAGACACATGAGGAGGTGAACCTTACGTGTCTATAATGACATGATTTTTTTGTTGAGGAAATGGAATAGGATTCCATAGAACCTATTTTAGGTGCAAAAAGGTGGGTAATGAGTGTATGAATGCCCACAGGTGCATGGTGAAGGTAGTAATTGAAGGCTATAAAATGGTACGCAAATGGAATAAGAGTCAGTTGGGTGGATAGTAAATTTAGATGAGCCATATCATAAAGAATCCATAATGATTAATAGGGTTTTATAATGTATCTAAATAAAATTAAGGAGGAACACCTAGCGCATTCACAAAATGTGTTGTATATGTTGTGAAAAATTAATTTGTTGATTAATGTGAATAAATTAAGCTTTATGAATAAACTCATGTACTTTGCTTTTTTAGTATCTCAAAAAGGTCTAAATATGGACCCAGATAAGGTGTAATGATAGTTTAGTGTCCATCACCAAGGAGCACATTGCATGCATGAATTTTTCATGGTCTTGCAAGTTTCTATTGGATTTCATTTGAAACTTCAATAGAATATGTGTAGTGATCATAGAGGTGTTGTGAAGATATCATAAGGAATTTATTTAGATAATAAAATATGAGCGTAGTTTCTAACTATTTAAGAAGAGAGTGACTAAGCATCCTATGTTGGCACTACCATATTTGAACAAAGTATTTAAAGTGGCACAAAAATCGAATCAAGTTAAGTTAAGAAGGTAGGTTTATAGCTTACTTTAGTGAAATTATTAACGATTCTAAGAGAAAATAATCAGTCTATGATCATTGGTTCTGTGTTATTGTGAAAGCAATAAATAAGTGGAGGAACTATTTTTTACCAAAAGAGTTTATGGTTTACACTGACCATTAGGCACTATAGTTTATCAACAACCAAGGAAATTTGAATCAATGACAAATGAAGTGGGTTGTGTTCATGTAGAGATACACATTTATGTTGAAGCATAGAAGTAAGAGGTCAAATGAGGTTGTTAATGTGTTGAGAAGGAGAGTTTTCATGTTGAATTATATGTAATTGGAAGCCCTTAGGTTTGATTCCCTAAAATAGCTATAGCCAACTTATGAATACTCTTTCAACACATAGATATCATGTGTAGAGCCAGAGTGTGTGGATAGGATGCCATTGTTGGACTACTTTTTAAAATATAGGATGATGTTCAAGGGAGAAAAACTATGCATACTCAGGGGGTCAGTGCTCAAAAAACTTATTAAGGAGAATCCTAGTGGAGGATTTGTAGGACACTTTGGTTGCAAAAAATGTTGGCATAATTAAAAAAAGGATATTATCAACCAAGAATGGGCACAGATGTCCATGAATACATAAAAGGGTGCAAATATTTCCAAATGGTGAAGGGGAAGATTCATATCGTAGGGTTATGTAAACCACTTTAAATACTATAAAAACCATGGAATGACATTAGTATGTATTTAATGATAGGATTGGTGAGAACACATAGAGTTAATGATTCAATCTTTGTAGTGGTAGAAAAAAATTTAAAGATGGAACATTTTATCTCATGAAAGAAGACATGTGATCTGCTGAAATTTTCCATTTTTTTATTCAGAGAGGTGGGAAGGCTACATGGTTTTCCATGAAACATTGAGTTTAATATGGATACAAAAAAATTAGGCCATTTTTAGTGCACATTTTCAAATATGTTGGGAACAAGACTGAATTTTAGTTTAGAGTACCATCATATATTGATAGAGAAACCAAGGTGGTAAACAGAAACCTTTGGAAAAAAACTAATGCATGTTCGAAGAAAATTCCAAGCAGTGGGACATGGTGTTAGCGCAATTATATTTTTACTATAATAATTTAGTAAACTAGAGCATAGATAAAACACCTTTTTAGGTTATGTATGGAAAAATCCTTAGAGGAGTCACAAAGATACACGAGAAAGAATGGCACATTAAAGATGTGCATAAGAAGAGGACTTTATCTAATATATGATCAAGATATATGGGGAGGTATAAAAAAGGTTGGAGTATGATAGTTCACAATATAAACAATGTGCAAATGAGAAGCACAAGAGGAAATAATTTAAATTAAGAGATTTGGTAATGGCACATTTTCATAAAGATAACTTCCCTTGCAAAACATATAATAAGTTGAAGATGAAGAAAATGAGACCATGCAAATTGTTGCACAAGTTTTCAAAAAACACATATGAGATCAAATTTAATGAAGACTTGGACATATTTCCTATATTTAATGTGGTTGATGTGTATGTTTATAATGAAGGGAAAGGAAATGAATAAGAATTAAAAGCACAAGTAGCAAATTGGAAGACACAAATACTAGTGAAGGAGAATGAATAATAAGAGTTCATTATAGAATCTAAGGTGTAAATTAGATGCATGAGAAAGAATACAAAAAATATTTGGTAAATGGGAAGAATCACATATTTGAGGATGTAACATGGATGGATCTCATAGATATTTGATGTTATGATCATACACTTTGAGATTTAAACTTGTGTTTAGGGGCTCACATTTTTAGTTACATAATGTATTTGATGCAAGAGCATCCCAGGCATAAAGTAATCTTGCAATACCTAAGTAAAGTTTTATGAATTAAGAGGGGGAAAATTCATAGGATTTAGTGAAAAATTTAGTTCCCATAAGTAAGGTATAACAATTGTGCAAAGGAATAATGAAGAAGGTTCATTTTGACAGATTATTTTATTTTTTTAAGATTGAACAAGGGTGATCATTCACTATTGTGAAAGGTCTCAAATCATAAGCATAAATGGGTAACAATTATCTCATAACAAAATTTTCATGAATTATATGTATAAGTTCAAAATTTGCATGCATAGATGTGTGCATGGAAATGAAAATACAAAGGTAGAATAAAATAGATAATGGAAACATGCAAAAGATAACTAGTACTATGGTGGAGTAATAATGAATATATATTTAAATGAAAAATTGTTAATAGAACATGTATACCTAAAACTATCCACCATAGGCATAGGAAAATGAATTAGAATACTAGAATATTCCAAAGGAAGGATTTGGTGAACTCAAATTCAATCTATATAAAGAGCCACATGATAAGTAGTTGGAAGACCACCAGATACCTACCCACAAAGCCTCCAAATTTAATTTAAAATAGAGGTAGGATACATAGCCTAGAATTAATGGAATTTGTTGGTCATGTGGAAATTCTTAATGGAAGCATCCAAAATTTTAACTGGTATATAATGACATTCCCAACCCTGTATTGGTAACACTCCTAGTGGCGATAAAGAATTTGAAAAAATATAGCAAGCAAGATCACAACATTGGATATATTATATTTAATTATAGCTAGAAAAAGTGAGTGAGTTGAGAGTGAGTAGGCCTATAGCCTTGAGTGAGTATATGGATATCTGAGAGACTCCATCATTTTAATTCTAATCTAACATTTAAATATTGTAATTTATAATTAAGCCTATAGCTTAAGATATGAAATGATATACATGTAATATGTCTTCTTAATAATATAATGCAAAGTTATCATTTCATATCTGTGTCTGAGTATAAGTGTGTGTTTTATTTAGATGCATGGTTTAAGGCATTTCTTCATTGGCCTCCCTAACCATGGCCCATGTCATTAAACTTTGGGGGCATTATGGGGGCCCAATATAGGTTCTATTTTCATTGGTTATTTTTATCATATTGATCTATAATTTGATTATATACTTTGTGTATGATGTGCTCTATAACATGTATCTCATCTACTAATGTATGTTTCATGTTATCATATGAATTTTTTTACGTTTGACATGATTTCTATTGTTTGATCATGTATATATGCCTTAGATATATTTTATAGACAAGATTTTATTTAATGTGCTCTTCTAGTGCCTACTATACTTTATATTTCCATATCTCAAGTATTTAATCCTTTCTTGGTCATATACTTAACTTGATTGTATCATGGTGGTTGTGTTTTCACTTTATTATGTGCATGCCTAGTGTTTAGTGTGACTTCAGAGTGTTTTATGTGTTCATTAAAGTGTTTAACATGTAATTAATTATCTTATATGCTTACTATGTGATTGATACAACTTCATGTTCTTGTGTCTTTTATATGCTTGGCATGCCTATTATGTTTTCCTTGTGTTCTCATTGCTCAATGTGTTTACTCTTTGGAATACTTTTTATATCTACCTTATGTTTGATATTATTTCTTGGGTTTCTCTGTTTACATTGTGTTTATTTTATGGTGTCATGATCTATGTATTTCACAGTCCTCTTGTTTTCCATGATACAGATCATACAGATATTTTTACTACTTACCTACATTGCCATGATTCATATATGGCATTTATTGAGGGGAAGGATCCACAATTATGTTTAAAATTGATATATTTAACACTACACTACCTTTTTTTTAGGTCATTATACCTTTATGCTTCATTTCTTACATGTTGATCATGTAAAGCATATTACTCTTATGATTATGTTGATTACATTTTACTGATGAGGGGCATATTATTCTTGCGCTTATATACCTTACATATCTATTTCTTGGTGAATGCTAAATTTTTATTATATAGATCATATCACATGCCTTTGTGGATCAACTTGCTTAAAACATACATGGTTCTAAGATATTAGCTTTCTATGTTAGACATTAATGATTAGTTCCTATCAAAATGGGGCACATATTTCACTAATTTTTATTTCCAGACTTCAGGATTCTAGACATTTTGTATTGTGTTCTGATACTTTATAAAAATATAATTGAATATTGCTTACTCCTAGATGTACCATACACATGGCATTATTTTTTATCACTATATACATTCATGCAACTTACTAACCCTACTCTTCTATATTATACACCATATATATTTATCTTTTATTTTGTATCACTAAAATTTGTATTTAGAAATACATGCAGGACATAGTGTAGGTTTAAAGACAAAATTATATATGCTATTCTCATTTGGAACATATTCAAATATTTATGTAACTCATATAGAAGTACCCTCACTTTTTTTTTAGCAAATCTAGGTGTGTAATTTCTAGTTGTCTTTTCTATATTTCAACATGTTATTGTCATAAGTAGGTTATTTTAGGTTTCACAGGGATACCCACACAAATTTAAATATGTTGGGGACTCATACAAGGGTATTTATCATACCTCCAACACAACCAGACATAATATTTTTAGTGTTTTCTTTCTATATTTTAACAGATTATGGATTTATTGAGAATTTATCCACATGCACATGTTGTTGTAGGTTTTATAGGTACATTAGAATTGATGTAGGAACTTCATGAGCACAATATTTTTTACCCACATTTTGATTGTTTTAATTTTATATATATGGATGCATAAACATTAAATTGGTTCATTATGTAGACACCTAATTTTATCTAGGTGTATTTATTAGTCTTAAAATTGCACTACTCTAAGATAATTAAGTTTTTTTTTTTTACTACAATCCAAATCAAGATCTTATTGTCACTTTTTCCTTTATGATCTGGATGTTTCTTGTTGTTATCACCCTTTTATCTCCCTCCTCCCCTCTTTTTCCCTAAGTTTTTTAGTTTTACCCTAGAATCATTCAAATAATGGTTTGGGGAATTTAGAAATGTATAGTTTAAATTTTTTAGGTATGGGACCATTTTGACCCTTGGTTTGTGTCACCCATAAATTGTGGGTTCTCCCTTATCATTTTTCCCACCCTTTCTAATTTTAATTCATAAAGTCTATAAATACACAAGGGAATTAGTGCATTTAAGACATAAATGTAGATAGTGAAAGTACCAAAACAATCAATTCAAAGCATTTCAAAAGTCTAAGGAAATATGAAGCATTTATTACTAAAATTAATAAATAATAAAGCATTAATTATAGTACTTAAATTCATATAAACTAGATACTATACCATCACTGGACTACTTAGCTAACATACATTATACTTGGTTTGGTGTTTGTAATATTTTAATTTTTTAAGGGGCCTAATAAGTAGATTGTGTTTTAAAACCTTATAATCCTAAGCACATGCCCCATAAATTTTTTCCTTAATTATTTACAAATTTATCTTTCCTATTAGAGTTTTGAATAAAAAGATCAATTTCTTAAATATTTATATAAAATTTTAGAAATATGAGCAAGGATTTTAGACCTTTAGTTTTGAAAAAAAAATTCTACATGTGTTCTGTATACCAAGAATGGCCTCATGGTTTATATAATATCCTTACTCTTCTAAAATCATTTAATTGGTTATAGGATCAATCTCTATTTGCCTCATATTTGATGGGTTCCCTTCACCTTTATGTCTAGACATGGCATTATTTGATTCTAATGATTGTTCCCATATTTGTGTAAAATCATGTATTATTATAAACCCCTCTCATGTCATTTATTATAGTTAAAAATTTAAATTGTGTAGTAAAATTTAATTTTACTATTTTGGGTTTGATTATGTTTGTTTGTAATATATATATATATTAGTAGATGTGTTGTATTTTGATGTAAAACCACTTTTCATATTAAATTTTGGTTAAACTACGTTATCTTGTATGATTTTTAGCCTTTAGATTTAGATCTTGTTGTGTTGGTGATGCATTTAATTTGTCTAGGTTTTATTTTATTTCATGTTTATATCTCCTCAACCATCATTTTTTTTGTGTTTGATTTCAAACTCTTGTGGGATGAGTTTTTTCTACATAATTCATTCCTCCCCTAGGGTTAGATTATTTTTATATAGCATTACATTTGAATCTATCTCATTTTATAGGGATTACTCTATTATTTCCTTGCTCTTATGGGTTTGTGTAGATTCACATCTATTTAGCCATTCATTATATAAATTATTTTAAATTATGTGCTTCTATGTGTAATTTAACTCTTGTTATGATATGAATATTCCTAGATGAGCTTTGTTATGGCATGTTTTCCAATGTTTACATATTTTTATAACATATATATAATGTTATGTATCATGTTTTCTTATTGTACAAATTGTTAGTGTTCATATGTTAAAAAAAATCAAATGGAAAATCATAGAACATAATCATATTTTTAGAAAAATGTTAGGGTTTCATGCACTTGTGAGAGTGATTCATGTTTATATCTTACAACCCTTGCTATTGATACAAGAGATTTAGATCCTCGTATATAAATTTCCATTCTCAATTAACAATGCTCGATGATACATTATGGGGTGAACCATATTATAAAAATAAATTTTGAGGGGCCTGATATGTAGTTGGTGTTTAAACCCTTTCTAATTTTAAATATAGGGGGGGAATTACCTTATTAGGGTTGTGAAGAAAGAGATCCATGAAAATTTTCAAAAAGATAAGTGATGTTTTTAAGGACCTAGATCTAACGAACAGAGTATTAAAATTGCTTTTGGTTGGTGTATTGTCTAATCTGAATGACCTCATTTTTTTAGAATGGATTTACTCTTCCATATGTGTTTGTATGGTTTTGGAATAAATCTCTATTTGTCTCATTTTTTGGGGTTCACTTGGCCATGCTATTTGGACATATTCTACATCGTTTGATTTTGATAATTTTTTTAAATTTGCGTAAAATTATATGCTCTTCTAAACCCCTTTCTTATCATTTATTACAGTTGGAAAAATAAAATGTGAAATTAAACTTGATCGTGTTATTTTAGCTATGATTATGTTTATTTAAAATGTGTATGGGTAGATGTATTGCATTTTAATTTAAAATCACTTTCTCATATTACACCTATTATGGTAGGTCCTAAGGTAATTTTAAGTTTACTTCATTTGGTGAAAAAAAATGGATCTTATGATGTTTTTATTGGTAGACTATGGAGACATCAAATGAGATAAATTCCTACCAATTTTAGAAATTTATGCAAGAAGATCAAGTCATTACAATTAACAAGAATGCATAGTATCCACAACAATCTCAAGAAGAGATCTTATAAAATAAAGTACCAAAGGAGGAGCTGAATTTAATATTTATAGGCAAGATAACATAGGGTTCAAGAACATAAGACTATTTATCAAAGGGTATGTTTATTTTAACCTATTGCTACTACAAAATAGAATAACATAAATAATATCTAGTTATTCAAAGTCATATTAATAAGAAGGATCATAATATTTTGTAACTAGATATAGTAGATGATGAAAATGATGAAAATGACGATGATGTTCTATATTTCTTAGATTCATGGGTACATTAACACCCTGACTTGGCTCTTGATGATTCACGTGCTTCAACTTATATATATATATATATATATATATATATATATATATATATATATATATATATATATATATATATTATTATGACTCAATTATGATCATAATATTGGTTTTATATATATATGACTAGTTCTACTTAGATTTCTTTGTTGGCATGTTTTTTTTTCTTTTTTATCTTTATTGTGTTGCATATTTCTATGATTTTGTGTGGCTTTTGGTAATTTATGTTTCAAAATTTTCTCCCTTCTATGTAGTTCACTTGCATGGGTCCTTCGCTCTCATATCTCTCTAGTTTCTCCCTGGTTTCCATATGCTTTTGGTATCGTCTTGGTCCTACTTTTTTTTATATTTCACCAAGATTTTATAGCCACTTCTTTTCACATGCTTTCATTATTTGATTAGTTTTCTTCCATCATACATTCCAATGTTTTTCCTTCATATTTGTATGTTCTCTTTTTAGTCTTGTTTTTTGCCTCCCTTTAGTTTTGAGCATTTTACATCTAATCATTTATTATTTTTAGGTCACTTCTTCTAGTGATTTTGTTTGATTTATTCCATACTAAAATCCCACACTAACTTCCAAATGATGATGGCACATTTACTTCAAAAATAGGTCTGTAAGGAAACACATTCTAATGTGAGTTTTGGGTCAGTAGGGATCTCCTTTATCTTTGCCTTGGGCTATGGATTTATTATATATGTATATGATTAGTTTATTACATTAATTGTATTCAGGTTTCACATGTTTTTCATGGTAATGATTATTATAAGTATGTTTTATGTCTATGATGTATGTTTTCTAGTGTACCTTATCTATTGGACGTGTCTTTGTATGATTCATGTTCTCATATTTATTCATATTATTGATATGTTTTATATTATTTGATACATTTATCTATATCATTGATCTATATTCTAAGTTCATGTTATCATATGTATTAATAATCTTGGCATGCTTTATATTATTTGATACATGTATCTGTGTCTCTTACACACACACACACACACACACACACACACTTGTGTATGTGTATGTGTGTGTTAAATTCATGTTTAATGTAATTTACAAGTGTTTTTTGTGTTTTGTATTTCCATATATTAATTTTTTAATCCGTGTTTGGTCAAATAATTGATTTTATTGTATCATGCTTGATGTGTTTTCATTATTTTGTGTGCTTTCCTTATGTTTGGTGTGCTTCTTAAAGTGTTTGACATGCCTTCAAATATATTATATGTTTACCATGTGCTTGATGTAACTTCCCCATGTTATGTTATTGATATATATTTAGCATGTTTGAGATAAATTTGTGGACATTATGGGTACATTTCCTTTTCCCACTTCGGGTTCTATTTATGTTGATCAATTTTATCATGTTGGGATTTCATTTAATCTTTTTATTTATGTCTATGATGTGTTCTTGAGTGTAGCGTTTGTTGGATATGTCCTTGTACATTTCATGTTATCTTGTCATTCATATGATTTATATCTTTCTATTCTTTGATATATTTATCTATATATGTGATATATATTCTTGTTGAGTTATTGTTTAATATGCTCTCCTAGTGGTTGATGTGTCTTTTTTTCCATTTTAATATCTCAAGTATTAATTTTTTGTTTGGTCACATAGTTTAACTTTCTTGCATTGTGTTGGATGTATCTTCACTAATTTTCATGTTGGTCCAATGTTCGGTGTGTTTTTATCATGTTTTGGCACACTTATTATAGTGTATAACATGCCTTTAATTGTGTTCTATGCTAACTATGTGATTGATGTGACTTCACAGTCTTATGTGTCTTTTATGTGTTAGGCATGTATATAAAATCTAAAATGTTTTCTTCATGTAGGGAATATATGTCGCATATTGCTTGTTCTAGTTAATTTCATAAATTTCTTGGTGTTTTATGGTGTCATGATCTACATGGTTTTATGGTGGTTGTGTTTGGGTGTGTTTGGGAGTTTTTTCTTGGAAGTTATTGTGTTGTTGGTGGAACATAATATGTTGAAGCATTATCTAGGATTATTGGTAGAACTTATTGTGTTGTTAAAATATATTAAATGTTTTGTATGTTCATTGTATAATACTTTGAATATACGTCATCTTATGGTTGGTGATGTCATGACATAATTTCACATTACTTTTAAAATTATGTCATCTTCTGGTATTTATATCATGACGTAATTTCATATTATTGTTTAACTTATTTCATCTTATGGATGTTTAATGAAGTTACATCCATATTTTTGTTGAAGTTATGGCATCATATTAGTTTCATCTAATTTATTTTTATGTGATTAATCTTTGTTAATTTTTATTATTTATTTTTGTAAACTAAAAGATGAAACCCTTATTGAAAATGTGTGACAAAGGTACGATTATAAGATGATTTTAGAATAGTTTAGGATTAACGCTCAATGGATGCAATCAATTTTATAAAAATATACAACATGGTTATAATTATGATATGCCTTATTTTACATGATGAAAATTTTGGATAAATATGTTTAGATGAGGTGATTTAATTTCATTGAAATTATTTTTGATCATGTTCATAATTATTGAGAAATGTATCGTTACAAGATTCATGGCTTGGTAGTCAACTTTATTTACCAATGTGACTATTTGCTTAGTCCGTTAGGAGGAAACCCATAAGTATTTATTTAATAAATTTTATTATTGTAACAAAAAAATGACATCTTTAATTATCATTTAATTTTTTAAAGTAATTATTTCAAATTTTATCATCCTTCCTTCTCAAATGGCATTTACACAATTTGTTAGGCATTTATTTCAAAACATTTTCATCAATTTCAATTCAGTACATTAATCTTATACATAAAATCCTAGGAGGTGTTCTTACTAGTAAAATGTTTTCATTTGATGTTACAATAGTGTTTCTTCATTATTATTTTCTCCATTCGGCATTTCCAAACAATTTTATTCATTGTTAGTATGGTCATTTAGTGCTTTATGGGGGTAAATAATCATGCATATAATCATCATCACCATAATTTGAATGTGGACTTCCAATTTTTCTCTATATGACATTAAAATTTGCATCCATCATCATTATTCATTTAACATTCACTATAACATTCAACGATGTAGGTTGAATTTTGATATTCAATTATTTGGGGATAGATGATGTATGATCTAAATGAAGTATTCGTACTTGTTTTTTTATCTCTTTAATTGTAATTGCTCTAGTGTTTTGTGTTTAAATTTATTCTTCCCTTTATAATGATTGGCATTACCCATGATATTTAATTAAAAGATATTTTGTGTAAATATAGAAAAGGTTGAAAATTTTTGGAAGAAGACAAGTGTGATTATGCAATCAAGTGAAAGGTAAATGTAAAAAACATTCAATATTTAGATAACACTATGCATCAAGGCTGTATAACATAATAGATTAGGGATAATATTCTCAATGAGATGAAAAACTAACATTGGGCCTAAGTTTATTATTTTAAGGAATGCAAACATGCTATATATGTGTTTTACAAATAATTAATTCAAGGTCTGTATAAGTCGAGGTTGTAGCATAAATAATCATATTTACTAAAATAGTAACCATGTTTACTGAAACAATAACAAATGGTCATCAAATTTCCACATAATTAATGGTCAAATAGGGACACAATTCACATTATAAATTCATAATTAAGCTTCAAGGGCTTGATTGGCCACAATAGAGTCAATAATTGAGCCAATTAATCAATTGGTTAAATCATAACCTTAAATGGGGCCAACTAATCCCCAAATCACATTGTAAAGTCATAGTTATGTTCACAGGGCTCGATTGGCCCCAATTAAGTCCCTAATTACACCAATTGAGTATTTATTTTAATAAAGTAAAATGGGGCCAATTGATCCCAAAATCATATTATAAAGCTTCAATCAGGTTCATAGGGCTTGATTATCCCTGATTAAATCCCTAATTGAAGTAGTTACTTGAATGGTTCAATTAGGGACTCAAATGGGGCCAATTGAGCCCCAACTCACATTATAAAGTTATAATTAGGTTTAAAAGGATCAAATGGCCCTAGTTGACTCCATGATTGAACCATTGAGTAATTCATTTAGTCAGGGACTCAAATGGGGCCAATTAAGCCCTAAATTGCACTATAAAGTTATAATTAGGTTAACAAGCCTTGATTGGCCATAATTGAGTCCATGATTGAACTAATTATTTAAAAGGTTAAATAAAGGACTAAAATGGGTCAAATTAAGGCCCAACTCACATTATAAAGTCATAATTAGGTTCATGGGGATCAATTAGCCCCAATTGACTCCCTGATTGAACCTATTGAATAATCAATTCAATAAGAGACTCAAATGGGGCCAATTGAGCACAAATCACATTATAAAGTTACAATCAGTTTCATGAGGCATAATTAGCCCAAATTGAGTCCCTGATAAACCAATATTTAAATGGTTTTATCAAAGATTTGAATGGGGCCAATTCAGCTACAAATCACATTATGAAGTCATGATTAGGTTCATTGGAATTTATTGGCCCCAACTAACTTAAGGAACTCAATAGGGCCATCTAAGTCCAAATTAATATTATAAATTTATAACGAGGCTCAAGAGGCTTGATTTACCATAATTGAGTCCTTAATTCAACTAATTACTCAAATAATTCAATCACAAACTCAAATGCAACTAATTGAACCCCAAATCACATTATAAAGTTACAATTAGGTTTTCAAGGCTCAATTGGACCACCAATCACATTATAAAATCATAATTAGGTTCATGGGACTCGATTGGCCCTAATTAACTCCTTGATTTAACTAATCAAGTAATTAGTTCAATCAAGAACTCAATTAGGGATATATAAAGTCACAATCAGGTTCATGGGGCTTGATTGACCCCAATTAAGTCCTATATTAAAATAATATAGTAATTAATTGAATAATAGACTCAAATGGGGCAAATTAATCCAAAAATCACATTATAAAGATACCTTTAGGTTCCCCTGACTTGATTTCCCCAAATTGAGTTCTTGATTGAACCAATTACTCAATTATAGTTCAATTAGGGATTCAAATGGAGCCAATTGACCCAAAATAGCATTATAAAGTCAAATTTAGGTTAATAGGCCTTGATGGGTTCAATCAAAGAATCAATTGGGGCTAAATGACCCTTATGAACCTAATTACAACTTTATAACATGTTTTGGGGCTCAATTGGTTGTAATTGACTCCTTCATTGAACTAATTTTTTGATTGGTATAATCAGGGATTCAAAAGGGGCCAACTAATTCCCAAACCACATTAAAAAGTGACAATAAGGTTCATAGGGATTGATTTTCCCTAGTCAACTCCTTGATTGAACCAATTGAGTAAATTAGATCATCAAGTACTCAATTGGGTCCAATTGAGCACCAAATCATATTATATAGTCATACTTAGGTTTATGGGTCTCGACTTACCCCAATTGAGTACCTAATTAAATGAATCAATTAGTTTTTTCAATTGGACGCTCAATTGGGGCTAACTAAGCCCCAAACATAATAGACCCAAAGATACATGATATGGATCATGGAAACATAGAGAAAAAACAAGATCAATAAACAATCAAGCACACACACAAAATCACTCAATATCACTCAAAGAGAGGTCTAAGGAGACTACAAACAAGGGGAATATTCAAATGCCACACACTCAAAGGAGAGGATATGTTTAAATGCCCACACAGTTACACTCATGGCTTGGGGCCGAAAAATAATGAATATGTTCAAATGTTCCACAATAAAGACAAAGAATAAAATAAAAATTACACTCAAGTAAGCCATGTGATAAGATGGAAAAAGTTAAATATAAGCAACTAGCATAAGCATATCATATTAGTCCATGCATACATGTGTTAACAAAATTTATTGTAAAATAACATATCAAATACATTATGTAAGATAATAACATGATTATAATCATGTGTAATTGTTAGTATATAATCTCAACATGATAATGTAAAACGATCCTAAAACAATAGAACATGTATCAATTGTGATCAATAGAAGAAATATTCCCTTAACATAGTGTGTCACACAGGTAGAGGAAGGGTTAAACAGTTTCATGTTCATGTATCATGGATTTATTGTATGTATGTATCACACTCAAGTACTTATGAAACATGTTTATAAATAAATGATATGATATCTACTAACATGAAGTAAACAACATATGCAAAACCAAGTAAACTTGAGAAATGCTAAATATTTTTGCATTTGTGATTTTTTTGAATGTCTTTATATTTTCGTGATTATTTTTTTTTTTTTGAATTTTTTAATTTTTAAGGAAATATCTAATCTAATAAATTGTCACAATCAGAAGGTATAGGACTACCTATTGGCCTTATCAACTTATTTTATTTCCACCATTGTTTATAATGAATCAGAGTGCTTCTTTGATATTTTATTTTTTTTGGTTTTTGAAAGACATTGGTATCGGTTTATCACCATATGCATCATGTTGGATGAAAACATCCTTACCCTCAAAAGGAAAAACTAGGCACATGTTTTTAGTATCCATTGTCATGTTCATATTGACCACCTAATGTTGGCCAAAATGGAATGTTAAACATGGCCCCTAAACCAATACCCATATGACCATATGGAACACTTGTGGTCCACATGTGATGGGTAACATAATCTATCCAAGTGATTTTATAAAGGACTATTTTAGATAATTTGGACTTATGTCCCCAAATTGGATATGTGATAATATTTAAAAATGAATAGTTTTTGGGTTTTGGGTAAGTCTCACCTAGAGAATATGGTAATAATTTGGTTATATCCCCCATCTATTAGATTGGAGAGAATTTAAAATTAAAAAAATTTGAATATTTTAGGTGTATTATTGATATTTTTTTTTCAGTTGGACTATAGATAAAACCAAATTATCTAAAATAGTCCCTAAAGAGTGGACAATGTTATAACTCCTATGTAGTATGTCCTAACTATCATAAACATGGAACACAACAAATTATGTTCCACTTATTGATATCAATCTTGAGATGCTCTTAATAATCCCCATTAATATTTATAATAATGGTTAGATCCTCTTGTCATGGGTGCTTACGAGTATGACCCCATGTACTTTACATTTTTAAATTATTCGATATCAATGATCTTTGTCATTGTCCTTATATACTTTGTATATGCATTTCATTTTTATATTTCTAAACATGATTTTGTAATTCCTCACAATGATTTATATCATGGCCTATGATTTTATGATAATTTCAAAATTTTGATCCTTCTATATGGACTAGCCTACCCCCTAACCTATGTATAGTAGGAGGTAAATATATCATCTTTTGCTCAAATAACATAGAAAGTATTGTGTGTGGATCATCTTGTGCTATGGTAATATTTAAAATTTGTTGTGGTGACCTATGTGATGATTCCACATTATTCACATAATGTATTTGCATTTGTCCCTTATAACGTTAACTTAAATCTTTTAACCAAGAGGGATGAATTGTATAACAAGCATTCACATGTTCATTTGTTGTTTTTATCTTGCCTTTATCTAATTTTAGTGTTGCATTCTCTGGCGATGAATTTATTTTATATGTACTAGGGCATGTAGGTGTGAATAGTTTATGTGATAGATGCTCAAATGGATCAAAATTGAGTTTATTTATATAACTTTTCATATGTCATATCATGAGGAAGATAATTATCACTATCATAGTAATTAGAAACCTTGCCATCATGTTGCTAATAATTTACAAATAAATAAAGCACAATTGTTTGATTTTATTTTTGTTGCAGTATCATTGGTTCCTTTTATGATGGAGGTTGTTACATCTCCTTGTCCTTATGTTCATTATATTTCTCCTTAATTTTATCCATGTGTACCTCAGAAGTTACTACTTTATGAACATAATGAGATAGATGGTTGATCTTACTTGATTCACCTATCTCATAAGTTGATATATTCTCAATTGGAATAAATTACTTAGGTGGTACCATTTGAGGAACCTCTTTTGTGTCATAATATAATATTTTTCAAAATTTAAAGGGTCCATCATCTATGGGCATTATCCATAATTTTCCATCAATCATGAATTTTACACATCGATGTAATATAAATGGTAAAACTTATATAATGTGTATCCAAGGTCTACCCAAAATTAAGTTATAATGAAATGATTGAGACATTACATAGAATGTATCTTGTACTATTTTTTTCTACAATGTCACACCTAATGTGATTTGGTTAATTGGTGGGCTGCATTAATTATCAAATCCTTTGGTATGCATGTCTAATTTTTGAATGAAAGCATTATTAATACACATTATTTTTAAGAATTTTGTACTGTAAATGTTTAGTCCTGAGCCATCATCAATTAGTGCTCTATTGATTCCCTTATGGTGAATATTGACTTGTATGAATAAAGGAAAATATTGATCAATAATATCCTTTGAGAGTAAATTTGTGAGGTCAAAAATTATGATATTTTCATTATTTTTTAGATATTACATAATATGCACAAAATAATTCCACTCTATGTCACGTGGTACTTGAGTTTCATGCAAGGTTTCATATAATATATCCTTATAGATAGTTGAGTATTTAAAAATATCAATGATTGATATCTTAGCATGGGTAGTACTTAATTTTTCAATCATATAATACCCTTTATATTTTATTATTGGCTTAGGCTTAGGAAGAACTTATTGTATATCCACCTGTATGGTTAAACAGGTTGCACACCATTTCATTTTCATTTAGTAATAGTGTGGACTGCAAAATCCAATATAATTCATGGGTAAATAATGGGATTGAGATGATAGTTGTCACTTGAATAGGATATAGTTGGGAAAAAATGTTAAGAACACACACATTGACACCTAATGAAGATATAAAAGGGTTTAATGGTATTTCAATAATAATTATAAAGAGAGATTATATTTTTATGTTTTATTAAATAACTCTCTTTGTTTGTACCAATTTTTTGGTTCCATTTGATTATATCGTTGATTGATTTAGTAATGTATGGAATATGGAAAACAATAACTATCTTCATGTTTTTGCAATAAAATAAGTACTAAAAGGATACATTGTAAACATGATGAATTTATTTGGATTTGAAATAAATCTATTTTTTTTTTTTAAATTAAGAGATCAAAAAATCAAAAAACCCTAGGGCAAACTAAGATTGTATAGAAAGACTCAAAGGTCAGGTTCACCAAATGTATAGTATTTTATCATGAGAGTATATCTAAATCATATAAACTATATTAAAGTCTACCAATTCTTCAAATTGTATATATGTGGACTCATATTTCTATGACATGCCCCCATGCTCACCCTTTCACCTCCCTATCCCTCCCAACTCACACACCCGCTCCCTCCTCCTCATGAGGTGAGGGGAATTAAATGGGATAGCCACCTTATCTCAAAAGGATAATATAACCATATTATATCTATATGAATAATAAAGTAAAGAAACATATAGTGGTATCATGTCTCAGTAGATGTATAATGAAGCTCACAGTATATGATATAACAAGCCCTACGATGTATGATATGGATCATTGCAATGTCTAAAATAAACAAGCTCACTAAACTATCAAGAACACACGAGAGTGCACAATGTTACTCAAATAGAGATCTAAGGAGACTAAAAATATGGATGTGTTCAAATGCCACACACTCAAAGGGGAGGACATGTTCAAATGTCCACAACCAAAGAAACAATCTACACTCCTAAACTAGAGCCAAAAAACAACATGTTCAAATGTTTCACAATAAAGACAAATAAGCAAACAATAAGTACACTCAAATAATTAATTTGATAATATGAAATAAGTGAAATATAAGCAACTATCATAATCATGTCATACTAATCCTTGCATACATGTGTTATAAAAATGTCTAATAAAATAACTTATTAAGTACATTGTGTAATATAGTAACATGAGTATAGGCATGTATAAGTTTTACTATATAAGCTCAACATGATAATGTAAAATGATCATCAAATAATAAAATATGTATAAATTATGATAAATAAAATCAATATGTTGTGTCATGTGGGTAGAGGAAAGGTCAAACATCTGCATGTTCAAGTATCATGGATCATCTAGTGTATCATTGTATCACACTCAAGTACTCGTGAAACATGTGCATAAATAAATGATATGTTATTTACTAATATAAAGTAAATTACATATGTAAAATATATGAATATGGATCCAATAGTGGGATCTAAAATGTTGGATATAAATAAATTTACCTAGTTGACTCTAGAAGAAACATATTCAACATATGCAAAAGCTAGTAAACATGAAAAATGTTAAATATTTTTGTATTTTTTATTTATTTTAAAGTTTTTGTATTTTATTGATTATTTATTTTTTTTATTTTTTATCAAATGCATAGTATTTATTGGGCTCTTGAGGGGTGTGGCTTCAATTGTATCTAGCCTTACACACATTTTGCAAACTTTATAGTAACTGCAAATGGATCCAACTAATTTGGTTTGAATTTCCCTTTTTTGTCTTTTTCATATTGGTATTATTTTGATTTTATTTTATTACCAAGTCAACCACATTAAAATCATGTGTTCTAAATTTCTTATTGTATACTCACTTAACTTGATTTTTATAAACTTGTATATGTTCAATACCATGTGTGCATTTTTCACTTAATTGTTCCAACTAATATAATTAATTTTCACGATACTCATTGTCTTGAATAATATCCTTGAGAGAAACCCACAAATATGGGGTTTCAAGATCAATTGGTATAACTACCTTTGTACCATAAACCAATTAATAAGGTGTGGCTCGGGTAGGTTTACAAACACTAGTGTGGTATGTCCATAAGGTGTAAAATATCTATTGATTCCAATCTATACTATATCTTTCAACTATTGTTCTTAATATCTTAACAATAGTCTTTTTTGTTACTTATGCTTGACCATTACCCTAAGGGTAGTAGGGTGTAGAGAAGTTATATTTGATTTTGTATTTGTTGCAAAAACACTTCACCATTTTGTTCTTAAATGGTGACCCATTATCTATAATAATAATTGAAGGTAGAAACAAACCTAGAAATAATATTAGTCATTAAGAATCTACAAATGTCATCTCTAGTGGTAAACTTGAGGGGAATTACCTCTACCATTTTGTAAAATATTATATAGCTATAATTATGAATTTATTGCCTCATTTTAATCTTAGATTTTATTTTTTAATCAAATTAAATCCCCAAAGGGAGAATGGCCATGGTGAGATAATCAGTTATAACTCTAAGATGGAGCATGATTTAAATTATTGTATTTCTGACATTGGCCACATAATTTAACATATTTGACACATTCATGCTCCATCTTGGACTAATAACAACCTTGACATAATAATTTATGGGACATTATTTTTCCATTGAAGTGCCCCACGTTCACTATCATGCATCTCTAGAAGCATAGTTCTCACTTCATCTTTGTTAAGATATCAAAGTTATTGTCCATCAAAACCACATTTGAACAAGGCACCCCCCAATCATAACATAATAGAGCGTCTCTCATTGTAGTTTACACTTATCATTTCAAGTAAAATGATATGTTATAAAATCCTGGTATAGGAACTTATATATATCATTATACCATTATGTATGTTTTGTGTTGCATGTGATTACAAGAACTAGTAGAACATCTATTTTCTTTGGCATAATTTAAGGCTAGTATAACTATTTGGCATATATCTTTCTAGGAGGCTCCAACATATCTGATAAGGAGAGCCCTAAAAAGGCACCAGGTAATTTGTCTTGGAGTTCAAAATTACTTGGTTCAATGGATAAGAAGTGACTATTGAACATCTCAAGACTATCAAATATACAAAAAATATCCATATCTAAGTCACACAATCTCTCATAAGTCAAACCTCATTCAAAATGGAAGATGTCTTGGTGAGCAAGTTTATGGGAGCCAAACCCAATATCAACTCATTTAGAGATTGAACCAGATAAAAATAGAACTCCAAAGGTCATATGGACATTCTTGCCATGGTAAATGGTTTTTTCATGATCAAATTCAACAACCCAGAAGATAGTGTTAATATTTTAGTAGGGGGACCCTGGTTTTTTGGAAAATTAAGACTTAAAAAAAATGGCACCCGAGGTTTGACCATGAGACAAAAAATATTAATATTATGTCGATATGGGTGTGTCTTCCTAGCCTCCCATTGAATACTGAGAAGAATATATCTTTATCAGCATTGCTAAGACTTTTGGCTATTTGATAGCTTTTGATTCAGCCACCAAAGCTAGATCCAACTTGGTTCATGCAAGATTATGTGTCAATACTTTTATGAAACAAGATCTTCCTACTTCAATCTTTGTGTACACCCACTTTAAAATCAAAAATTAGAAAATTGAATTTGAAATATCTACACTCTTGTGCGACAAGTTCCATAAATTGGGACATTCCTTAAAAATGTGCCCAGTTACATCCAAATCAATGCAGAACAAGCCATCTTGGCAAATGAAAGGGGGTATTTCTTTCAAGGAACCATAATAACCAATAGAGATAGAGATTATTAATAATGACATAGTAGACATAGAGACTAGGGAAGTCAACATTTCATACAAGTCAGTGATGGAATACTTTAGCAAAGTTGAGCAAGAAAAGGTTTGTATTCAAATAAATCAAAACTGAATACGTTAAAAAGGATGTTCAGTTAGGCCAATCAGCAAATTTTAAATAAGGAAGAAGATGCTATTATTTTGTAGATCGATAATAAGGAGATAAAAAACTAGGATATTATCATTCCTAAGTCTCCCAATTAGTTTGAAGTCTTAGCATAGTTAGATGAAGTGTAGTTTCAAGTAACAAGAACTGTTCAAAAGTTTTGGCTAGGTTTGATCTTCTAAACCACCCAATTGACTTTTCTCCTAAATATTATCAAGAGGAAGTTAAGGACTCACAACATACTCTAGCCACACCTAAAAATTACATCAAATCAAATTTTACATCTTTGATCACTACTAGGAGGGGAATTAAAGGCCCTGCGTATAAGACACCCCCAAAAGTTGGAAAAACTGCTAGAAAATAAATTTTCAAAAAACTTACAGAGGTAGATATTGTAGATGGGTTTCAAAAAACCCTTCCATTCAAGGGAGGTAATTCTTCACCATTTAATTAATTATGTTTATATTTTCATGAAATATTAAAGGAATGCATAGTTCCTCAAAGCAAAAAGTTTTTAGGGATTTTAGAAGGACTCATAAACTAGTTATCTTAGCTATTCAAGAATCCAAGATTTTAAAAAAAAAATTATTAATCATAAGAATGATTATTGGAATGATTTAGGAGCTATTTTTTCTAGTTCTTCAGAAGCATCTAGAGGTCTCATCACATTTTAGGATACTAAATTTTTGGTGGGGGAAGTTATCCTCAAATCCTAGAATTATGTGGAAGTCCTATTCATGAATGTGATAGATAGTAAGAAATGGATATTTTATAATATATATGCACCAAATTCTTCATCCACTCATAGAAAACTCTGAGAAGATATTAGAATTTTTAGGAATACTTGCAAGGATTTCCCTTGGATCATGGCTGGAGATTTCAACACTCCCTTACATCCAAGGGATAAAAAGGAGGGAATCAATCATTTTCAGACAGCATGGAATATTTATTTTTTCTCATTTCTGATACAGGGTTGATAGATGTGGAATTAAGAGGCTCTAAATTTATTTGAAGCAATAGGAGATTGGGTGATAACCTTATTCAATATAGGTTAGATAGAATATTTATTTCTATGGATTGGTTACCCCTTATTCAATATAGGTTGGATAGAATATTTATTTCTATGGATTGGTTAATGAATAAAGATTTTACTTTAAAGGCCCTCCCTCAAATGGGATTAGATCATAACCCCCTCGAGTTAAGTGTTGTGAATCTTGCCATAAAGAAAAACAGATATCCATTTAAGATGGAACACATGTGGTTCTCTCACCCTGACATTCATGATCGGATTTTAGAATGGTGGTCTCCTATCGTCAATGGTTTAGTTATGTTTAAACTAGATGAAAAAATAAAAAATTTAAAAATCAAAATAAAACAAGAATAAATAAAAAATTAGCAATGTTCTTCTACAAAAAAAATCTTTAAAATCTAAAATCTCAAAGATTGAAGAAGAGATTGAAATTAATGGTATGATATTGAGACTCAAAATAAGGAAACTAGATCTTATGTGAATAGCATGTTATTGTTTCAAGGGAAGAGACCATTCGGAGACAAAACTCCAAAAATATTTGGCTCAAGGAAGGTGATGGAAACACTCATTTTTTCATATGTCGACTTTGAAACATAGAAATCATAATTGCATCAAGGAAATTATCGACAGTGAAAGACATCTCATTTATAATTCAAATCATATTAATCAGGTGAGTGTAAAGTTATTTTAAAACTTTTTTTAAAATGATTTCAAGAAAAACATAATATTTGAACAAGAATTCCTACATGTGATTCCTGAATTAGTGAAGCAAGATGATAATGAAGCACTTACAGCGACCACTACTAATAAAGATCTCAAATTTGTACTTTCAAAAATGAAACCAAACAAATCCCCTGACTCAGATGTATTTCTAATTATTTTTTCTAAATAAATTAAGACATCATAGGGTATGATGTGGTTGTATTTTTTAATGAATTCTTCACTTCACCCAACTGTTAAAAGAATTTAATCACACTATTATAGTTTTAATCCCTAAGAAGGAAGGGGCGGTGAATTTTTAAGATTTTTGACCTATTAGCTTATGTAACTCCATTTATAAAATTATCACTAAGCTGATATCTATAAGGTTGCATCCAATCATAGAAAATACTATTTAAACTCAATAAAGAGGTTTTGTTCCTGATAGACAAATTTAAGACGGTCTTCTCATTATTAATTAATCTATTCACTCTATGGATAAGAGTAATAATGTTGAAATGATTTTAAAATTAGATATGGATGAGGTATATGACATATTAGATTAGAGTTTTTTAAATACAATATTAACTAAATTTGGCTTTCAAGATATTTTCTTAAAAATCATCAGATCTTACATATCTACTTGTATGTTCTTGGTGATTTTGAATGGCATTGCCCAAGGTTTTTTCAAAAGTGCTAAAAGTGTGAGACAAAGGGATCCCCTATCCCCTTTCTTATTCATCATCATGGCCAAGTCTCTTAGCAGATTCATCTCAAAATCAGTGGAATCAGTAGACCTGAAAGGATTCAGACCAACATGCCATGTTGAGCTCGTCTCCCATCAACAATTCACGGATGACACCATTCTTATGTTCAAGGCTTATAGTCAAGAAGCTAGAGTGTTAAAAATAATTATGGTTATGTATGAATTGGTTTTAAATCAGAAGGTTAATTTTGATAAAAGATTTTTTTTAATACCTCAGTTGTTAGACAAGCCAAAATTGCACATTTGTTAGGCTACCAAATCAAAGTTTTGTCTTCTTCTTATCTTGGCATGCCTCTCTTCAGTAATCATCTTTCATTATTTGTATGGAATTCATTAATTGATAGATTACAAAAGAAGCTAACAGGGTGGAAAGGTAAGTTTATATCACAAGAGGCAAACTTTTACTAATTAAGAGTGTTTTCCAAAGCCTTCCAATGTATCTCCTTTCTCTTTTTAGTCTTCCAAATAGCATTAAAGATAAGCTAATTAAAATTCAACAAAATTTCTTTTAGACTAGAACTGAAAAGAGAAATAGATTCCATCTTGTCTCTTGGAACAAAGTTTGTGCTCTAAAAAAGTATGGAGGACTTGGTTTAAGGAATTTTCAACGGATGAACAAAATGTTTATCTCAAAGTTTGTATGGAGTTTTGTTAAGAAGAATAACACTTAGGCTAAAATATTGAGTTTTAAATATTTAGAGGGTCGAGATCTGATGTGCATTTTTTAAGAAGACCAATTTGTCAAGGATTCACATTTCTGAAATTTCTTGATTTTGAATAAAGATATTATATCTACAAGTTCTAAAGGGTAGATGGTAATGGTTTGAAGGTTGAATTTTAGAAATATTCTTGGGTCTTAGATCAATCTCTACAATAAGTATGGATGCAAGGTCTATGAATATTGGCAGGTGTTTGGATTGAAAATTTGGAAAATTTTGAGTTTAGAAAACATAAATTAGGAAGATACAATGATGATATCTAACTTGAACAATCTATTGAGAAATTTCCACTTGCCTATCAGCAATAAATATGATTAGCTTGTTTGAAAGGAGTCATTTAATGGTCAATACCAAGTAAAATCAGGATATATTCTATTGGAGAAAAATCCTAGAATCATCATTATTAGGAGAAGATATGGGATAATTTTTTTATTTCTAAAATCAACTTCTTTCTATGGGTGGTAGTTCAAAATAGAATTCTAACAATAGATAATTTAAGAAAAAGAGGTTATGCTTTGACTAATAGATGCATCCTATGTGAAAGTGACAATGAATATGTTTTTCATTTACTTGTGGATTACCCTTATACATAGGAAATTTGGAGCTTAATTCTTCTCAAATTCAATGTTAATTGAGTGTATGTAGGTTCTTTGTTGGAAGTGTGGAAATCATGGGAGTGCCCCTTTCAGATTGTTCTGCTCAAAAAAAATTGGAAGCTCTCTCTGCCACACATCATTTGGGGCATTTGGGGAGAATGTAATAACATGATTTATTAAAAAAAAAATGTTAGTAAAATTATATCCAGAATGATCTTTGAGTCTATTCTAAAAAACTATAATATAGAGCATAATGATAACAGTAAAAACCTTCTTTAGTTTGAACAAATTGTAGTTCTTAATTGGCAAATTGATCCTTATGGTCTTGGTAAGACTGATCCTAAAGATGAAATTAGAAAAAGAACTAAACGAAAACCCCTCTAGATTGGTTAAAACTCAACTTTGATGGAGCTTTTAAAGGGAACCCAAGCCTAGCTGAAGGAGAAGGTATATTAAGAAACCATCAAGAAAATTTTGTGACAACTTATGCAAGAGATATGGGTATTAATTCCAATAATTGGGTTGAAGCCCTTGTTTCTCTGTGGGGACTAAAATTGGCTCAACAATTGGGAGTTCAATTGCTCATTATAGAGGTAATTTATCTAAATATTTTAAACTTTCTTAAAAAAATGCTATTAGCTAGACTATTAAGCAAGTGTTGAGGAATCCATCTCTATTCTAGACTCTATGCAGCAGGTACTCATCCAACATATATATCATGAAGGAAGCATGATAGCTAATTGGTTCGCTAATAGGGGTATGGCCTCTTTGGGTTGGTTTAATTAGATGGACATTGAATATCTTCCTAGGGACATCATCCATAGGATTAAAGGCGAAGGTATTTCTAATGGAAAAATCAATTGAGGATATGGGGGACTTTCCCAAGTCTAGTCAGAAGAGATATTGGGACTTTAGACTTGTATATAGTCTTGATCTTTTATATTTAATTTTTCCTTTTTTTAGTTTCTTTGAGAAGCTTCTAGAATCAGCAAGCATCCTTCATGTATTGGTTTCTAATATCAAAGTAAGTAAGAAGATAGCTCTAGATACTGTCTATTTTTTAGTATATTTGATTTGGGAAAGACTTATTCTCCCTTGTTCTAGAGTTATTGTGATCACAATGGGGCTGCCAAATAGGATTGAATCTAAATTTCCTGAAGAAGTCAAAAAAAATGAGTTAATTTGAGAGGCTTTGCAATTTGTGGGTTTCATAAGGTTCATGGAAAAAATTGAAGGGCATGACAGACGCATTTCGATTCTCTTTGCTAATGCTTGAGAAGACAGAACCCTTAGCATTAATGGGATCACACTAGAAATCACGGAGGAGCTGATTGCTCATGTTACAAGCTTAGAAATAGATGAAATCAAAATCTTCAAGACTAGTAGGGATTATAAAAGAGAGAAGAAGATTTTTATGGAGAAATTAAAAACATTGGAGACTCTGCACAATGGATTTGACCGCAAATCACTGCCAAGGTGATTTGGAGAAGTTATTTTCCATCTAATGCAACACATCATACTTGAAGGTAGGTTTAATGTTGTCAGATGGTCCCTATTCATTTTTCTAAAAAATTTAGGCATGATGTTCTTTTAAACTTCCCCTTCTACATTCTTCTCTCTTTAGAAGCTTCCATTTTAAAATATAAAAATGGAAATTGCCCTATTTTTAGACATGAAGGGGTTATTTTCTTAATTGAAAAGTACTTCAAGGACATGAATTAGATTAATCTTAAAATTTCTCATTCTCGAAATAAAAATGTTGAGGATAAACCTGTGAACATTAGAATATTAAAAAGGTATGGATTAAGTACCCTGGCAATGTTCGCAAGAGTCATGTGGTTAAAGATTCCAAGAGCCCAGATGTTAAAGTTCCAAAAAGTTTAGAAGTCAAATCCACTAAGTTCTAAGATAATATCAAAAAGTGTCTAAGGAGTGTGGTCAAGGTTACCACTGTGCCCTTCAATCTTTTAGATAAGAATGGTAAAATAGGTCATACTGCAGGTGACTCTATCTTAGTTGAAGAAGATATGTCTGGGATGGAGAATGTTAATAAATAAAAGCATCTAGGAAAAATTAGTATGACTTATAAACCTAAGCTTCCTGAGTCTAGAAAAAATAAGTCTAGAGAAGACTCAAAGGATAAAGGTAAAACTTCTTCTGATAAGCAGCATCAAGCATTAAACAAAAAATTTAATAATTTAGTGAGTTCTTTGAAAGGTAAGAAAAATGTTGACAAGATTGTAGAAGAATTGGACCTCCAAAAGTGCATCATGCATTGGTTCATAAGGGAACTAACAGACCTTAAAGAGAAATTTAAGTATTTACAATAGTAAAATGACAGAATGGTTCAAGCTAATGCTAATAAGGACGTAAATCAACAAATGCAAAGTCTCCAAACTAGGGTTGATATGCTGGAAAATGAGAATGATAAGATTAAAAATAATATCAAATTTTTGGTGAATAAAAGAGTTATAGCCAGGATCATTAGATCAATGAATTCATATGATGGAGTGATCTCATGAGTCGATCAGGTGCACATCATAATGAAACTGCTAGTAAATAAAATCATGCATAGAAAAATATTGTAAAAGAATGAGAGAAAATGATGAAATACTTTATATCATCCTGAATAATCAATACAAAGGGAGAGATGTGCATATATAGGTTGGAGAGAGAAAGATACCACACATTCAAGTGAATGTGGGACTAATCTTCTCAAGTAAGCCAAATGACATCTAGAGCCCTAAGTAAGATAATACAATCATGTAAGCAAAACCTAGTGGAAAAAATGCCTACACCAATACCCCCCATAAGTGCAACTTAAGTGGGTGATGATATAAAAATGATTATCGATACCAAGACTTGATAAGGTACCCATATACAAATCAATCTCTCATAAAGTAGATAAAATGAGAAAACCCATAGGAAAAACTTCCCTGAAAAAGAGAGACATAGAATAAGTGAAGAGGCTAAAAGGCCCCCCTGAAGATGATGAAGCTATCAAAGTGGATTAAATAATGAAATACTCTATATCATCTTAAATGATAAATACAAAGATAGAGAGGTACATATATAGGTTGGAGAGAGAAAGATATGACACATTCTAGTGAATGTGTAACTAATCTTCCAAAGGAACCCAAATGACCTCTAGAGCCCTACGTAAGCTAATACAACCGTGTAGGCAAAACTTAGTGAAAAAAAAGCCTACACCAATAGTGAATTATAGCAAGGTTGTCATGAATGAGAGGATTCAAAATGTTGCGAATATTAGAGTACATCTAGGAGAGTTGTTTGACACTAAGACCCCTAACAAAGGTAAATTCAAACAAGTTCAATGCAGTGGTTGCCAGAAAGATCTCGATAAAGAAAAGTTGTTACAAATTGACTCAAATCTCAAAATAATGAATTTTTTTGGGAGGATGTTTTTATAAATATCAACATGGATTAGGCTCATGTTTCTTCTTCTATGGTTTTTTTATTGCTTCTTTGTTGTTTTTGGGTTGTGTTTTGGTTATTTTTGACAGTGTTTTGTTATTATCTCTCTTGTAGAATTTGGTAGTTCAGTGGATCATTTTTATTTGTACTTATCTTAGGTTTTGGGGAACCTAACCAAAAAAATCCCCCCTCCCTTTAACCTTAATAAAAAAACTATTGTATCATAAAATTGATGTAATCATCAATACTATCCAGGGGCGTTAATGATGTTGCACTATCCATTGCATTAAAATTATGATTATCCTTATATGGGATACTTTCAATAGCAAATGTGTTGAATTTTTATTTAAATCTATCTAAAATTTCCTTCTGTGGAATCAAATGCTCTTCTTTTGTTTGATAATGATTTGGAACCCGATTAACAACTAACTGAGAGTCACCATAAACTTGAATATGCTTGACATGAAGGTTTTATGCTATATACAAACCGATGATCAAGGATTAGTATTCTAATATATTATTGGTGCATGAAAAAAATTAAATGATAAAAAATGGCATATATTATCCTTCATGAGTACAAAAAATGATACTTGCACCAGAACCTATCATACATCTAGATCCATTGAAAAACATAGTCCATGTATTAAAATCGTAGCATCTATCTCTTTAGGAATCGTCTAAAGATAATTTTCAAAATCAATTTTATCTAAAATATCAAATTTTGTAAAATAATCATCATTAGAAACATTGACATTACAAGCATTGTCATTATCATTGCAAGTATCATCCTTAGAATTATAATCATGTTCAACATGTGGATATTCAGCATTCACATTTGTATTATTTGCATTATCAAATACTATGGAAGGGGAAAAAATTTCAATAACAATTAGAATTTTATGTTTCAAACAAATACTAAGTAAAGAAATTTGAATTAAATCAATAGTAACACCACTCAATCTAGCACTTTACCTAGTAGGGATTGGACATCTAGCTTTCTTAATTATCATAAGATGAAATGTGGATAACATAGAAAGTATGAAAAAAAATAGGGCTAATGATCAAGCAAAAATGAAACAATATATTTAATAAATCAAATTCGAAAGAACCACAATAACAAAACCTAGGTAAAAAGAGAGCATGAATCCATAAAGTTGACTTGTCAATAGAATAGGGTCACCAAAATATTTTACAAAATAATGACTCACAAGGGTGATAACACTAAGAACTATTGTATTAAACTATGATAAAAAGAAAATAAGGTAAACTACATTAAATTAGTCTTACCTAGTGCCTAAGAGGAATGAAAGTATAATGAACTATAAATTATCAATACTAATGAGAAAAGAGATAAATAACTGAAACAGACACATTTGGGTTTTGGCACTAACTTTTGATACTAAAAAAAAAGTTTTAAGACTAATCAGAGTAAAACCTTGAAATTTGATTGTGTTATTAGAGATGACCAAAGTTTTCCACCGTCGATTATAAACAGAGACTAAAATCATATCACTAATTATGTTAGGGTTTTTGGATTTCTAGGAAATTTCTATGATTATAGTAATTTTTTTATTTTGCATCTAAAACTTTTTGGGGTACTTCAACAATAGTGGAGGTCTAGAAACCTAGATTCACTTGATGAAATTATTGTGTAGTTGTAAACACTAAATCTAAATTATAGAGCACTTCAACCTTGTACACTTGTCAAATACATATCATGGATATTCCTTTAGGTTCTAGACCTTCCCATTATTGAAAAGATCGCACACACTATCTCTCTATGCCAAATTATTTATCTCTTAGTCTGACCAATGTTATTATGATGACCTAAGCCTTATATCATGCTCGAAGTGTTGTAGACTTTCTTATCTTATGTCTCTATAAGTTTGGGACATGTGCTTATTTTCTAGCTTCTTAGACACTTATGTCCCAATCAAACACCTACATCGACGTAAGTGTGTTGTTCTAATGCAAGTGTCCAGTACCATAAAATTCATCAAATTATAAATTGAATGTATAACTATGGTTAGCCTAAGTAATTTAATGCAAGATATTTCTAAAGGGGATTGATATATATACGATATCAACCCTCATTCATTTCTCACATAATACAGACCTAACAACTCACAAAGTAACTTGCCAAAAACATTCAATCAAGCATTCAAGTGAGCAAAACTTTCTTATTTTCTCTTATTTTCATATTAGTCATAGGAAAAACATGTCTACAAGTTTGAAGTACTGAAGGAGTAGCCCATGATTCTTATTTTCCAAATTACAACCTATGTCACCATTTTACTTGCTTTCCACATATTGCACCCTTATGCACACACAAACCAATACATTAGGGGATAAATATACCAGTTTAAGGCCCTCTTAAAAGTAGTCACTATGTGGGAAACACCCACTAGCATAGGGGTCTTTGGGGTTAACTCGACACTATGATCTCACTAACCTAGTTTTCTCACAGTCACTATGAATATGAAGAACTAGGGTTTTGCTATTTGACAAAAAATGACAGTTGATGAGTTAGATCTGAGCACACTAAAATGAAGGTGACATAGAACCTAAAATGTCCCAGATGGTCACATCCATATCTAGTAGGCATTTCATACTAGACACATGCATCTAAGTCAAATAAAAGCATTGACATAACCATTTGAGGTCAATGCAAGTATCCCAGGGTATAGAAGGAAAAAAACTATAATTTGATGATTGATTCAGGGCATTGATTCAATCTATTTATAACATGTTCCATATTATATATGTATTCACACAGTAAACCAACTAAATACTCTTCTTTTCATTTCATTTTTGTATCAATTAATAGTTATACTTACTATTTTTATCATATCTCAATATTTAAATTCAAAATATTGTTTATCTAATTTTAAAATTAGTTGTTCTACTATAGATATATTTATCACCCTTGTGTTTATTAATTTATATATTCTTAACATTATATTATATTAACCCATCTCAATTTAAGGTTAAATATTTGGTGAACCTGATCTATATGAATATAATTTTTTTTGCTCCCAGAGTTTTTAGCCAACTAAGGTTTCAGATTATTGTAATTTTTTATTTCATGCTTATATTATTTTGCATGCAACCTAGGCATAGACCTAGATTGGGTGGTGTTACCCATTAAACACATTGAGTTTCCTCTCCTACTACCTAAGATGTCTCAAACCCAAGAAAGACGTAATACTATTGTCCATGATGATACAAATGTTGAAAATGAACAATATATTGATGAGGGTATCATGAAAGAGTATTGTGATAATGAAAACCATAAATCTAATGAAATTAATGAACATGAGCAAATAGATCATGAATAATATTTTTTCATGAGTGTATTTATCAAAACCCCAAAGATCTTGATGAAATCGTAAGAACCATATTAGAAACTTTAAAAAAAATATAGATGCAAAAGTAAGTCCATCTATTGATCATGTTATTAGAGCTATGGGTCATCCCCATATACCAATAACCCTCCCCTTGGACACATAACCACTTTATACTTCTAATGGAGATACGGGATATGTGTTCACACCTTTGTTCCCTGAAACTACTATTAATACATCTTACATGGGACACCTAAATACTTTAACATAATTATTGATTTCAATGCCTAAATCCATTCAAACTATGTGTACACATCCTTTGGTAACTTCACAACTTTACAACCTCAAATACCAAGAGGTGCATGCTCTTATCCAAACAATAAAACTTTTGCAAATTAAGGTTGCAATTTTTTAACAAAATTATGTAAAATCATCTTATGATATTGATTCACAAGAGCTATCGCATAACCCTCTTGCACTAGAGATATATGTATCCCTTACCAATTGATTTTGTTGCTCCTAAGTTCACATTTTATGATGGCAAGGGTGATCTTGAATAATATCTTTGATTTTTTTATGTGGTATGCCTTGATTATGCCTCCAATGATAAACTTTTGACCAAATTATTTCTAAAGAGCTTCAAAGTTTATGGTCTAAGATGGTTCTATAATATATCAATTCAATCAGTAAATGCATTCAAACCTCTTGCAGATTAGTTTTTAGCACACTTCTCTATCAATATCATTGAAATTGTTTCCTTCTCTATCAATATCATTGAAAATGTTTCTTCTGCCCAAATTGTAAAAATCAAAGAAGGAATCAATGAATATGTCTTGAGGAACAAAACAATGTTGGCTAAAATGACCAATCCAATGGCAGATAAAGAGTTGCAAAATAGCTTCAAGTAAAGTTTGTTTGTCCCATTACATGAGTCTATTATTTTAAAAAAATCCAAATATTTTGATGACTTATGTCATATTATTCACGATTGTGAACTAAAACTTATCTCATTACGCAAAATTAAGTACATAGAAAACACACCAACTACATCAAATACTAAATTTACTATCAAACCAAGTTATAAGGCAAACCCCACAGAGCCTAGAAAGAAAACAATTATCACAGTTAATGTGGTGTCACAATAATATAATTGGCTTGTCTTATCCAATGCACTAAGGAGACAATTTACACACTTACCTAAGTCTCCATCTTCATTACTCCCGAAGTTTGTGGAGTGTCACCTTATATCTCTCCCTCATCCTATAGAGGTTGATATGAGTCGACCTCTACCAAATGATACGATACCAATGCTTATTGTGACTATCACCAAGGCCCTATGTATTCTACAAATAAAGGTTTGACCTTGAAGCATAATATCAAGACCTCAACAATGACCAAAAAATTATATTTTTTAATCCTCAAAAGGAATCAAGTTCACAACTTGGTGATCACCAGAATTAGAAAATATTTAACAATCATTTGCAAGATTATTCTAAGAAGGATCCAAAAAAATAAATGATATATAATTCACATCCTTCATCACATTATGGCCACCCATTGGATGGGATTATTGGTATTTATGCATGAAATACACATTATATGGTTCAAAGACCCTCTATTACTTTTGATGATAGTGAGATTGTGACGATGATTTTGATCTTCATTTCTTATTCATTTGAGCATACCGTGATCCTCAACCTATACACAGTGTTATGATTGATAATGGTGCCAGAGATAATGTTTGCACAATGACTTATACATTTAAGTTATACACATAATGATTTATATTTTTCAACTAAATCAGTTAGAGCATTCAATGGGATATCACAACATGTTCTTGTGAGATAGACTTAACTTTACAAATGGTCCAACACATTTGGTTACTACCTTCTTAGTTATACCATACACAAGATTCTTTGATATATTACTGGGACAACCCTGGATACACTCTCTCTATTGAGTACCTTCTATAGTGCATAGGTGTGCTAAATATGTTTATGACAGCATGGTAGTTACAGTGTCTAACATTCCATATAAGCATCCAATTAAACAAGAGAATTTTATACCCAAAAAATTAATTATCAAACCTACTAAGGTTAATCCTCCATAAAAATGTAAGTAATAAGCAATCTCCTTTCCTAAGTATTTGACACTTGAGGGACCATTGCATCAGAGATATACAATAAATTTTACATAATCCTCATCTACTATGCACCATATTCAAATATCCAGAGCACCTACACATGTTCCTATTATTATTATTGTAAAGAAACCATAGAACACTCAATGATGGGTTTCATGAACCCCTATTCCTTCTATTATTTTTTCACAGCCACTGAGTCCTACTATACATACGCAAAGCATTAGAAATACTATAGTGCTAGATATTACAGTTATACATGCCCCTTGACAAATACCATCAGTTTCTTAAATCAGGGTCTCACTGGGGAGATACCTATGAGCATCCATTGGATGAGGTCATAGGATAGTTATTGCTTTGCAAATATTCTAAAAATACAAAAAAAAAAAAAAAAAAAAAAAAAAAACTTCAAAAATCTAAAAATATTTTCAACATTTAAATGTTTTTATCGGCTCCTTAGCATCTATGTTGTTGGCTCTATATTGGTAGATGGCATATCAAGACTTTCTATATAAGTATGTGTTTCACATATCATTTGAGTTTGATACAAGCATACACATATACATGATCTATTCCTATACATATTTTGTCCCTTCCTTATACTCATGTCAATAGACATTAGAGGCATCTGATTCTTTGATCACAATACATCCAGGTTATATCATTCTATAATCATTTTATATTATCATGTTTGAGCTTATATACTTACACATGCCTTTATCCATACTTTTAGATCTTTCACAGTGTACTTGATATATTATGTACTTAACATTTTTTTCTAACACATTAAAAAGCTAGTATGACATGTTTATGTCAATGGCTTATGTTTCATGCTTTCTATTTATGTATTTTTTTGAGTGTCTTGCCTTACATTATACTGTTTGTTCAAGTATTTGAATATACTCCATTGATTGTGGCCTCTGTTATTATATTTTTTTATTGTGATATTTACATATGTCATGGTTGTATGTGAACATTTGAATATGTCATTGCTTGCCTCGTGGACATTTGACTAAGTCATGTCCCTTCGATTGTGCAGCATTTGAACATGCCCCTTATTTGAGGTCTCTTTAAACTATTGTCTTTTTATTAGTTTTTGAGTGTTTGTGTGTGTGTGTTTAATTTTTCGCTGAATTTGTTTTTTTACTATCTAGACATTATCATGATTTATATCATGCATATTATGTCTTGATGTGATCGCATTCTATGCATTTCAATAACATCACTACTTAGACGTGTTTCTCCTATGCACTACATGGTTTGTACATAGATTATACGATTATTTTATCCTTTTGAGGTAAGGTAACTATTAGTCTCTACTTCCCCTCACCTCAAAGGGGGGGCATATTAGTGGAGGCATATCATAGAGACATGGATTCCACATTTATCACAATCCACAAAATTCATATATAAAGTGGAGGCATGTTATGGAAACATGTTCTCCACATTTGTCATAGTGCACAGATTCAAATATACAGTGGGGTATGTTATCAAAACATGTTTTCCACAGTTATATAAGCCCTTAGTTTCATATTTTAGTGAGGGCATATTTTAGAAACATGTTCTTCACACTTACACAATGATAAATCGGTCAAATTGCATAATTATATGATTTGAATACATATTTGTGGCAGAATTATATACATTAGTACTATTATTATACCCAAGTTTCAGAATGAGACATATAAAGTGCATATGCTATGCAAAGAGGATCTAAATTACAAAATCAAAATCAATAGCAGATTTCAAAATACTTCTATAGATTTTAGCTCACTAGGTTGGACTATTATGAACTGTTATTAAGTTAATCTACTACAGTGATTGGTTTGCCTTTTGGTATGATTGAGGTGATTAAATCACTCAATTTTTTCAAGTTATAAGTTGAACTTGATTACATCATCCAACCTCATTAGATTTATAGTGTGGGTTGACTTGGATCAACTCATGCTCACTAGGTTATAAGTATAGTTGGGTTGCACGATTGAGCTAATCTCAACTGTCGATTAGCAACTTACTTTATCTCCAAGTTTGGGCATAAGTTTGTCCTTTAACCCTTCTATATATTACATTTACATTTATCCTAATCTCTGTTTAAATGGTTCATCATGATACATATTTTCAAATCAAATTATCAAAAGGCAAGGTGGTTGCATCGATACATAAGTATACTCTTAAACCTTGCTCTTTCTATTTCAACCATTTCAATGCTTTCGATTTCATATTACATGCATTGGTTATATATTGTAACATGTTATTGGTTGTAGGTCAGTGCCCATCAAAGTACTCAAGTTGGGCTTACATAAAGGCAAAGTGTGTTATACACACCCAAGTTTGCATTTATTTTCCTTTAAACTAGCAATTTCATTACTAGATTAAAGGAGGGGAATGTAAACATTAAATCTATATTATATAGCACCTCGGTCTTGTACACTTGTAAAATACATATCATGGATGTACCTTCAATTTCTAGATCTTTACATTGTCGAAAGAATCGCATACACTATCTCTTTGTACTAAATTGTTGATCTCTTAGTCCGAACAGTGTTATTTTGATGACCTAAAGCCTTCTATCATGCTTAGAGTGTTGTAAACCTTCTTATTTTTTATCTCTGCAAGTTTGTGACTTGTCCCTATTTTCCAACTTTCTAGACACTTGCACCCAGTCAGATGCCCACATCGATGCAAGTGTTATATTCTAATGCAAGTTTTCAGTAACCTAAAAGTCATCAAATTTGCAAATAAAAAGTATACCTATGGTCAGCCTAAGTGCTTTAATGCGAGATATTTTCAAAATGAATTGATAGTATATACAAGATCAAACATCATTCATTCCTCACCTAGCATAGACCTAACAACTCACAAGACAACTTACTAAAAGCATTTAATCAAAACATTCAAGTGAGCAAAGCTTCCCTATTTTCTCTTATTTTCATATTAGTCATAGGGACAATACATCTACAAGTCTGAAGTACTTAAAGAGTAGCACATTAGTCATATTTGTCAAGTTACAAGTTAAGTCATTGGTGTACTTGCTTCTCACATATTGCACATTTGTGTGCACACAAGCCAACACATTAAGGGAGAACTACATCAATCTAAAGTCCACTTCAGAGTAGTCGTTATATAGGTAACACCCATTGACAGAGGGGTTTTGGGGGTTAGTTCGACATCATGAGCCCACTAACCCATTTTGTTCATAATCACTATGAAAATGAAGAACTAAGATTTTGTTATTTGATAAGGAGCGACAATTTATGATTTAAATCTAAGCACACTAGAGCAAAGGTGACACAGAACCTATAATATACCAGGTGGTTGCATCCAGATATAGCAAGGTCTTTGTATTGGACATTTGCATCCAAGTTAGACAGAAGTGCCAACGCAACCGTATGAGGTCGATGCAAATGTCTAAAACCACAGAGGGTGAATTTTCAAAATTTAATGATTGATCCAAAGCACTAATCTAGTCTATTCCTAACATGTTATATATCATATTTATGTACACATAGTAAACCAATAAAATACTCATGTTTTCATTTCATTGTTATTTCAATCAATAGTTGTACTTATTATTTTTAACATATCTCAGTGTTTAAATTCAGAATATTGTTTATCTAAATTTACAATTAATTAATTTGTTATAGATATATTTATCACCTTTTGTGCTTATTCATTTATATATTCTTCACCCTATACTATATTGAACCATCTCAATTTAAGATTAAACAATAGTCTTTTGAATCAACTTCTCTTTTTATTTAACCCTAATTCACCACAATATCATAAGAATATAGGATATGCACAAAGTTAGTGGCTCGGACCCCTTTAATGGTTGTAGTTACATATCCCTAATGATTATTCATAGGGCTCAATGCAATTCTAGTGCTCATTAGGTATTCTCAACCCAAACAAGAGAAAAAACTTCATTTTCTCTTCGTAGATTATCAAATACAATTGTATGTGTTGTCATACAACCTTATTTTGATACAAGTGTATTGGCACAAGACTTGAATAGATGATAAGGGCATACTTGAATCAATACACAAGTTCCTTGACAAATGTGTGATAAATATACTCAATGGGCAACTCAATTTGTTCAATTTGGAATGAAAGATTTCTCAGAGGCTTATGATTGGTAGGAGATGGCTTAAGGATACATTTGTATCTATATGTTCCCAAAAGACACATTTGTACATAGGTTGACCAAATAAATAGTGAGAACTGATAACAAGGCACGGGAAATCAAGGCAAGGCGAAAAGAATTCACAAAAGGCAAGTGAGTAGAATCAACAACCATCGATTATGGTTGTCCCAAAATTATGTGTCATCTATTATGGCCATGTTACAAAAATGCTAAAAACATAGATCTAACATGATACAAACAACCAACATATCTGAGATGTTTATGAAGAAATGCAAATGATACAAAACTATGAAAGGTCTATCGTAAAGAAAAGTGCTTTAAAAACCCAAAAGTACGCAAATAAACCAATTACATGCTAGCATAAAAATGTAATAACAACAAAAATTATACCACAATAAAGTGCCTACATAAACTTATAAAAAATATAATATGTTTTACTATCATAATTATATCAAAATATAATTAAAAAAATAAGTTAAACTAGCAAAAATGTTTTACATTTCCTTTGAAATATTGGATTAAAATTATTTCCAATGATACATGCTTGTTGAAATATTGTACAAAGAATAAAAGTTAATTAGTTAATTGTATAGTTTTTCGATTTCCATATTAATGAAAGAGACCATTAAAAATAATATTAATAATAAGAAAAGAATGCATGCTTTATATTTATGTGAATTTTTTATATGGCAAGACCTATATAATTATAGAAATGCCTTTCAATATATGAAAAATGTGTGGAACCCCATCCTTACTCTTTTTTTTAAGTGTAATTACAAAAATTCATGCAAACTAGATGAATTGTTTAAAGTGGGCGAATAAAGTTGAGTTATTAGTGTCGAAAGATTGTTGGTCCATTGATGAAGTTGCTTGGTTTACAGTGACCGGAAATAAAGTTGAATAAAACAATGTTGAAAGCTTCTTAATCAATTGATAAAATTTTGATAGATGATAAATTGGAAAAAGGGCCCTTATTCCAAAGTACAAAAAAAGCTAGGGTAATGGAGTTGAATAAAACAATGTTGAAAGTTCCTTGGTTAATTGGTGAAGTTTGGATAGATAAAGGGACACTTATCCTAAGGTACAAAAAGATCTGGGTCGCAAATCAAATCAAGAGAGACAAAAAAAACCTTCAAAGAATAATGAAGACAAAGAGAAACCCAATCAACCACAAAACCAACAAATTAATTGACCATGTTACTTGACTCACAAAAAACCCACTAGATATCAGTTCTTAAATGATATTTTTTCTTTGTGGGGTTGAAACTTAAAACAGACTCTAAGCTAAATGCTGCCAAGGGTATGAGAGGTAAAACTCTTCAGCCATGATCTCCCCCAGGACTTGCAACCAACGGTACCCCTTTTTAATATTTTAGGCAAGGCTTTTCACAGGGCAAAAATCGAAACCTAGTGGGCTATTTATGAGCTACACACTTTTACCAGTTGAACCACATACATTTGAATTGTGGGAAGGGTAGAAACAGTCCCAACATTCTTGGGATATCCGGAGAGAAGATTCAAACTCAAGGTCCAGCTTAAAAAAACCTGTATGTTTTAGTTCAGTTGGAGTGAACAGATATGTGAAGTCAAAACACAATTGGAGAAGCCAAAGTTCCATTAGTTTAAGATAACATAGAAGTTTTAAGTACAGGAAAACCCCAATCAGGCTTTTCTCAATAAGACCACAAATATTGAAGTTCCCACCCTCGAATAACAAAACACATTCCCTGCTGTTAACTTACAATGTATAAGAACTTAATTTGATCGGCCAGTAATAGAATTTAGAAATGAGCACCTACTTCTGAGCTTACATGAGACATTTACAGCAAAAATGAAAACGTCCACAGTTTAATGCAGATATTCAGGCTTTTTAAAATATATCCTTAAACATGCATATGGTGTTTTGTTCTGAGCATGGTTTTAATCAGCCCAAACAAGTGCTGCAAATCTTATTTGAACTAGAATTGGGAGATTAGCAAAGCCATTTTAGGCTCTTGGTTAAACCTTTACTGCAAAAAAAATCTTCTACAGCCTTTCCTATATACAAGTAGCTTGTAACCTCAGTTTGTAGTATTGCAACTCTTGCGAAGCCTAGAGAATGTTCCTTTGATCACTTGTTGAACTCCAGAAGTTTGGACAACGTAAAGAAGAAAAGCAAAACATGAAGATCCGAAGTATATGATTCGAGAGAAATAAGAAGGAAAACACAGTCGATAACAAGGCAACTTCATGATATATCATTATTGTTGAAGATGTAAGCTGTCAGGGCATATACATTTTTGGGATAGAACTGATAACATGCATCTTTAGGAATTCTAAAAACGAGACATCTAAAAGCAACCAATTCAATCAGCAGCAAATGTTTCATGATCATCAAACATCCAGGGTCAACCAGATTGTATTCAGTTAAGACTGACAGGCAGTGTGGCAGAGGCACCATAAGCTAAACATAATAAAAAATTGAAAGATGCCAGACAATTGTATTTATTTAATAGCCAAGTAATTATTTTTTTATGATTCATACAATTGAATCAATAATCCAAATATGGTTTACATGTCACAATTATTGAAGAGAACAAATGGACTCTGATAGTTGGCTTTTGGACAATCCTAACACTAGAGTTGGAACTCGGGATACACAGGCTAATGCCAAGCCATAACAGGCTAGAAATGACAAGAACATGTACTTTTGCCATGGTGGCATTATAATAAAAATGTCGAATATAAAATAACGTCAGAGGAAGAGTAAGCAAGGAATAAAATACCACCTCAGCTATGAGTTAATAACCGTATTATTACACTCTAGATTCAAAGGAACCTTATCTGCGTGACATTCTTCTATAGCTGCTTGGGTGCCTGAAGAAGCCAAATTGCTGAAATACCATAGTGAGACATCCTTTTATCAGCTTCTAAGAAGAGAACATAATTGTGCTAATTCCACAATCATTACTTAGTAAACACTGAGTGCAGCTCCTTAATATATTAGTCCTTGAGGCATTCTCATCTTCTGACCTATTTGATTGCCATCAGGAAGCTGCGACACAAGAGTTCATTGATGTGAATCAAACCTTTTTCAATCCACAAATATTGTAAACAAGTGTGTTCATCTTGATGGGCCTTTGCACCTCAAACATCATCAAGTCTCATAGCCATTTCACTTTAGGTATGAACCCTAGGACTCCTTGCAGATATAAATGTAAACTCAATGCAACAATTAGAGATTTCTCCCTTGCAAAAGGCAGAGGCATAAATTTAATAACAATATGTATTAGTTAACCTGCTCGCCAATCAGGTCACTACCAACAACCAGAAAGGAGAGACCCTGAAATAACAAGAAATAGAAGTGAACGCCTTGGGCTGACAGCAAACTTCTTGCTGCTGCAGTGAGGAGAAGGAAAGCCAAAGCAAGTTCCTTTCTATACAGTCGGTTAATCTTTTTTATTGGAGACTTAGGTTTCTGCTCTCTAAGTTTGCTCAACATATCTAGTCCAGTCTCAGAAGCACCACGATGCAGTGGCTGACTTAATGCCTTAGATTCTCTTTCCGCAACAGCTAACAAATCTGCTTCAGAAGATCTGCCTGTCTTCTTTGTCACAACCCATTCGTAAGCACTGCCAAGTTGAAACAATCCTGATACCATAGCATTGAACTTTGTAACAGACATAGTATTTTCAAAGAGAAGATAAGGTATGATGAAAGGAAATGATTTTGGTGCCGGCAGCACATTAAGAAATGACATCATAGCTGGAACATAACATATCACCCAAACAGGCAGTTGAGCCTCTGGGACAAACATTGTCATTGGAAGGATAATGCAGAATAATGTGAAAGAATAAAACGGAAGAATCAGCTTTCTCAAAAGGAAGAATAATAGAATCAGGTTTGCTTTCTTTCCAATTGATATCTGCATCCACAGATGGAAATATATCCAAAAAAAAAAAAATGAAAATTGATGACAAACAGCCTTATTTTCACAAACATCAATGTAAATCCTAAAGACTCTCTTGCATTCAGACTGCAAAATTGTTAGAGAACATTGCTTGTGCCAAACACAACTCTATGAAAAATTGAAATGAGAGAAGAAGAAGAGAAATATATAACATACCTTGGAATAAATTATGTCTGCAAGGCATAGGCGAAAAAGTTGCATAGGCCCAGAATGCCATCGGTGCTGTTGCTTCCTGTAGGCTTCAAAACTCTCTGGAACTTCACAAAGGACCTAAAGTAATACCACATTTCAAATTAGCAGTAGAACCAGAAGTTCCATTGCAGGTCTGAGAGACTTCAGAGATAAAAAATTTTAAAACACCAAAAACTAGCATAACACTATAATAAACCGTCTTTGTCATGATGCCTCTAAAGTAACACCGTGTTACAAGGTAGTACCAGAACCAAAGGGACATCAAAGGGCCACTCTCGAAGAAAACATTCCCCCAAAAAAGTTCACGATATGAATATAAAAAACTCATTTGAATTAGATCACAAAATAGCCTCTTCCTAGCACTAATGGTGCTCAAGAAGTACCTTAACATCATTCAGAAAGATAAATTTCCATCCATTTAGATGGGCACGAACAGCAATGTCCATGTCCTCAACAGTTGTCCTTTCCAGCCATCCTCCAGACTCCTCAAGAGCTTTTATTCGCCAAACACCAGCTGTACCGTTGAATCCGAAGAAATTGTGGAAGATCCCATTCACCTGCTGCTCTACTTCAAAGTGGAATGACAGATTGATGTTCTGAAGCCGTGTTAGCAAATTCTCGTCTGTATTTACAAAAGACCACCGGGCCTGGACCAAGCCAATTTCAGGATTGTCCTGCAAATTGCAAAAGAAACTTCTTAGAAGCAGTAATCACAGGCAACTTCTTGTGATACAGAGAAATATCTCAAATAAAACTATCCTCGGTGTTACTTTGAAGTGTGGAATGGTCTGCTTCAGGAAATCTGGGTTTGGTTGAAAATCGGCGTCAAAAATTGCAACAAATTCATAATCTTTGACATAATCACAACTCATAGCAGACTTCAGATTGCCAGCTTTGTAACCACTCCTGATCAATCGATGTCGATAAAGAATGTTGATGCCTTTTTGATTCCACTTAAGAACCTCTGCTTTGATCATGAGCTGAACATCCTCATCATCTGAATCATCTAGTACTTGAATTAGCATCCGATCCTTTGGCCAATCAAGCTGACACACAGCTGAAATGGATTGTTCGTACACCTAAACAGGACATAAATGAAGATCAGGCATTTGTTATCATGAAAGCTAGAATGAACTTAGTACTAAATACAATTCTCAACACAAAACCAAGCCCATGCTGCCAATATGGGCAATAGAACGAAAGACAATCTGCCTTGAAGTTGACTGGAGATGCTTCTTCAAACAGTCCCACCACATGGAGAATACTTGTGTTGCATAAGTATAAACTCTTATAATCATAATAAATATAAGTCTTTTTCTGAAAAATTATGCAACTGAATTCAATCCTTTCAATCCAACCTACAGGATTTGGCATGACACTAATTTCGGTTGAATCAGCAAAATGACTGTCAAATTTGTTTGTCCTACTTTGATAGTACTTGAGAACTTCTATATGCCTTTACATAGTTCAGATTTATGCAACATAATTAAAAGGCACCATTACCTAAAACATAAATGGAAATGTGGTGCTAGACTCAAGTCCCAGCTACAAAATCTAAGGGCAGATATGACCAGATCTGGAATATCATGAACTGAATATCATAAGCCCTATAATTGCAATCTAAATTCAGGATATAGAGGAGCTCAGTTTCACAAATTTTTCAAAATATAATGAAACGCCAAATTACAAATTCCTTAAGCAAACTCCAAATAAATCTGAGGTAATTCAAATGACGACACATGAAAAGGCTTACATTCAAAGAAAATGATACCATATTTCATACCTCCCTCTCGTTGCACATGGGAATTTGTACCAGAACCATAGGATGCCCAGACCCTGGCTGTTCTACATCTTTGCATTCTACTGAATCGTTTTTTGGCTCTGGTTTGATCTTCTTATACTTGATCCAAAAACATCCGATGCAAAGAATTATCCTGTCCAAAGACTGAATCAAGAAGAGTATAATGCAAATGTCTGCCAAGGCCTGAATTGGGGGAGCTATATAACTCGATCTGAATTGAACCCAAGAGAGATACATCAATTGCAGAGAGTCTTGAATCCCAGTAGTGGTTGGCATGTATAAATGCGGTGTGGAGAAATGCCAACCCTTCATGTGGGCAACTACTTCAAAAACAAGTGCTGCCATTGCAAGTGCCAAGAATGCTCTAATGAATTTGAACAACTTCCCCTTGTGGGTTTTCTCAGTCTCCATCGCTACCCCCTGTCTGAAAATCAGCCTTTTCTTTACAGCACTTAAAATAGTCCACAGTCCAGTTGCAAGCCAGGCAAGGCACCCAGCAGCACGGTGAGCCTTGAGAAGCAATACCCATGTTAATTGCCTGGCATTCTTGCCTCTATCCTTGTCTGCTTGCTGAAATGCAGCATTTGACTCCTTGAGCTCTAGCATTGACCAGTTGGGATTCTCCATTGTCACCACAACTGGTGTGCCCTTGTGGGTCTCCTTAGACCACCAATCAAATAAATCAAAGCTGGGTGGCATCCTGTCTGCTAAAAAAATTCACGAAACAAGGATGCCCCAACAACAGAATATGTTGCCTTCACCAAGTAGGTATACTTTACTACCAGATCTGAAGAAAAAACTGTAAACACTTCATATCTATACAGCACATTTTGATTTTACAGCTTAAAAACAATGGAAGATAAGAACCTAAGACTGATCCCCTTGTGGGTGACCAAGATCCATACACACAGCTATGCTGCCAATGCTCCAGCAAGGCAATCTCTTTACCTCTGCAAACGTGAATTCTTATCCACTAGATCCCAGAAAAGAATCTATATACGCATTGCTGTGCTGCCAATCCTTCTTTCAATCTCCCAATGCAGTTACAACAATCCTCTAGGCTCTGATACAGTCACCAATCAATCTGGTGGACTTCAACTTTGACACAATGGGAAATAGAGAAATGCAGCTAGGTGGACAGGAAAATTAAGTGGGCTTGAGTAAGGATGCAACAGAAAAATAAACAACGAGCAAGAACAAGAATGTCTGCAGACTGAGTGATCGCTTGTTATAAATGTATGGACAGAGAGGTAGGTCAGTTTCCCCTTGTGGGCATTAGTATAATCAGCATTACCTGCGGATAAACCAGTTTACTTTGGGAAAACCATCTACATCAAAGGCCACAAGTATCAGTTACGACCCAATACAATCACCATCATTGTCAGAGCAGTTACTGAAGAACATAAACAAAGAGTAGCTGGATACTAATGTAGTTGCTTATTAGTATGAAAAATACCATGATGGTGGGAAGGAGAACAAACAGAAACAGATAAAACTCGTGTGGGCAGTAAAATATATTGTTGCCCTCAGCCAAATAATTGTGGAAAAGCATGAATGTGGCACCTTTGTTGTACCAGACAAATGACAGCAAGATACAGCCAAATTGCAGATCCCAAGAAGCAATGATCACACCATCTCAATTCAACTTCTTCAAGAAATTTTATTTTTTCACCTTTTTTTTCTCATTAACCCAATCTAGCTAATCAGTCCCCAGCACCATTTTTTGTTGCCCATTATGTCACCAATCAGCACCAGTGGTTTTTTAAGCCCTTCCCCAAAATTGCAAAAACGCCATCATCCAAAAACAAATCATTAATCAGTGCCAATCAGCCAATACAATTTAAAGTTTCCTTTGGAAATGGTGATTTCCTAAGCACAATTGGATGTTCATAGAGCCCAATATTTTATAGTTTAACACAGGCATTTTGTTATGCACAGAACTCTAGAAGCAGCATTTATGCCAGTCCTACAATATTTTATTTTCACTGATTTCTTTTTTTAATTATTTCACTCTTTCCAAGGTATATTTGTAAAGAAGATTACTTCCTCTGATTATACTTTAGAAATGATTCTCTGATTCAAAATTAATATTAAATCCTTACAGTTAAAAACAAATTATATTCCCTAAACCATGACGATTATATGGATTTAAAAAAATATATATTTTTTAATTATATTTTTTCATTATGTGTTTTTTAATTGATTAGTGTATTTATATATTAATCAAATAAAGATATGGTACAATATTTATCATATTAAAAAATAGAAAAGTCATATTTTACAAGTATAATTATATTTAAGACGAAAATATTTTTAAAAAAGTTTTAAAATAATCAAAAAATAAAAAGAAATATTATATCAACAATTTAATAATGAAGTAAAGAAAGCCACATAAAGTAATAAAGAGGACAATTAAGCAAGTGCAACAACTATGAACTTAAGAGGAAACAATGGAGACAGCATTTCTTAACGCTTATCACCTCATCCTCTCTAAATAAAAGAGTCTTCAATCGGAAATAAACGATCTCACCTGTCATTTTGTTGAGCTTCTAATACCACATATTAATTTCTTTCAAAAAAAATAACTAAAACCAATCGCAAAAAATTACTTTAAAAAAACCTTAATCACTAATATCACCCTTATAAATTAATTTTTATATAATAATAATGTTGTTTCATTGTATGGGAAATATTCCTCTCATTACTTGGTCAATTAATATCAAAATCACTAAGGTCTGTGTCCCATCTTTAAATGTTAATTCTAAAATATTGTTTTTTATTAACTTAGTCAATTAATGTCAAATCACAAAAATTTATAGCCCATCCTTTGTATAATAAAACCATACAATCTACATAATGAGAATCTTACGTAATTTCATTCGGTCCTACTAAAAAGGTTATTATTTGGCTGCATATAAGTTATATCTAAATCCTAATAATATAAAGTATATTAAAATTATATCTATCAAAAATTAACATTGTGGTATGGGCAAATGTTATAAGTTTTCTGTATTAGTATTTTTCTTATTCGAACTTTCTAATTGTAATTTATAGGTATTAATACTTTTCTTGTTCGAATGTGTTATTAATAGATCTTTATAATTATTAATGTGTTAGTGTTTTTTATTCCGAATGCATTAAAAATATATTAGAGTATGATTGGATGTTATAATTTATTTATATTAATATTTTTTTATTTGAATTATTTGATTGTAATTTATTTAAATTTGATGTTGGTTTTGTTTCAAATAAGAAAGGTAGAAGATTTGAGGTAGAAAGGTTTCGATTAGGGATAATGAAAGATTTTTTTATTAGGTCAGATAGAAGATATGCTTTTCTTTGTGAATGAGCACTGAGGTGCTTTTATTAAGATATGTTTTTCTTTGTGAATGAGTACTGAGGTGCTTTTATTTGAACTTTTTTTTATTGGTTTATGCTCTCCTACAATTTGGTTGAAGATTTGTAGAATCAACCCAGCGATAAGAGTAATTGTTGTTTTTCATTGAATGTTATGTATTTTGTTGTTCGTCCTCTTAATATGATATCGTGTTCATCGTGTTTTTTATATGTATTTTTTTTCATCCGAATTATAATTTATTATGGAATATCGATTCTTAACTTATGACAAAAAAACATTTTATCTTATCAAATAAAAAATTTATTATTAATTTAATAATAAATCATTGTAATTGACTTATTAATATTTTCCTACTTTAAATATATAGATAATTCATTATTTTCCTTTCCCTAAGTTCTCACCAACAAAAAAAAAATTCCACAAATTTCTACCATAATAAAAGAACCATATTTATGATCATTACAAACATAATTTTCAAATTAATACTAAAATTAACCAACATTAAAACTAATAGACATTATCTTTTCTAGGAACTCCTACTAACTAAAACAGTGAGATTTTTCATGGTGTGTTTAATTATAATTGAGAATATCTATTCTTCCGCCCAAATCTAACTAAATATGACCTTTTCTAAATCAACAATTATATTTATGATCACACTTAAGTAACATTAAAATTTTACTTTTGTGAGTTGGATATATCTTTTTAATAATATTTTAAAATTATAGATATATTTTTTTAATATATATTATAATTATTTTTAGTATTTTAAAATTTCAATTCATTCATTACTATTTTTAGTAGGTGATACAATTAAAATAAGTGATCAAAACAAAATAAAAATTGTGAATGTTTATAGTACTATTAAAATCAAGTACCATAATAGTTTGACAGTGAACAATCTAACTCTATTATTTGAAGAGACGAGTCTAAAGAAAACAATAAATGATTTTATCAAAATTTATAGTAGAGGATTCAAAACCAAACAAAAAATAGACATTGCATAAAACTACTAAAATAATTCTTGTATCGAAAATTATTTTCATTGTCTTTTATAGATGTTTTTCGCACTTCCTTATTACATTAGATTCATGTAATATGTTCTTCAATTATTTCTGTGTCTTTTGGAGATGCTTTTGGTCTCTTTGCAGAGTGACGATGTTTCGATTGTTCCTCCTTCCCCTTCAGATCCATCGATTTGCTTGGTTTCCCCCTCTCGTTCTTCACAAGCGAAGCTCAAAGCTCCTCTGCATACCACTGGCAAGAGGAAAGGTCAAAGGATGGACGCATAAAAGTTAAAGTCCGATGCTAAAGAATTGGTGAAGGGAACCAATGGACTACGAAGGTATTCTCTCTCACTGCAAAAGAACACTGACTTCAGCAATTGGTTGATCTTTGTTCCTTCTTGGATGTCTTTATGAACACCCCTGATTGGTTTTGTTATTGACACTGATGAATTGTGACTTCCCTTTGGCAAAGGATTCATTGAAGACTATGTCTTTGCATTCTTTAGGTTGATTTCTCGCGATGGTTTTGTTTGTTGTGTCTCTTGTTTGTCATGGCCCTGGTGTTTTGGGTGTTATAGTTCGGCACTTTATTTGTTTTGTTGATTTGGTGTTGGTTGGATTTGTTTCAGGTTGAGCAGTCCAATCAAAACTCTCGTTTTTACCCTATCAAATAAAAAATATATTCTTCAATCCCATAAATCATTGTTGGCCACATGTGGACATTAATCACTAAATTAAATTGCCAATGAGATGTGGGTGCACTGGGTAAAATGGCTTGGTTGTGTCCAGCACCATATAGGGTCAAATCTCGGTGACATGTTAGACTCATTATAATCGATGGAGATATATGTGAGGTTTGTAATGACCGTAGTGATATTTATAGGTTCGTTTGTGACCATTGCAATAATTGTGAGGAGGATCTATACCTCCCATTTATATCCCAAACTGATTCATAACTCCAATAAAAAACGTTCCAATTCATAACTCCGAACTCTAGAAAAAAACAAGGTATACCAATAATACATAACCAACCTTTTAGTTTTCAATAAATAAACTCATAAAAAATTTAACCGACGTTTTTACTCCACCTAAAAGTCAAAACCTCACATTCCCCGTGTTTAAAAATAAAAAGCCACACTAACCCCCGGTAAACTAACCACGGGTTCGAACCCTTTTGTCGGCGGCCAGCAAAATTCGGCGCGCGTTACGTGATCACGTACAACGGCATGCATACATACATACCATGATGAGTACATGAATACATAGACTGAATCTTTTTGTCATTATGGCGATTGATTGCGACATGACAACTGACACGCATCCATACATACATGACTTGACATGACCATTATAACATGCTTATTATATTTATCGCACATGACTTTTAAGGCCCCACGTGTCGTGAAATCTACGCAACTACCCCCCCCCCCACCCCCCAAATTCCACTGGACGCGGAATCGCCGATAAATTTAGCGGCGGTTTTCCCACCGCGGAAAAATATTATATTTCTCCTTTTGTTCTGTACTAGATTTGGGTTAAAGTTAGCGACGCATATTTTGTAGGTTAGAAATCAATCGGATGCGGACACGTGGTTGCATGGACAAAAATGTTTGGAGAATTTGGCGAGGTTGCGACAAAAAATAGATTATTGTTTGATTTGATTTAGTTCGGCCAGATTTAGCGCCGCAGACAATTTACGGCAGTTGGGGAACACGCGATCCCGGTCACATGGGCGGGGCCTGATATACATGTGACCGTAGGGTTTGCTGATCGTAGCCGGCTTTGGAGGTGGGTGGATCGCGACCGTACGATGGATGTTCACGTGGATGGAGGATAACGAAATAAGTGGCGTGTTGGGGGAAATATTAATGTGGCGTTCTTAAATTAATTTGGGAAGGGGGCCTTTTTTGGTTTTTAATGCGACGTTGGTGAAGTTCAGTAATGAAATCATGGAAGGGGACTGTTATGTTGGTTTGGGTCCACTGGCACATGTTTGGTTTGTTCCTTATGACCTTTTGAAAGAAAGGGACTAATCCTAGAGTGATGGATGCCATCTGGTTTATTAGCATAGGGCCCCCTTGTTTTCTACTGACATGAGGTTGGGGGATACTACAGAGATTTATGGGATGGGATCTTGAGAGTATAAAGCATTGTTAAAGGAGAAAAAAATTGGTGAGAAAAGATTTGGAAAGTTGGATAGGAATCTTTGTTACTATTTTCTTTATGAAAGTTCATCTTCCGGATGTTAATCATGATAAAGAAGGTTCTCAATTTTTGTCATTTTAAAGTTGGTAAACATAGATATTTTTATAGATTGTTTAAATAATTAGTTTGAATTTTGTCATACGTGATATTTAATATTTTATTTTTATTATATTGAGGTACGAAAATGATACATTTTGATGTAGGAGGATTTGGATTCACAAGTAATTTTTTATTAAATAAAGAGAATTTTGAATGTAGATTTTTATTTGTGCGTGAATTTTTTAAAATGTTTTGCACACCTTTTATGTGTGCAGAGATATATTTCCACATAACCCTTTCAATGTGCGCAACTCCGAATAGTTAGTGGACGAGGATTTAAGCTTTAAGTAACTTGTAAAGTTTTATGCGAGCTTGTTTGGAAGTCTCTATGAAGAAAGCTAGAGAAATGAGTTGGAAGTTTTGTGCAACTAAGTAAAAGTTGGAGTCTTATGATGCGAGAGTACTAGTGCACAACTTTGCCTTGCAAAGCTTTCAACATCTTGCGAGAGTTGGTAAACACAGATATTCCTATAGACTGTTTTAGTAATTAGTTTGAATGTTATTATATGTGAAGCATTTTATGATATGCTAACATTTGATTTTTACTATACCGAGGCACAAAAATAATACTTTATGATGCAGGGGTAACTAGATTCACCAACAATTTTTCATCAAGCAAAGAGAATTTTGTAGAAATAAGCAATTTGCAACACTGAGCATAAATCTTTATTTGTGTGAATCTCTTGAAGTGTTTTGCACAACCTTTGTGTGTACATAGATATACTTCCATGTAGCCATTTTGATGTGTGCAAATTGAAAGAGTTAGTGGAAAAGGACTTGAGCCTTAAGCAAATTGCAAAGTTTTGCCCAAGCTTGTTTGGAAGTCTCTGTGAAGAAAGCTAGAGTAATGAGTTGGAACTTTTGTGCAACTAAGTAAAGTTGGAGTCTTGCAATGCCATATTACTACTACACAACTTTGTCTTATGAAGCTTGCGATCTTGGGAAGAACTGTCAATGCACAAGGATGTGATTGGGAAGGTTTTGTGAAACCTTCGCATTACCTTCTATATGCATATTTGATTTGTAAATGTTATGACTTTAGCTTGTGATGTGTGTATTATGTGACTTGTCTTTGATGTGTAATGTTCTTTGAACCTTTGTGAATACAAAAGGATCTTTCAAAACAAGTGGATAGTTGGTAGAATGAGCAGTGACCTAATCAACAGACATGCATCATTCAGATTCATGTTTTATTCAAATGCCAAGTGTCACACAATGGATAATAACAATCTTGATAGCTTGCATATCGCAACCGAATGGAATTTATAGCATCACATGATAGCATCGATTATCTAATAGTTGAAAAAGGGAACATTCCTAACAATTTTAACAATTTCTTGATTGCATGTCCATATCAGTGATAAGTCTTATTGTGAAGCAAATAGTTTGGTAACCCTGAAGGTTGGAATAAGCAAAGACAGCTTGAAGCTCAGGTTAGCTAGTAGAAGAAGTGGAAGTTGTAAATAAGAAATTCTTGCAAAGATCGTGAGTTACAAGATTTGCAAGGGAAGAGAGAGAAACCAAGATTGGTTCAAGTAAAGCTTTGTATGAGTCATACATATGAGAGTTTGAGAGGCTATAATACATCTCATAAGAGATTGTTGTAATTTTGCATTAGATTGTAATGTTTGTAATCAAATTGTATGTATGTGTGCAAGTTGTAATTCCTCATTTGAATCGATAAAATCATTGTTGTTTCATTTTGTTTTTGCATGCAAGGATTGAAAGTCAATTTATTATTTGTGTAAATATGTGAGTTGTGGGGTTTAGTGTTGCAGAAGAATGTGGCAATTGGGGGACATACAATTACAATCACATGGGGGGGATTAAAGTACAAGTGATTGTAAAAGCTCCTTATCATAGCTAACTATCGAGGTGGGTAGATTGTGACCGTCTGATAGAAGTTCACATGCAGTGTAGCAATATGGAGGTTAACAAAATAAGTGTTTTGTTGGGGAATATTATGTCTTGTGTTTAATTTTTTAAATTATTTTGGGGATGATCTTTTTTGTGTGTGTGTATTTAAGTGGCAAGTTGTGACATTGCTAGAGTGAAGTAATGAAAACATGGAAGGGGACAATGTGGCATTGGTTTTGGTCCACTTTGGTGCAAGTCGATGTCGAGGTTCCTAGTGAAGGGATGCCAAACCACATAGCCATCAAAGTACTCAACAAATAATCAAACTCAATTTCATTATCAAGGCTAAAATTACACAATATTGTTAGCTTCACAACTTTACATAGGGGCCCTTAGTTCTCTTCTACGAGCTCTCAACTCTCTCTCCCTCACTCTCTCAGCTCTACATTCTAATAGAGTTCGACCCTTAGGCCTTGGCCCTTCTCTCCTATAGCCTCACCTCTCAACCACCAAAAACTATCAATAAGCTCCCACAATAACAACCATCAGCAACTAATAACCACCTTAAATGGAACTCAACTCCCCCTTTTGATAGTTGTCACAACCTGGTTGCCAGCGTGTTCAATTAAAAAATAAATAGTTATCACCAAGTAGGCTTGACACCCAAATTTAAAGGCATGTGCTAGGGTAGCCTTGGTCTAGTTAGACCTCAATCTTTACGGTTCTAAAAGTATTTCAATCAAATCTTGCCTCATAGATCTTGTTATCCCTTATCACCATCTCATTTCTAGATCTTCCAGGTGTCATCTATTATAGTTGGCTAATTGTCTAGTTGTATTTTCTTATCTCATGCTCTACATTTATTGTCTTGCACCTTGCTTTTGTGTTCCCCTATTGTAGGTGGTCTTTCCTTCTACATGTTATTCTCTTTGCTTATCTCCTTAAAACTCTATGTTGTCTTACTTTTGTTTTGTGTGCCATTCATGTACGCTCCTCAATGTTTCCTTATGAGTTGATCTACAAGTTATTTTACACTATCTTTTGACACCCAATTATCTTGCTTACTTGTGCACTCTAAAACATGGGTGATGCAGGATCATCGATTTGCTTGGGATGCTCCTGCGTTAGACTCCCCAAGCAATTGAAATGTAAACTTTTGCTTACACATGGGATTGAGTGGTTGAACCACCCTTTTGTGCCCTTTTTCTATGGGTCCTCTTTGGATCATGAATTTTTCCTTTGCACTCTCTTCCTCTTCATTCTTATCTTTTCCTCCATTTTTCTCCTCCTTTCCTCTTCTCCTTATTCCTTTCATTGGTTTGCACCCACCTAGCTTATCCACCTTTGCCAAGCATTTCTAAGACTCCTATCTTTGTGCGCACCTTTCAAGTCTCTCTTGTGCACTTTTCTCATCTTCTTCTCTTCTTCACTCCTATGGATCTAAGTCCATATGGTTCCTTTTGTATTCAATAGTTCCTTTATAGTGAACGCTTATCAAAGCTCCTCTACATATTTCCATTTACTTCCCTTCTTACTAGCTCATGTGGGTATGTGCCTTGTTCCTTCATTACCTCTATAAAGGATTTAGTTCAACACCCTTCCAGTGTTCTTTCTTTCATATTTCCTCTAAGCACACTTCCTCTCCTTCTCCTCTTTGTGCCAAGTAAACATAGTTTTTTTCAATCACCTTTTTCATAGCTTTTATAGGGCATGTCTGTGTGATACTCCTGATGTTTGCCTTCTTTCCTTCTCCTCCTTTTGTCCATGCTCTACTCCACACTTAGATTGATATCCATGTATTCTTATATAAACTTTAGACTAACCTCTATTCTCCTTCCTTCAGCTTCTCATTGCCTTGCACAACAAAATCTTTCTCTCCTTGACAGCTTCAAGTTGCATGTGATCCACCTTTGCCATCCTTTAGTAGCTTCCTATTATTATGTGCAATGAACTTTGTGCCTCTTGGGTCAATTACATGCCAACTCCTTACCTTCCCTAACATCTATGTAGGTGATTCCTGCTTTTTGTCCCTTCTCACATGTGTCTCAATCCCTTACCTTGAGGATAATTCTCATATTCTCCTCACTTTGTCCTATGCATGTTGTTTCAAGTGGACGTTCATTCGCTCCTCTCATTGTTGCCTTAATGTAACAATATTTAGCTATTTGTGAAATTTGACTTCCTATCTTCCTTCCTTCCTTCCTCATCTTTCTCTTATGTCTTCTCTCTGTGTGCTAACTCTTATCATGCATACTGTTGATAAGATCCTTCCTGAAACAAATTATAATTAGACTACAAATTTGTGAAATTTAATCAATAAATAAATAGAAATCTATGATTATAATAAAAGAAACTAGAATTGTATTACAATTATTGTTGGTCTCTTTGAGGGGGCAACCTCCTTTGAGCAAGCTCAATTCTATACAATTCATGGATGACTTCTCACTAGTATAGAATCTTATTTATACTAATTCAACACTAGCTAACTACTACTCCCCATGAATGTGGGATTATTACAATGGGCTCGAGGGATGACATACAAAACATATGCATCCACAACCTTTTATTAAGGAAAGAAAGTACAAATGATGGTTAGGATGAAGGGTCCTAATATGCCCTCCCCCTTAAAATATTTACCCTCAAAATTGAAGGTGAGGAAACTACTACTAGATTTGAAGAAGAGGTTCCCATGTAGTATCTTCTGGTTGCATCCCTTGTTATTTTATTACAACTTCGGTGATAACCCAATTGCGGAGCTCACTAGAGTGACTATCTAGTATAGATGTAGGTTATAAAAGGAGAGACCCTTCTGCATCAAGTTATGGAATCACTATATGGTTTGTGACATTATGGCCAAGGACCTTATTTAATCAAGAGACATGAAAAACAAGGTGCATATGTGATGAAGGTGGAAATTCTAATATATAGGAGACAAGGCCAATCTGCTAGAGAACTTTATATGGCCCATAGAATTTAGGAACTAGTTTTTGATAGCCTTTTCATATTTAGATGGCATTGCTTATAAGGTTACATGTGAAATAAAATCATATCTCTAGGTTAAAAGGATCATTCAGAGTGGTGTTTGTCTACCTACTACTTCATGTGATGTTTTTATAGGTGGAGATTATCCTTGAGGAATCAAAGGATATTGTCATGTGTGCTGAGAGTAGTATCCACAACCTGCACCTGAGAGTTACCTAGTATATACGAGAGAAGAGATGGAAAATTTTGACCATAGACAACTTCATATAGTGTAATCTTGGTGGTCATGTGGTAGGAGGTGTTGTACCACCATTTGGAAAGTGGTAACCATTTTACCCATTGATGGTGTTGTTCCATGGCCTAACATTCAACCATACCACTACCCCTTTCTTCAAAATGTAGAGATTGAAAATATGGTTCAGGATATCCCAAAAGTAGGTGTCATTCAACCCAGCACTAGCCCTAATTCCTCCCCAATCTTGTCCATTCATATTAAATATGGACCTTGACAGCTTTGGATTGATTTTCAAGAATTGAACAAACTCACCATTAAGGACAAAATTCCCATTATGGTAATAGATGAACTCCATGGTGCCAAATTTATTTCCAAGTTGGATCTGTGCTCTAACTATCACCAAATTGGCATTCATAAAGCAGGCATTCCCAATACATCCTTTTGCATACATGATGGTCACTATGAGTTCCTTGTCATGCCATTGGGTCTTACCAATGCCCCTTCCACATTCCAAGGCTTAATGAATAAAATAGTCCACCCTTCTTGTGGAAGTTCATCTTGGTCTTCTTTGATGACATCCTCATCTACAACAAAAATTGGGAGGATCACCTCGACATTGCCTTCTAACTTCTTGTTGAGAACCACTTATGTACTAAATGTTCTAAATATTATTTTGGGCAATCAAAGTTTGAATGCCTTTGATATATTGTATCAATTTCTAGTGTTCATGTCAACCCTACCAAAATTGAGGCTATGACAAATTGGTTAAAACTAAGGACACTCAAAACTCTACATGGATTTTTTGTCCTAACAAGGTACTACCAAAAATTTATCAAGTATTATGGGATAATCATCATCTTATTGATGACTATGCTTAAAAAAGACTCTTTTGTATGTTTAATAACATCAAAACAAACCTTTTATCATCTAAAACAAGCAATATGCACCACACTAGTATTGGCCATGCCTGATTTATCCAAGCCAATTGTTATTTAATGTGATGCCTAAGGCATGGGACTTGGTGTTGTGCTCATGCCCTATTGGTTCAACAAAAAATGTTACATGCTTGACCAAAATATTTTGCAAGTCTGATGGTTTCTAGAATTAGTTAGGAAACTAGCGTGAAGAGAAAAGAGTTGGTCAAGTATTCCATAAGATCTCTTTTTGAAAGTTTCTCTATTAGATGAGAGTTGATGATAATATTGGATCCAAGAATAAGGCCTTTCAATGTATATTGACGTCCATTCTTAGATAACCACATCCATAGCTAAAAAAAATCCCAAATAATAGGTCTGAGAGTTCTTAGCCTTTATGCTCCCAAAAGAACATCACATCTACCCAAGGGTAAAGCAAACATGTAAGTCTTGAGGTTATAGTCTCCCACTAAAATGTAGGCATTGTGACACTTGCCTTTGTAGAGTAATATTCCACCATTAGAAATCATCACCTCAAAACTAGAATAAGGATGCACAAAATAGTTTGCCTACTTAGCCACCTGAGGATTGATGAAGTTATGAGAGCTGCCTAAATCAATAAGAATGGTGAGGGGTTATTTATTGAAAAAAAATTTATAGGCTTTATTTTTGGAGTGGTTACCCCTACCAAGACATGCATGGAATTTTTTGGATGTGGTATTGAGGTCTTTGAATCATCATTTTCTTGCTCCTACTCATCTGAATGGGAATTTGGGGCATCCTCTCATTCTTCATTATTAGGCAGGGAATCAACATCAAGTAGATACAATTTTTGTTTGATGCATTTGTGGCCCCTGAACCATTTGTCATCATAATTATAACATAACCTCTTATCGTGATGTGTGCACATTTCTAGCTCAGTGAGACATTTGATGGGTGTTGCCTTAAAAGGGGGGTTTGTGTTGGGGTGATGGTATGAAGATGGATTAGAGGGTGCTCAATTGAAATTACAATGATGTGATGTGATTTTGTATTATGTGATCTTAGTTAAGCCCAAGGCTTCCATCATGGTTTAATGTTTCAACATTTTAACCTCAACTTGAATCACATCCTTAAGTCTGCTGATGAAGAAAAATTTGATGAAATCATTAGATAGGCCTTCAACCTAATTGGCGAGTTTTTATTAAAATAAATCAAAATTGTAATTTGTTAAGAACCATTGTAGAAAGTAGAATTACTCAGGGCCATTATTTTTGAGAGGTCATTTATATTTAACAAAATAAGAATTGATGTTAGAATTGATGCACACTGACTCTTATCGTGTATCTTATGCCTTTGAATTCTACAGTTGGTATTTGCTAACAATGTTATTTTTTTTAATTTTCTACATGCCTTTGCTTCTTGACGCATTCTGTCATTGCACTCTTTACATCTCAGTCTCAATTGCAAGCTGATATTCTTGCTTCACCTTATTTTATGAGGCTTCAACCTAGGCCTTGCACAACCATAACCTTGTGTTTATTTCTTCCTTTCTTATTCACATTTATGTCTCTTATTTGGCATGATTATTATGATCCTTTATTGTTGCTTGCACTATACTCCTTCTCAACTGATGCTTTTTCTAGTTCTCTCTTATCACACATTTATCTACTTTAAGTATAGAGATATCTACCAGTTGCCTCATGTTTAACATTTTGTTAGCCTTAATTTTTTCGACACAACTCTTCTTCTCCATGCTCTACCCTTCTTGACATGTTTCAGACATTTGTGCCTCATGCTATATATCTCAATTTTGATTCTTTGCTAGCCTATAGTTATTATCAGGTAAACTCTTCTCTCTTCCCCTGACGTGTCCTTAGAATTACACCTATACTAGTTGCCTCAAGTTTGGTGCTCTACTAACCTTCAACTACATTCAACTCTATATTTTACTCTTGGTGCATCTTCCAATTATTGTGCCAGCTACCTCACATTCGATGTTCTAATAGCCTTAGTTGCTCTCATAAAAACTCATTTTGTAGCACCCTTGGTTGCTTCCTTTATCTATGCTTCCTCTCACACTAGTGTATCTTTGTTGGTCCTTCATGGCAAGTAGTCATGTTTACTTACTTATCTTTTATGATTTTATCTTTTACGTGTTTTGGCTCTTAAATTTTGGGTCTCTCCTCAGTCTTCATATTATTGTGCACTTCATCCTATACACTTGGACACTTGTCTATTTTAGTTTATCTCTCCTCATTAACTATTCACTTCTTTTGGTCCTGCCCTTCCATTGGCATTGACTTTTCCTCCTTTGCACTCTATGCCTTTATTCTCAACTTTGGCTGATGTTGGCCAACTCCTCTAGCAGATCCTCTCTAATTTCTTATTGAATCTTTTCTTCTATAGTACATCTTCACACTTTCCTTTTCCTCTCACGCTTTGCATCTTTATGCATTTTTTAGTTGTCCCTGAGATAACTTTAGGTTTAGTTACAAGCTAAAATATTCACCCTTGTACCTTTATGAGGGGTACCTTCTTCCACCTCTCATCAGATCCATATCTTCCTCTTAGGTTGTATGAATTTCACCTTGGATCCTACTATGCTCAACAACTCCTAGTTGTGCTCCCAATGACTCCTCTTCGGTGCATCCTTCACATTGTACACCAAAAAACTTGTGTTATTTTCCTCCTCCTTGCTTCTATCTACTTAACACATTATTCTATGTTATTTTTGGCTTAATGGGTGACATCTACCTTGCCTTCACCCATTGCGCTATACATATGCAACTCTCCCCAACACCCTTATCTGACGTCAACCCTTAATATTTGGTCCTCTTCCCAAGGCTATCCCTCTAGTATTTTTATGGGCTCTACAATTTCTTCTAAGGACTGATGGCTATCAAAACATCCTTCTATTTTGAGGTGGATCTATGAGTACACTACTTGGTATAGTCATGCAAAAACCACATGTTTCCATATATTCACCCTTTCTTTGCCTCACCATCTCTTCTCTCCTTAAAGTCTCTTCAATCCCTTACTACATTACCACATAACTTTCTCTATGCACACTTACTCATGTAGAGCTCCGCACAATATTTAGTGCAAAATTATGTTCACCATCTATGACCCATTCCACCTCTTCCTCTAGGCCTTCTCCATCAAATAACCTCTATGCATTAGATCCCAGCTGATATCCCACGTGCATCTAACTCCTTGAGGGTTATCTCTTATAAGTCCCTCCCTATTTCTCTTTAAAATCTCTCGTTCTAACATATATTCTTCTTCTCTCCATTGTTGTGCTCTAAAGTGCCTGCTTCACTCCTTACACTCTTCAATTTATACCCATTTGTGCTCAATGGGTAAATTTTTTATAGCACCTTATACCCAATAATCTAATTGGAAGATGTTCATGTGCCATAAATACCTTAGATTGATGATTTAGTCGATGTTCCCTGTCAAGTCACTTCTATAATTATTGTCTATAATAAGTGATTCTACCCACACTTTTCTCTTTCTACACTATGGCTGCCTTTGTTTAGTGATTATGTTATGGTCTACTCACTTTTATTTATGCACTCTACCTACCTTTGTTTTGTAATTTTTCCTGAACCTCTTCTCTCTTGTGCTTGACTTCCTCTGATTAGTGATTCTACCAGTGTTCTTCTCTTGCACTCGACTGCCTCATAGTCGATGATCGTTTGGTGCTCTTATCTTCTCATTGTGCATGAACTGCCTTAAATCAACATTTTTATCTATGCTTAATATTTAAGCTACCCACGTTTGCACTTCATTGGTGTAATCTTACGTAGATGCTCTTGGACTCTTGAACCATTGTCATAAATATTTATTGTGATTCTACACAACTCATCCACACTCTGCTAGTTGCCTCACTTTTGAAAATCTACCAATCTTCATCCTTCAACAGTCTCCTCCTCCTCCACTAGCAACCTCATGGTTAGCAGTCTATTATCCTTCTCCACTGGTTAGCTCACATTCAATATATACTAGTTATCTCTCTCAACAACTTCCTTGTCATCTTCCATTATCTACCCGCCTTCTCATGGTGGAGAAAAATACTCTGCTATTTGGCTCACGTCAATGATCTGTTAGCTTTCCCATCCACATCACTCTACTACACTCTTCACTTATAGTTTATTTTCACTATGTATTCCCCCAAGGTTCTTGACCTTGCTATGATACCACATGGTGCAGGTAATGACCAAAGTTCTTAGTGAAGGGATGCCAAACCATGTAGCCATCAAAGCACTCAGTGGATTCTCAAACTCAATTTCCTTATCAAGGTTAAAATTATATGATATTGTTAGCTTCAAAACTTTACATAAGGGCCCTCAGCTTCCTTTTGAGATCTCTCTGCTCTCTCTCCCTAAATCTCTCAACTCTACATTTTGACAGAGTTAGGCCCCTCGGCCTCAACCCTTATACAACCTTAGCTCTCAACCACCAATAACTATCAACAACCTCCCACAATATCAACCATAAATAACTAGCAACAACCTTAAGTGGGACATGAATCCCCTTTTTTATATTTGTTTTGACCTAGTTATTAGTGTGTTTGGTCAAGAAATGAACAACTATTGCCAAGTAGGATTGGCACCCAAATTTTAAGGCCTATACTAATGTAGACTTTGCTTAGTTAGACCTCAAGATTTATGGTTGTGACAACAGTTAAATTAGACCTTGACTCATAGATATTATTGTCCTTTATTGTCATATCAGTTCCAAATTTACTAGGTGTCATCCTTTTATAAATGGATGATTATTTGGTTGTCTTTTCTTTTCTCGAGCTCTGCATCTATTGCCTTGTGCCTTAATTATATGCTCCCCTATTTTAGGTGTTCCTTCTACACGTTGCATATATTACCTTGTGCCTTACTTCTGTGCTCCCATGTTGTAGGTGTTCTTTCTACATGTTGTTATCTTTACTCATCTCATTAGAACTCTGCATTATCTTACTTTTATTATTTGTACCATCCACGTGCACTCCAAAATGTTATTTGTGAATTGATCCACAAGTTCTTCTACACCATCATCCAATGCCTAGTTCTCTTGTTTACTCATGCACTCCAAAACTTGGGTGATGCAAGATTGTCAATTTGCTTAGGATGCTCTTACATCACACTTACACATGGTTAGTTTGCTCATTTGTTCCTTGTTTGTCTCATGAATAAAGGGAATAATCTAATATGGATGGATGTCATATGCTTTTTAGGAGAGGGTCCTCTTGTTTTCTATTGTTAAGAGGGTGAGGGAACGAGATTCAAAGGGAATATATTTATTAACTCCTAAATACTGAAACACTTTATGGGATCTTAAGAATATAAAGCATTGTTAAAGGAGTGAGAAAATGTTGAGAGAGTATTTATAAAGTTGGGGTGTAAGATGAATCTATATTACTCTTTAAACTCTTTTCTTTAATCTCAATTTTAGGCATATAAATAGATTCATTATTCTACTTAGCAGTCACAAATTATCAAAAGAAAGATCTCAACAACTTAGTTCCTATGTTTTATGTTAAATCTCTTTTATTCTCTTGTGAGTTCTTAATTGAAATATACTTTTCTTACAATGCTATTAACTTGTTATAGTTACTTTTAGACATATATGTGTATGTCTCTCTAAAAATAATTATAACAAGTTAATAGTGTATATATAGTTACTTTTAAATAAATAAAATTTCATAAACAAAATAATATACATACATACATATATGAAATTTTATTTTTTTGTTTTAATTATGATAAGAAGTTTATTATTTCATCAATATTTATTTTTTCAAAGATGGTAGACATAGACATCTCTATAGACTATCCAAGAAGCTAGTTAGAATGTTGTTATATGTGGAGCACTCTATGATATAGTAACATTTTGTCTCTACTATAATAAGGCAAAAAAAATACACAATCTTTCTTCCCATTTACCTTAGGATCTTCTATGTACGCATCTTACATCTAAGTTGGTATTACCGAGTTTTTAATTAGGCTATGAAAATGAATAAGAATACGTGTGTGTGTGTGTGTCTAATAGTAACAATAATATCTTAATATAATCACTATAAACATACATTTCAAATAAGAACTTGCTAGTGAAAAAGGAGATAAACCATAAAACACAAGAGTTAAGTTGTTGAGATATTTCTCTTGACAACTCGTAACTCTTGAGTGGAACAATGGATCTGCTGACACCTCTGAAATTGAGGTTGAAGAAAAGGAGTCTGAAGTTGAACCATGAAACAAAAAGTTATGTTGTCGACTCTTAAGGAGACTAAATCTATATTGGGTCATATCTTTGATTAATAAAGCTACACATCTTTGATCCTTATAATGAGTAAGATCTTGTAGAGAAATCTTGATTTTCTTTAAATAGGTAGTAAAATTTGTTATGAATTTCATAAATGTAAAATTCTCATTTAATTGTAGTTCATTATAAGCATCTTTATTTTCCATTTGATATTTGTTTCTATGTAATTTCTTTTGGTTATGCTCATATATTGTGTTATCTCCATTCATGTAATATTGTTTTTTCCACTCAAGTTGCTTTGTCCATGTGATTACTTTAAATTTTTGCTAGAGTTTCTTTGTCCACATGATTAGTTCGAACTTTTTACTATCATAGATTTTATGCTCGAATTATAATGATATAAAAAATGTTTAGAATGATTTTATTTTTTCGACTTGTAAAAAAAATAATACTAAATATATGAAGAGGAAAATAATTTTTTAAATTATTATTTATTTAATAATTTTATTTGTATGTTTAACTCTTTTCAAAAATGACATTTTTAAATAATCATTCCTTCAATAATATTTTTTTTTAATATTTTTAATGATTATCAATGTTATAAGAGGAGTCAAAAGGGATATCCTTCTATAAGGAAAAGAATGGTCCGAGGAGAAAAAAACAAACGATTTCTAACATTTTAAAGGGAATATTACAAGATATATGCCACCATATAAAAGGAAGTTGTTAAAGGAATACGGTACCATATGAAAATAATTGTTAAGGGAGACACACATTTCTATATTTTTTTATTTTTATGAAAGTGTATTAATTTAAATAAATGATTATTTTTTATAATTGTTAAATTTATTATAAAATTTCAAGTTCTATTTTATTTTTGGTTAAAATTTAATGTATTAATTTATGATTTAAAATGCTTATAAAATTGAATTTAATAATATTATAGATTTTAAAAGTTAATAATTAATGAAATGTAGATATATTGGTAAGTAGATTGGTTGTGCTCAGTTTCATTAAAAACATTATTGATAATTTAAGATTGGTTGTAGTTGTTTGTGCTGATTTCAAAATCAATTATAATTATTTATGTTGATTTAATGATAAGAGTATGAAAATGTGGAATAGATAAATATTGACTTTAATAATGTTCACAATATTAAAATAGTTCATGAGATCTTGGTTCAGGTCTTATAAATAGTTCATATAACGATTTTCAATTAATCTACGAGCATTTTCATATTTTACTTAATTTTTGTCCCTATATAAGATTTTGAGTCATTCTCGTATGTATAACATTTGAAACCTAATTTTGATGGCCTTTTAATGATGATGTTTTCCTACATTCGACAATAATTTTCTCTCGCCTATATTTTCTTGCCTATGTCTTCCAGATCTACTATAATTGTACATGGAGAATCAACATTTATTTTTCTTAGAAGAGGTTGATAAAGATATGGTATGGAACCAATTTTATCATCTTAAATCTAGTTTTCTAATATTCTTTGAAATCTTGTATAACAACATATAATATAGAGAAGATGGAGGAAGTATGAAAAAGATTGAGATGATAGAAGGTGTATATACAATGTGAACACACCATACTCATAGAAGTTTGGAGATGGTAGGCATAGGTAATACTCATCGTGTCTCCAAAAATACCTCCACCATACAATGTATAAACCCAATTTTACTTTTCCCCATAGGTGGTGTACTACATTCTTCTTCTTCTACCATGGTTGGCAGTTCTTCTACCATGGTTGTTATTGGTCCTCTACACCTATTTCAAATTATCTTGAACCTTCAGGAAATTAAATAAGGAAATAGGATGAGGACATTGAATGCTCATAAAATGTTTATCAGCAATGTTTGAATTAACAATCTGGAATTTTGTTTCCATCAAACTAACTTCTGGTACAAAATCATTATAGTTTTTTTCCTATAAGATGCAAAAAAACTTATTGATCATGTCTATGATTCTAAGCATCAATAGCCACAATAGACATATGAATGAGCTTTTTATTAATGTAAGAAAGAATTTTTTAAGCTTGTTTTTAGTTCTACACATAAGGATCTTGGAATCACCTTCACTGGAATTATGATGGCATATGCCAGAATTGGGAGGCAAATCTTGCACTAAGTTGTTGACAGTGTTTTTGCAATCAATTATATCTCTACCTCAAGCCAATCAACAAATTCAGTACCTCTACTTTTGAGTTTGTAGTATACAATAATTTTATAGTTTTGAAATATGATTTAAGGATTTAAGTCTATTCTAATTTTTAGATGGGCTTCCAAGTTGTCATAAGTATAATAGTTTAAGCCTAAACTTAACAAGAACTAACCATGGATATTAGAATTGGTAAGGTAAGTGATATATGTGTGTGTGTGTGTACATATGTATATGTGTATGTGTGTGTGTGTGTGTGTGTGTGTGTGTGTGTGTGTGTGTGTGTGTGTGTGTGTGTGTGTGTATGTGTGTGTGTGTGTGTGTATATATATATATATATATATACACACATACATATGTGTGTATGTATATATATATGTGTGTGTGTGTGTGTGTGTGTGTGTGTGTGTGTGTGTACATATGTATATATATATATATATACATATGTGTATAAATATATATATCTATATCTATCTATATATATATATATGTATATATGTATGTATGTATGTATGTATGTATGTATGTATGTATGTATGTATATAACAAATTCAGTACCTCTACTTTTGAGTTTGTAGTATACAATAATTTTATAGTTTTGAAATATGATTTAAGGATTTAAGTCTATTCTAATTTTTAGATGGGCTTCCAAGTTGTCATAAGTATAATAGTTTAAGCCTAAACTTAACAAGAACTAACCATGGATATTAGAATTGGTAAGGTAAGTGTAATATATGTGTGTGTGTGTGTGTGTGTGTGTACACACACACACACACACACACACACACACACACACACACACACACACACACACACACACTCACACTCACACACACATGTGTGTGTGTGTGTATGTATATACATGTGTGTGTGTGTGTGTATCACATTTTTTATTTTGTTAGATTGAACCTATATTAATGTTGACCCTACACTAACGTCAAAATCTACATCAATGCCAATGCCAATTCTCTACTACATCATATAATTGCAATTATGTTAATTCACTATAATTTGATAATTTCTCCTTTGCACACTTCCTATAATATAACGTAGATAAGCTACCTTTCCTATGTTGTCCTCCAAATAATTCTTAGATCTAAATCAATGCTATTAGAACAATGAATTCTAACAAGACTAGAGTAAAAGAATAAGAGGATTTCTATGCATGATACCTCCATTTTCTTTCCTACACACCTTGCACTCTTCATATTGACCTTGTTTATGACGTAAATGTGTGAAAGTAAGCTACATTGTTTTGCATGCCCCACCACACTCTAAAAACACCTAAGGGTTGAACTAAAATTGTGAATAGAGCCCTAAAAAATATTTGCATCATTGGTCCAAAAATTAGAGAGATACGTTCCTCCATAGTATTGTGTGTAATTATCATAGGAGACGCATGTCTTCATAAGATTCACATTTCCATGTTTTTATGGATTTACCATTTGAGATTCGAACTGCCGTCTTTTCCCTTACACATCATATAAGCACAAGTAACAGGGAAATATCATGAAAATATCACTTATTTAGTATATAATTAAATGCAAGGATATGGTGTTTTATATTGAATTGAATTAATATTGAAATTAATCTCAATTCAGATAAATGGAATAGAATAATGTAGGTTGTTATAAATACACTTTTAAATATAAACTCAATGTAAAATACTGAAATAAAATAATGATAAACAAGGCTAAACTATGCAATTGAATAATGGACTTAGTTTTTTGATCTATTTTATTCACTGTGTTGATTGAAATAAAGCAGAAACATGAAAACAATATCAAACCTAAAATATTCCAAGAAAATAGATTTGAGCTCACACAAGGACATGAACAATGAATAAGATAACATTATTGGTTGTTGTTGTCAATGTCTATCAATTTTATATTCTTTGCAAGAAACAAGAATTTAGGGCACAGTTGCATACAATAGTAAAAACAAACATGTGTGTATTGATTTTGTTTTTGGAGATGCGTAAAGATTTGTGGATAACTTCTTAAAGTCGAAACCCCTAGTAGGGAATGCAATTATTGAATGAACTATAAACATAAAAAAATAGGAGTGTAATTTAGCTGAGTTGACCCTAATCACCTCCATGATGATTGAACACTACCTACATATCCAATATTCTGAAGAGGAAAATTAAGCTTGAAGTAGTTCTCTGACTAAAATGATTTGTACAATTGTGCCCCTTTGACTATATGAATGCATATATAATCAACTTAAATACTTGATCATGTAGGATTAGGGTAGCATAAAATTGGCTTGAAACTTAGCTGAGGACTACTCGAGGTGCTTAGAACTTGAATTGGGAAGAATATGGAACTTTTGCTCAATGTGCACTTATATAGACAAGCTTTTGAATTGAAATTTCTCAATTATGTAATAAGTGATTTGAATGTGCTGTTATATCAATCTCAATGGGATGACCACATACTAGGAAGCCTAAAATTAGGGAGGATGACCTTGGGGAGGGTTTAACTAAAAAATATAATTGTTGGTAGGAAAGGGATGGGAATGCTAAGTACAGATAGGTATGCTCACCATTATTTCTCCTTTCAACATTCCTATCTAGAAGGGTAAAGAGCTAAACTTTAGATCTGTGCTAAAGCATATAGATGCATAATGGTGTTTTGAGTGATCATAATATTTCTATATGCAACAAATGATGGTTTTAGGATAAAATATATCATCTCTTAGGCTTAAGATAGAGTGAAGTAGAAAAATAAGTACTAATTTAGTATACAAGTTAATTAAGGATAAAAATGGGTAAAATAGACATGATAAAGTATTCATGACTAGGTTTAGGTTATTACATTAACCCTCCCCTTTAGTCTATAATTAAAATTACTAGATTAAAATAAAATTATACCTTAGTGTGTAAGACACACTCTGTCTTTGAGCTAAATGCTTTAATCTTGCAAAGAATCGTATGGTTTGGAAAACCCTGCAAAACACATGATTTAGTTATTTTGTTCATTTGAAACTAAAATTTGAAAACTTGAATTTGAAAATTTTGTTTGAACTTTAATAATTTGTAATTTGAAATGAATTTTGTTAAATTGAAAATTGTTTGTATTTTGACAATTTGAAAATTGGAATGAGAGTATTGAATAAATACACTTGTATGTGGGAAATCAATGTTGCTCTTTATGAATTTGCTTGGTAATGATGCTTCCTTGAAGAATTAGAGAATGAGTGCCTCCTATGAATCTCTTGGAGAAGATGGTTCCTTAGATAAACCATTGGATAAAATTGGGGGTGATCAAACCCCAAATTGAATTAGCACTTTTGAAATGAATATAATACCCATTTAGGGACGTTGAACCTCAATTCAGCTCTACTGGTCTTTGTAACCCCAAGGCATGAAACAAGTTAAAATATAGATAGATTCACATGCATAATGTTAGAGGTCACAATAAACTCCAAGTCATATAGTATGCACCTTTATTGAATCAACAACTATATATGGCTTGTAGATTTAATTACAACTTTGTTCTTGAAATGCATGATTACAAGAGAATTGAGTACACCCATGCTCCTACCATGTCTGTAGCTAGCAAAATAGAATGAAGAATGTGGCATAAAACTATATCATGCCCCCATTATAATTTTTAGAATTTGAAACTAAATGTAAATACTCATTGTAAATTATATTTGAAACTTTGAAACTATAAGCATTTACTTTTTAAAACTGAAATATGAGTGCATATACATGGAATATGCCCCCATAATATGTGCCAATAGTTTAGTTTTTCATCTTTTGAAACTTAAATTGTGTCAAAACTAGTTTTTAATTTTTGAAAAAGGCTTATCTCATGCACGATAAGCACACCAAAATTCCCCCCTTTGGAGGTGAAGAAATTACTCTTGAAAAGTTACTCATCTCAAAATAAAAGTTAACTTGAAACATGCATAATAAAGATGTTATCATTGAAAATTGTAGCATATGGAAAAATTGTGTTATCATAATAAGATTTAAATTTTACATATAACTTAATAGGCAAGGCATATACAATGTATCAATGAAGCTCATAGAATTAGAAATATAATTAGTATGCCAGGAGTGCATGATATGGATCAGGACAATTATCAAACTTCATCCATCTTAACAAACACACACATAACAAACATAATGAAAGAAAAAATTGAAATATAAAGGCCAAGGGCCAAAAGCAAGGACATGTTCACATGTCCTAAACAACACACATAGACATGATGAATGTCACAAACAAACGACATGTTCAAATGATGCACACACAAAAGGCCGATGGCTAAAATAAAGGAGATGTTCAAATGCCATACACAACATGCAAGATCTTAAAGAGATGCATCAATAAAACATTTTCACACAAAGGCCAAGGACCAACATAATAGAAAAGCAAAGTTGTAATTTTTTACTAAGTACAAGTCAACAACATCAATGGAACATAGAATTAACAAATATAGTCTAAGCTATGCATATGTAATGTGATCATATCCTAGTAAATAACATGTTCATGTACACTATGTAAGATATAAATGTTATTAAAACATTTGTAAATAAGATGAAAGCTCAACAATATAGGGGTTATAAAATGATAACACCTACATATTATCACTTGTGAATAAGATGTCCCAAGCGTATCAAGGCTAATGGGTAAAGGAAAGTCTAACATTTTAATCTTTATAAATGCTTGTACATGTCATGCACAACACTCATAAAGCCCAGTGAAATGCATGTGTGATATAGAAAGAATATGTTGTCTACTAATCATGAGATAAATAACATATTGTAAAGATATAAATTATATTACCAATCATGCTCAGCTCTTGATTTTGGATTTTTTTAGAATATTTGAATGCTTTTATATTTTTAGAATATATGATTTTTTTTTCTATTTTTACAATATGGAAACCAATACTAACAAAAATTGAAATGAAATAAGGTGCCGAATATAGAAGAAGGGATACAAATCTAGACAGTTCAAAACAAGTGTCAATGAAAGAATGAGAATCTAATGATTGGCTAGATTTCAAGACACCTTGCTCTAATTGTAACACCTTAACTTGAAAAAATGTAACTGATTACTTAAGGGATTATGCATAAGATAAGGTATGTGATATAGTATGCATAACTATTAAAAGATCTGAATGGATCAAATTTTTAGGCATAGCCATATAAATATATTGTACACCATGTGTTGCCCCAAAACCTAAAGATGTGGATGGGATAGTAGTATAAACACTAGTAGTGACAACACCTATGGTTAGGTTTGTAATATAGTAAGGTCATCAGGATGATTCCTATATGAACCATCATGAGTATCTTGTGCATTTTGATCATTATAATTATCTTATTCATTTTGATTATGCTCTTGAAAATGTTCATTAGTAATTTTTTCATCAAAAGAGGAATTAATGTGTGCATTAGTAGAATCCATTTTAATAGTTTTTAAAGGAATTTGAGCATGTTCAATTATAATCTTAATTATTTTATCACTTCACCTTAAAATAATATTAGAGACAAATTACTTACTTGGCACATAAAAATAATGTGAAAAAGAATTGGCAAATAAGAAAAGAAATGATAAGGATGAAAATTGTTAGTGTAGGTTTTTTATTCCATTTTATGGTTTTACTACACATGTATTTAGCTTACTTAGGTGTAAAATTGAGGTCATTAGGTGTAATAATGAGGCCCTTAATTTGCGCATGCACATGTCTAATTAATAGTCAAATTGGTTGGTGTTGATGCATTTGACATTTAGCAGCCAATGTTGACATCTTACACATGGTACTCACTATTCATTTAGGAATTGTCTTATATTCACATTACCAAATGTAGATTGATTTATGCCTCTCCTCAAAGATGTTTTCATTGATTCTATTTACAAGTTTTTATTCTGCTCATATTTGGTTTCTATTTTGGTACAAGACTTTCTCTTTTTGCATGTTAAAAGTTTAATATGTTTGAATCTCACCAGTTCTCGATCGTGGCCCATTTTGATAGATCGTGGTTCATTCTTACATGATATTAGAGCAGTTTCTGGTAAAATGAAAACCTTATTTTGTTTTAATGCATTTTATAAGCTTGAATAACCAAGTTTTTTTGTTATATACACTTTAATTTTTGAGTATGCTCTTCTCCTACATCTTTGGATGATTAAGAGAATAAAAAAATAATGAGATATATGATATTTATATAAGTGAATTTTCATGGTTTCTAACCTACTCCATTGAGTTTGGAAGGACTCAAAACCTTAGGATCACTTGTTAATTTCTCAAAATGAACTTTTTTGTAAAATTCATTTTTTCTAGGTTTATGGTCTATTGAGGTACTATTTCATACTATTCATTGTACAATTTTGAAGGAGAAGAGGTTTTTTTGAAAAACTTCATCTTTTAGGGGTTTTCCCAAAAATTATTGGGTTTGTTGTTCTTTTGTTGCAGATACAAATTATGAGATATTTTTAGATCTACATGACCTCAATTTATGTGCATAAACATACAATGTGTTTATGCACTATGGACCATATGAAAGTTTATACAATATATCTTGAAAAGATATATTGGTCATTTTTCTACTATGTGTATTGCACTATGGTGGATATTACATTGTACCACACACTCTACAAACCCTATTAATCATCTTGTTATCTATATTGTGTGATGAGAAAGACTGCATCATACTACATAGATTGATTGTCTTGAATTTTTGTATATGTATATAATGTTTTACCTAAATATATATGCATACCATATGCATCATCTATTTATGAGGCTTGCCTATAACTACTAAAACTTCATGAACTGATCTTGTACTAACATCATAGTTTATTTTTGCACCTATACGGATTACACATTATGAATAGTGTGCACCTTAGAATAGCCTAAATATGAATAGTGTGCACTTTCTATAATGCATCATCAAGTTCAAGTTGCATGTGGTCAAGTGAATCTGACCATGGTTAACCCTACATAAGCCTTATAAAAATCAAAGGGTGACATCACTAAATTTATAAAGCTTAGCCCCTGGTAACATGGGAGCTTAGCCCATGGTCACAACTAGCCCAAAAGGGATAAACAAGTTTTTAAGATTTTATTGTGTAATTTTTTTGGGTAAATTTGTCAAACCCTGAATTTATTTTGTGCAAGAATTAAGAAAATGCTATTTGAAATAAATTGTAAATAACAAAACTTTTAGTAGATAGCTCCTTTTGAGGTGCCATTTTTTTTGAAAGTGTGTATTATTTTGCACTCTTTGTATTGGTTTTATTTTCATATTCTTATTTAGATAGTACAAATTACTTTCAACCCTTGTAAAATTGTATATGCACTAAATATAAAGCACTGATTGTATACGCACTAAAAAGTGCCAATTGTATATGCACTAAAATAAAAGATGTCAAACCTTTATAATCTAGGGAGTTATTGATGGTAGTTTTAGGGATGTTTCCTTCTGCCTTAATTTATATTTTTCACTTCTGTTTATACAAATATATGTCTTTCATTACACAATGGATTATAATTTGGTTTCGCTTCTCACTCCATACAATATTTAATGAGTGGAAAACTAAATTACAAATATTTTTGAGGGGTAAAGGTTTACACAAAATAACAATGGGTATATAAAATGAACCAACTCTATATGCATAAAATATTAAGTGGTTTAATCGATGTGATGAGGTCTATGGTCTATTATGTTTGTATTTATCTCCTAACTTACTCTTCTACATTGAAACTGTAAAATCACCAAATGAGGTCTATATCATTCTAGAAGAACTCGTGGGAAAGAATGATGTAATGAGGGATCATGAGCTGGATAATGATATCATTAGTTTGAGTCTAGATAAATTTTACACGGTAAAAAATTTCTTCACCAAATTTAAGCTACTGAGGTTATAGGTGAAATTATGTGACAGAGAAAAAGGATGAGCAAATGATGTTGAGTTGTGGAGCTAAAAGCTTCACCAAATGAGCATTGTGCAAAGTTGTAGGAATTACATAGTCACCGGCATCGGTCAGGAGCGACCGATGTCAGTCACGAGTCGAGTAGGAGATGCCGGCATCGGTCATGATCAGTCGACGTCGGTCACAGGCAGACAGGCAGGGACCGATGTCGGTCACTTGTGCGTCCAGAATGCTATTTCCATGGACAGAACAAAATGTTTGCATGGTAGGATTAAGTGTTAGTCTTAAGTTCGCATCTCTATCTTTAGTAAGACTGTTTAGAGCCCTTGATTAGGAGGTGCATCTAATGGCTGTAATTGTATGCTCATGTTTCCTAATATTATATATAGGATTAGATCTTCATAGCTTATTGTAAGGTAATTGGAATAGTACAAGAATTGTATATGTGTATCAATCCAAGTGTTGGAGTTGATTGTAATTGAGTGAGAGAACTCTTGAGGGAAAGAGATCTGTACATCTGAGAGAGGTGTGGAAGAAAAGAAGTTTCTTCAATTGTATTCCTTCTGTAAAGAGTTTAATACAAGTTTTCAGGGTGGTTTCTTGTATCTCTTATTGTTTGCTATTTTCTGATTCTAGTTACTTATCATTCTGGTTCAACTCCATGTTTTATTGCTTTTATATAGTAATCAACTTTGTTGGTTGATCCCCAACAAGTGGTATCAGAGCTCAGGTTGACTAACAGGTGTTTCAGATCTGGTTAGTGTGTATTGATTACAGGTTACTCACAGGGATTTCTGTTTGAGTGGGAGAAGCAATGGCAGAAAAAAGTAAACTGAGAATGGAGAAGTTCAATGGCAAGAATTACCAATTATGGAGAATGCAGATAGAGGATTATCTGTATCAGAAAGATCTATACTTACCGTTAGGTGGAGTTTCAAGGAAGCCCACAGACATGGAAGATGAAGAATGGGAGGTTCTTGATAGAAAGGCTCTTGGATCTATAAGATTGAGTCTGACATCTACTGTGATATCTAATTTATTACAGGCAAAGTCAATGGTAGAGTTAATGACTACTTTAGCAAATTTATATGAAAAACCCTCAGCTTTAAATAAGGTATATCTTATGAAGCAGTTATTTAATTTGCAAATGCAGGAAGGTGGATCTGTATCTAATCATCTAAATGATTTCCATGGAATTGTAAATCAATTAAATTCAGTCAAAATAGTGTTTGATGATGAAATTAAGGATCTTTTAATATTATGTTCTTTGCCTGAAAGCTGGCATAGCTTGGTAATGGTAGTTAGTAATACTGCATCTGCTTCAAATATTTTAAAAGTAGATGATGTTGTTAGTGTGATCTTGAATGAAGAAATTCACAGGAAAAGCACAGAGGAAACATCAGGGAACGCTTTAAGTTTTGAGAGCAGGAGAAGGCAAAAAGAGAAGAGTAAGAAAGGGAGATCAAGGTCTAAGTCAAAGATGAGAGGTAGATCCAAATCTAGAAATGACATTTGCCACAATGCTGGAATTGTGGAAAGATAGGGCACATAAGCAAAGATTGATGGTCAAAACCTAAAGAGAACAATCAGCATGAAGGTAAAAAAGAAGCAAAAGTTGCAGGTATTGCACAAGATGCTCTTATATTCTCTTTGCATAATAATATAGAATATTGGGTGTTAGATTCTGGTGCCTCTTTTCATGCTACCCCAAATAGAGAATATTTTAGTGACTATGTCCATGGAGATTTTGGAATAGTTTATTTAGGGGATGATGAGCCTTGTAAAATTATCGGCAAAGGAAAAGTGCAGCTGAAAATGCAGAATGGCAACACATGGGTGTTGAGAGATGTCATGCATGTTCCCAGCTTGAAGAGGAATTTGATTTCTATAGAAAATTTAAGGGATGAGGGTTGTACAGTAACTCTCACAGCTGAATCTTGGAAGGTTACCAAGGGTGCACTTGTATTGGCCAGAGGTAAGAGAGTAGGTACTCTCTATTTATGTAATTGTATTACTGATAATTCTCCTTCTGTATTATCTACTTCAGATGTGGATGCAAAGTTGTGGCACTCTAGGCTCGACCACATGAGTGAGAAGGGAATGTCTATTCTTAAGTCAAAAGGTATGCTTTCAGATTTAAAAAGCATAGATCTAGATTTTTGTGAGCACTGTATTTTTAGAAAATAGAAGAGAGTGAGTTTTCTCAAGACTAGGTCAACAAAGAAGAAGCATAAGTTGTAGCTTGTTCACGCAGACGTGTGGGGACCAGCTCAGGTTGCTTCTATTAGAGGATCATAGTACTTTGTCTCTTTCATAGATGATGCTACAAGAAAGGTATGGGTTTATTGCATAAGGAAGAAATCTAATGTTTTTGACACTTTTAAGATTTGGAAAGCTTTGGTTGAGAATGAAACAGGTAGGAGATTGAAGTGCCTAAGATCTGACAATGGTGGTGAGTTTTGCAGCCACAAGTTTAACTAGTATTGTTATATGCATGGAATCCACAGGCAAAGGATGGTTCCAAGGACACCTCAGCAAAATGGAGTTGCTAAAAGGATGAATAGAATAATAATGGAGCGTGCAAGGTGTATGAGATTGCATGCTGGTTTGCCCTTAGAGTTTTGGGTAGAAGCTGTGGATACTGCAATGTACTTGACTAACAGAGGACCCTCTACAACTCTAGATGGTGGAATTCCAGAAGAGGCATGGATAGGTAAAAAGGTAGATCTCTCATTTCTCAAAGTTTTTGGTTGTGAAGCTTTTGTGCACGTTGATAAGGAAAATAGAAAGAAGCTGGATGCTAAGTATATGAGGTGCACATTTATTGGTTATGGCTCTGGAGATTTTGGATTCAGGTTTTGGAATCTAGGAACTAATAAAATAATTAGGAGCTGTGATGTTGTTTTCAATAAAAAAGTGATGTATAGTGATCAGCTCAAGAAGCTGAATCAATCTGGGCAGAGCAATGGAGAATTAGACGAGGTGACAGTCCAAAATGAGCTTGCAGGAAAATATAATCACAGACAAAAAAACACAAAGACCAACATCGGTCAAGCAGGAACCGACGTCGGTAATACAGGAACCGATGTCGATCAGACAGTGACCGACATCAGCCAGGAAGGAATCGATGTCGGTAATGTGGAACTGATGTCGGCCAGTAACAGGCCTGGAGGTGACTGAGGTCGATCACGATCAAAGAATTTGGGTGGACAACGTGTTGTGAATGAGTCTCAGACGCCCATCAGGAGGTCAGAAAGGGTAAGTAAACCTCCAATTCAATATTCCCCTTCATTATTCTATTTATTGCTTACTGATGGTGGAGAACTAGAGAGTTGTGATGAAGCAATACAGGTGGAATCTAAGAATCAGTGGGAGCTAGGCATGAATGAGGAGATTGATTCCTTGAAAGAGAACCAAACGTGGGATTTGGTTGAGTTGCCAGCGGGAAAGAAGACACTGAAGAACAGATGGATCTATAGATTGAAGGAAGGTGAGAATGGATAGATGAGATATAAGGCCAGGTTGGTAGTGAAAGGATTTACACAAAAACTAGGTATTGATTTTGGTGAGATTTTTTCTCCTATTGTTAAAATGACTTCTATATGGACTATATTGTCTTTAGTTGCTATTGAGGATTTGCATCTTGAACAGCTTGATGTTAAGACAGCGTTTCTTCATGGAGATTTTGATGAAGAAATATATATGGATCAGCCAGAAAGATTTGAGGTCAAAGGTAAGGAGAAGTTAGTGTGCAGATTGAAGAAAAGCTTGTATGGCCTCAAACAAGCTCCTAGACAATGGTATCTTAGATTTGACAGGTTTATGACTGAGCAAGGCTATAGTAGGTGTCAATCTGACCATTGTGTGTATTTTAAGAGATTGGATAATGGTAGATATATTATTCTATTGTTGTATGTAGATGATATGCTAGTTGCAGGATCACACATGCAGGATATCTCTGAGCTTAAGGTGAAATTAGCTCACACATTTGCCATGAAGGTTTTGGGAGCAGCAAAAAAAATCCTTGGCATGAGTATTAAGAGAGATAGGAAAAATCACAGGTTGATTTTGTCTTAAGAGGATTATGTGAACAAGGTGTTGAAACGGTTCAATATGCAGGATGCAAAACCGGTAAGCACACCTTTGGCTGGAAATTTTAAATTGAGTAAAGAACAGTGTCCTAATTCACATGATGAGGTAGAGTACATGAGTAGTGTTCCATATGCTTTCGCAGTAGGGAGCTTAATGTATGCAATGGTATGTACTAGACCGGATATTTCCCAAGTAGTGGGAGTTGTTAGTAAGTATATGGCCAATCCAGGGAAGGAACACTAGAAAGTAGTTCAGTGGATCCTTTGATATCTGAGAGGGACCAGTAGTAGGCATTTGTGCTATGGTGGGTCAAACACTTCTCTAAATGGTTATGTAGATTCAGATATGGCAGGTGATTTGGATGGCAGAAGGAGCACCACAAGATATGTTTTCACTGTTGGTGGAATGGCAGTTAGCTGGATATCAAAGTTGCAGAAGGTTGTTGCCTTGTCAACTACAGAAGAGAATATATTGTAGTCACAGAGGCTAGCAAAGAGATGATATGGATGACATGGTTTATGGAAGAGCTAGGAAAGGAGCAAGAGAGTTGCAGATTATACAGTGATAGTCAGAGTGCAATTCATTTAGCTAAGAATTCAGCCTTTTATTCAAGAACCAAGCATATACAACTGAGGTACCACTTCATTAGACAGGTATTGGAGGATGGTGAGTTGAAGCTAAAGAAGATCCATACAGATAAGAACCTTGATGATATGTTAACCAAGCTGATAACAAAGGAGAAGTTGAATCTTCATTCAACTTTTGTTGGTCTTCATGATTGAGTTTGAAGATGGAGAAGCTAGAAGATGTTGCTGTACAGGTACTGGTGTAGTTGTTTATCTCCAAGTGAGAGATTGTTGAGTTGTGGAGCTAAAATCTTCACCAAATGAGCATTGTGCAAAGTTGCAAGAATTACACAGTCATCGGCATCGGTCAGGAGCGACCGACGTCGGTCAGGAGTCGAGTAGGAGATGCCGACGTCGGTCATGATCGGTCGACGTGGGTCACAGGCAGATAGGCAGGGACCGATGTTGGTCACCTGTGCATCCAGAATGCTATTTCCATGGATAGAACAAAATGTTTGCATGGTAGGATTAAGTGTTAGTCTTAAGTCTGCATCTCTATCTTTAGTAAGACTATTTAGAGCCCTTGATTAGGAGGTGCATCTAATGGCTGTAATTGTATGCTCATGTTTCCTAATATTATATATAGGATTAGATCTTCATAGCTTATTGTAAGGTAATTGGAACAGTACAAGAATTGTATATGTGTATCAATCCAAGTGTTGGAGTTGATTGTAATTGAGTGAGAGAACTCTTGAGGGAAAGAGATCTGTACATTTGAGAGGGGTGTGGAAGAAAAGAAGTTTCTTCAATTGTATTCCTTCTGTAAAGAGTTTAATACAAGTTTTCAGGGTGGTTTCTTGTATCTCTTATTGTTTGCTATTTTCTGATTCTAGTTACTTATCATTCTGGTTCAATTCCATGTTTTATTGCTTTCATATAGTAATCAACTTTGTTGGTTGATCCCCAACAAATGATCTTTTTAATTCTTGCCAAGTTAGGTCTTAACTATTATGTTTTCATCTCTACCTTACATGTTACTAAGAGATCCCTAGGAGCTACATGTACCATGTCATCCTTAGATGATTTTACCAAATACTTGACTACGAATAAAGATAAACTTATTTAGATGAGTATTTTTAAGTCCTCTAAGTCTCATGTCCTAATTGTTAGTCATGAAAAATAAAAGGATTAAAGTAGTAAGGATAAGAAATAGAACAAGAAGGACTAAGAGAAAAATAAGGGTTAGAAAACTTAAGTTGTGTCCAAAGCAACAACTACTAAGACCTCATCTTTAGATGCCAAACCTAAAATGAAGAAGGTCAAATGTGCCTATTGTAAGAGAACTTGGCATGATGAACATAAATGTATGAAGAAATAAATAGACCACTTAAAAAAAATTCTTGAGAGGAATAATATAAGTGTCCCTAATTCCATCACACAAATTTCATCAAATCTAGAGTCCTCTAAGGCAAAATATAGTGGTAAAAGGAAAGGTAAAGCTAAGGCCCTTGTTGTAGTTTCATATTAGCCTTCCACATGGGTGATTAATTCTATTTCTTTGCATCACATGGATTCATCATGTGAATTTTTATCTAGATCCATGTTCTATGCCTTCTATTTTGATATGTGATTATACGTATGTAGAAGTTTATGGGAGAGGATTCGTTGAAGTCAGTGATGAAACATTTGAGAATGTTTTATGTATTTTTTCACTATCAACTAATATTCTATCTATTTATCAGATCACCCACATTGGATTAGGAAAGAGAGTTGAGTTTACCCTAGGTTATGTGATCATTAAGAAGTTGAATAGATATTTTATAAAGGTAAGAAAGCAAATCACCAATCACAGTTATACACTTTCTTTCACTTAACTCCTAGTCACCCCTTTACTACACTAACATGATCTATTTGGTCATCTTAACTATCTCTACTTGAAGCAACTCAATCAAAATCATATGGTTATATCATTTCCTCATGTTCACTTTTCTAATGGTGTTTTCTAGGGTTACATACTTTGTAAACATCCTGAAGAAAAGTATGACAAAGATAACTCATGGAGAGCTACATAGATTTTAGAGCTTATTCACAGTGACATTTATAATCCATTTCCACAGCATTCATTTATTAGGACCAAATATATTCTTACCTTCGTTGATGAATGTTAAAGGTATAATTGGGTGTACTTTCTCAAACAAAATTTTGAAGTTTTTGATCTTTTTAAGGACTTCGAGGCTCTAGTGGAGAAACAGTCAAGGAAAACCATCAAGGTCTTGTGCATAGATAATAATGGAGAGTGTGTTAACCATCATTTTGAGTAGTTATACAATTTATAAGGGATTTATTTATAACATACATTTCCATACATTCCTCAACATAATGGTGTGGAAGAACATAAGAATAGATCCTTGAAGGAAATGGTAAATTATATGATACACTCCAAATCTCTTAGACCTCAATACTAGGCAGAGGCCATTAATTGTGCATCTTACATATGAAACCACATTCCTTATAGATTATTAAAAGGAATCAATCCATTTGAAGCTTGGAAAGATTAGAAACCCATATTAAACACTTCAGAGTGTTTGGATCTCTATCTATGACACATATTCCTAAGTAGAAACATAAGGTAATGGATCCACAAAGTAAGCCTTGAATATTTGTCATGTATCTAGATGGTGTTAAGGGATACATGCTTATTCATCCTACCACACATGAGTTGATCATTTATAGGAGTGTTCATTTTTAGGAGGGTCCTTTAGATTCCACATTTGACACTTTTCCCTCTTCCTTGGACTCACTAGGATTTGGTGACATTTTTGATGATTTAGATCACCCTAAGTAGATTATTGATGATGAGGATTCTTATTCCAGTCTAAATTATGATAATAGAGATATGGATTCACATCTTTCTTCTTGTAGTCACTTTTTATAGGTTGAGAAATCTCCTCCTAACTCTCAAAATTTAGGCCCTTTGTGGGCTAGATAGACACTATAAAGTGCAAGTGATTGGGTTAAGGATCCATCAGATACTAGATAGACATACTCATAATTATATGGTGTTCCACATGTCTTCATTGCCATTGATTCTAATCCATAGTTATTTTTTCAGGATTATGTCATTCTTGATTTGGATACAACCATGCATGAGGAGAATAATTCCTCAATTAGGAACCACACCTAGGATTTGGTTCCGCTTCTTAAGGGAAGGAAGATTGTTCAATGTATATGGATCTATCAAACAAAATTTGCAAAATATAGGTTAGTGGATAAGTTCAAAGCATAGATTCTAGAAAAGGGTTATTCACAAGTTCTTGACATTGACTACACTGAGACCTTTACACTAGTTACAAATATGAAATCTATTTGACTCACTCTTATAATTATTATAGCTCATCATTGGGATGTTCATCAGATGGATGTGAAGAGTGCATCTCTTCAAAGAGACCTTGAGGAGGAAATATATATGGAATAACCACAAGGTTTTGTGAAATATTCTTCCTTAGTTTTTAGACTTCAAAAATCTTCTATGGCCTCAAACAGGCCCTCAGGGTTGGTATTCCAAGATGGATTCCTTATTCCTTATATTTGGGTGCAGTAGATACCATTTTTATCTGAATGTCTACATTTTATGGTAGGATGATTCACTCATATTTATGGTTTTGTATGTTGGTGACTTATTGAGAACATGGATTTCTTCATCCTCCATTTCAACAATAAAAATTACTTTGTAAGATAGATTTTCCTTGACTGACATAGGTTTGTTGTACTAATTCCTTGGTATTGAGATTTCATAGTCTAACTTAGGTATCACCATTACACAATCCAAGTATGCTCTCTATTTTATCGCATAATTCCACATGGATGACTATAAGACAACTCTAAATCCCTTTATTTATGGAGTCAAACTTAAGGCTAAGTGTTCTTCTCCATTAGTTGATGCTACTTTATATCAATGTTTTGTTAACAAGCTCATCTATCTGACTCATACTAGAATTGATATTTCATATGTAGTGTGCATGGTCTCTAGGTTTATCTAGACCCCACATGACTTGCACTAGAAAGCAACCAAGTAGATTCTTCACTACATTTAAGGTACTCATAGTTTTAGGATTCACTATGGAGTATGAATTGATGTTGACTTGATTGGGTACAAATTTAGATTGGGCTAGCAATATTCAACAATGCAATTCTACTTCATGATATAGTTTCTCACTTGGTTCATGTCCAATTAGTTGGTCTAAAAAAAAATAGAATGTTATTGCTTTATCATATATAGAGGCTAGATATAGAGGATTTATCAATGCTACTATAGAGGCTATTTGGATTCAAGGGATTCTTACTAAGTTTGGTATATATTTTAGACAACCCACAATCATCTTCTACAGTAACCAAAGCACCATCTATATCTATATGAATCTAGTCCAACATCAATGGACCAAGCACATCAAGATTCATATGCACTTCATATGGGAGCTCATTCATGGATAGGTCATTGATCTCAAATTTTTCTAGACTACAGATCAAATAGATGATATCTTCACCAAGCCCTTCACCAAGAGCAAGTATCTTCACTTGCGAGCTCTTATTGGGGTATGGACAACTTTAACATCATCTTTTGGGGGAGATTTCTAGTCCTAAATTCTTCTCTCTACTTCTAGGAGGGCACTTATCTCTATTATTATGGATGGATTTTCTATATTCTTGGGTACCTAATCAGGCATTCCTTTCGGGACTCAATTCTCATACCCACCTAAGCTACTCTTAAGGGGGAGTGTTACTGTAGGTTTTTAAATCCATTTTATAGTTTTTTTACATATATATTTAGTTTTCTTAGGTGCAATATTGAAGTCATTAGGTGTAATAATGAGTTTATTAAGTTGCATATGCACATGTCTAATTTATAGTCAAATTGGTTGGTGTGAATGCACTTGACATTTACCAGCCAATGTTGTCATCTTACACATGATGATCACTATTCATTTAAAAACTATCTTATATTCATATTACTAAATGTAGGTAACTTTATGCCTCTCCTCTACCTATTTATGTACCTATCTTCAAATCTATTTTCATTGATTCTATTTACAAGTTGTTATTCTGATTATATTTGGTTCTTCTTTTGCTACAAGTCTTTTTATTTTTACATGTTAAGAGTCTAGTGAGTTAGAATCTCACCAGTTCTCAATCATGGCCCATTCTAACAGATCATGGTTCATTCTAACAAAATTAAAATTATTTTTTCTCAAAACCTAGTGAAAAACATATTAAATCCCTAAAAGGTTGGAACCCTAAGGAAAACCTAGAGTTAGACATTGTTTGAACTATAAATAGGTTCAACAAATGTTTTATCTTGAATTGAATTAGTATTGAAATTAACCATAATTGAGATAAATGGAATAGAGTAATGTATGGTGTTGTAAATGCACTTTTAAACAATAAACTCAAATTAAAATATTAAAATAAATAAAATGAAATAATGACAAGCAAGGCTAAACTATGCAACTAAAGAATGTAATTATATTTTTGATCTATTTAATTGACTATGCTGACTGAAATAATGCAAAAATAGGAAAATAATATTGAACCTAAAATCTCCCCATAAGATAGATATAAGCTCACACAAAGACATGAATGTTGGATATGACATAATCCTTGGTTATTGTTATCCTTGTCTTTCAATTTTATCTTTTCGTAGGATAGGAATTGAGGACATACTCACATACAACCATGGAAAATAAGCTTGTGTGAATTGATTTTTGTCTTTGGAGATGCATGGGAGATCTACGAATAACTTCTTGAGGTTGAAAACTCTAGTATGACATACAATGATTGAATGACATGTAAACATAAAACAAAGGAGTGTAATTATGTTAAGCTAACCTCAATCACCCCCATAATGACTAAACACTATCTAAATATCCAATATTCCAAAGAGGAAAATCAAGACCATTATTATTCTCACACTTAAGTGTTTCATGTAATTATGCTCCTTTGACTATATGAATGCATCTATAATCGATTTGAATACTTGATCATACATGACTAGGACTGCATACAACTGGTTTGAAACTTGGTTGAGGACTGCTTGAGGTGCTTAGAACCTAAATTGGAAGGGAACTTTTGCTCAATGCACACTTGTATTGAGAATATTTTGAATTGAAATCTCCCTTTTTTATAATAAGTGACTTAAATGTGCTTTTATACCAATCTCAATAGGAAGAGTACATGCTAGGAAGCCTAAAATATAGGGATGATGACCTTAAGGAGGGTTTAATTCCAAAATATAACTATTGTAAGGAAAATAACATGAATTCTAGGTGTACAAACATGTATGCTCACCATTATTGTCCCTTTTCAACATTCATGTTTAAAAGGGAAGAGAGCTAAACTTTGGATGTGGACTAAATTATATAGATGCATAATGGTGTTTTTAGTGATCTTAATATTTATATATGTGATGGATAATAGTTTTAGGATAAAATAGGTTCTCTTTTAGGGTTAAGATAGGGTGAAGTAGAAAAATAGGTATTAATTAAGTGCACAAGTTAATTAAGGATAAAAATGAGTAAAATAGACATGATCAAGTGTTTGTGACCAAATTCAGGTTACTACATAGACCAACATGAAAGATAGTCTCTTTAATCCTAAGAAAAATACAAAGATTTACTCTGAATAATATATATAATAAAATCATGGAGTTAATAATTGTCATTATTTGATATCTACCACTAGAAGTGATAATATCATATTTTTCCATCTACATATTATAGGTATAAATAACTAAGGGTATTAAATAAGTCATAGAAAAAATGTACTTCAGAGGTATCCTTAGTGCTATGGGGTTATTTAATGTGACCCATGTATTGGGAGGGGTATTAAAATTTGAGGATTAGGTAGTAGAAAAGAAAAAATAGGGAAGTTATTTAATACCTTACACACACATATTATATTAGATAGTTTAATTAAGTGAATTCATTGTGATAGGGGATCGATTAGCCCATTTACGTGTCTATTAAATTTGTCAAGTAATTAGTTTAATCAGGTACAAATTTCAGTTTAATTGAGCCTCTCAAACCCAATTTAAATAACCTAACAAATGTTGGGGCTTAAGTAGCATCAATTGTGCCCAAGTAATTGACCTAATCAATTAATTGATTCAATCAGGTACATAATTGAAAGAAATTTTAAGCTAATACAATTGCATACCCTTTGTATCCTCACAAAAAATTAATAATATTTTACCAAATTCATACACACCTTTAGATCAATTTACGATTTCTTCTATACTCCCAAATTCTACCAAAATAAAAACGCTACAATTATATACAATCAAATAATTATACAATAAAAAAATATAATAATAAATACCTAATATAAAAATTTAAAAAATAATATAAACATCCATGAAAGCATAATAAAAAATATAATTTTATCAAATTTGAACATTGAAAATGTATAATATTTTCAATCCCTTAAAACCTATTGTAGACCCTCAAATTTCAAAATCAGTAGCATGCAAAATGCTAAAGTATACAAAATGAAATGCTTGGTCTACCTTGCACCTCTGTTATGTGCCTTAGATTTGATCTTCTCCAAACACAACAAACCATTTCAAAATTCTCTGTCACTACCAAACAATTATTCAATTTCCAAACAACTTTTCATGAATGGTCCATAACCATTCCCACTTGATCAAAAGGAAAAGCAAGTTTTTAAGGCATCTCCAAGTTAAATATTTATTTTTAATTGATTTAATATATATTGATCAAATTTTTTAATTTAAAGTTTCAATCTTATTATTTAGGTTAATTGTGAACTTAAAGTTGTCAAATCATGTATATTATAATTTTTTAAAAAATTAATCACATCTTCTATGATGGTGGTGTTTTTAAATATTTTTTAAACTAAATTTATTTGTAGGACATAAAAGATGTACATAATATTTTAAAAAATAAATTTGTCAACATGAATGTCAAGTTGAGTCATATATTTTTTTGACGTTATCGTTTTTACTAATGTCTCACTTTATACTTTATACATTTTTATTTTACTTGAAATATTACAAGATGTTTGGGTCTATTTAAATCTCTTTGTTTGATTGTCAGTTTTTATCGTTATTTTATGTTATTTATATTTTTTAATCTCAAACCTATTAATATATTCTGAAATATTATTACATAATTAATTTTTTAATACTATTTTCATCTTTTTTGTTAAAAATCTACCTTTGGTCAATTTAAATTATTGTGAATAAGTTTTTGCATTTTTCCATTTTATGTCATTAGTGGGTTTTCTTAGTTATTAGATTTATCTTAATAAACATCATTTTCTATGCATCAAGGTCTTTTGAAAACATCATTAATAAATTTAACGATATAAAAATCTAAAAATAAATTATTTATTTACTCCATTACAACTTCAAGATGTTCCTATAAATTTTATAGTAACCCAAAAAATACTTATTATGATTACAACAAATTAATCACACATAAAAAAATATATTTATGAAAAATTTAAAACACATTTAAAACACATTTATAACATATTTAAGATATATGTATTATATATATGACACTTTTACAACATATTTGATTATACTATTTTTACATTAACTTTATAATGTTCTATTATATTGAAATTATAATATGGAAAAAAATATTATGTCAACATTATTTTTATCACACTTGTTAAAAAAAATTGAAGTTAGAATTATGATTTACACAAAATTTTTGTAAAATAAAAAATAAGAAAAAAGTATGTATGACTTGTATTAGCATTAAATCACATGAATTGTAGTAGCGATATTTCCATATAACATTTTTTTTTTGGGGGTATATTATGTGACAAAAGAAACATTCTAAGAACTTTATAATTATAATATTATGTGAGAATTTTTACAAAAGTGTTATTTTATATAAAAACATTATATTCTTTGAGTTTATACCAAAAAAGTTATGTGAGATGCGTTTATACAACACTAGTATTTTTGAATCTTTAAAATGATGGTGGCATATTTGTTTGGAAGTGGTTTTATGTAAAAATTTGTATAAAATTATAATTATAATTATTTATATATTTAAATTTATATATATATATATATATATTTTGATGAATATTTAATATTAATTGAGAGTTTGTATATCATTATGTGATAATTTTTATAAAATAAATATTTTTGAATATTATATTTTGTAAAAATATATGATGAGATTTATTTATTTTTTAAAATTTAATTCAATTAAAATTATGATTAGAAATTTATAATATAACAAAGTATTTTATGTGCATCCACTTAATTTGATTCACCAATACTACTATTTCATTGTTAGTGTATTTTTTATATACATTTATTTTGGATTTGGGATATTTATATTTTCTTATATTAATAATTAATTTTTTTAAATAAAAAGGGCATATAAGTGTTCAAAACACTACGCTAATCTTGTAAAATAATAATATATGTAAAATTTAATTAAATACAATAATTTTAGTAAATTAGACCTGCATATGTGTTGAATTGAAATGTGTATTTTTAGAAATTGATAAGTTGAATAGGGAAATAGGGGTAAAGAGAGATACATGAATATGAATTACTTGAGTTTTAGAAAGCAATTGATATGTTAGAAATTATAATCTAGAAAAGTGCAAAATACATTCTAGAAGATTGTGTTTTCTGATGATGACACTTTCAGGTAGCCATGGGAAGGGTCAACTAGTTTCAACCACCACCAAAAGTGACAGTGCTAGCCAAATGTGGAACCCTGATACAAATATGGCTTTATGACTCCACAAGGTCTGAAAAGTTTTGGTTTCCCTTCTTAGTAGCATAAATTTGGAAATGTGTCTTCAATAAGAAAAATGAATGTGCAAAGTCATTTGAATCTCTTCTACTTTGATGTAACCCTAATTTGACACAATATCACAAGACTAAATATAATGTGCTTGAGGATTTCAACTTCATATCCCAAACATTTAGAATTTAGGCTCATGTAGTTCTATGCGTGTGAGTGACCCAGTCTAAGTGAGAGAAATGACTTCACCTTCTCTCCTTAAGACAATAATAAATATATGTTCTCCTTAATGCAAACTTATAAGGTATAAGTATGTAGCGACAAAACTTTAATAAAGGATGAAGGTAAAATATGCTCAATGTGAAGGCTCCTTGACAAGTGTGTAGAAGATGTGATCAATGTAGTTTGTGATTAGGAGATGATAAATAGAGTAGGCTACATGTGTATATATAAGATCATTTGAATTTAAAATTAGACACACTCATGGACATGCAGACCAAGAAAAAGAGTGAAAGTTGATAATCAACACATGAAAAATTAGCCCATGTTGGCACAATGGACCCATAAGGAACTTGACCGCTTTTAGCCACCACCAAAAATGATCAAACTACTTTTGTCCTACATCAAAAATGGTCAACTTTGAACAAGACCATATAACAAAGATCAAGCTAAACTGAAGGATGATTGGACATATCCTAAATTAGATAATTGATAGATTTGAATGTGTTTATGGGAAACACAGATGATGCAAGAATATGAAGGGTCAAATATGAAAGGATGGTGTACCAAAAAGATCCAAAAGTAGGCAAATGAACCAAATGTACCAAGGCATGAAAAATATGTCATAATTACATGAATTGTAAAAAAAAGGTGTCTATGTAATGGCCCACTTTGAAGTGCTTTTGTGCATGTGCACATCAAAGTAAAAAAAAATCACATTATTGAAAATTACCTAAGAGGGATTGAAGATGAACTCTATGTATCTAGAAATGAATTACCCATGCTCCAATGTCAACAACATAATGTACTTGAAAGTAAATGAGAATGACAACGAGTAGATCAATGTCATGGTAAAATAAGAATAAATGTAATAAAATAAAATAAATAAAACTAAAAATAAGTAAAGGAATAAAATACACCTGGTGGTATGTGAACCATTTTGTAACTCTTCAAACTATGAAACTAAAAATTAGAAATTGAAATTGAAAATTGTTCTTCAATTCATTGAAAATTTTGGATCCTACTAAACCATGCACTAAGGCAAAACTCTACTTCTTTTCCAAAGAAGGAGATAATATAGTTCAACTAGTTCAACTTGGAATCTGTAACCGAAGATATAATAAGCTAGATAGATGTTCTCATTTAATTTGGAGGATGTTCCTACAAATCACTCATCTCAAAAAAAAGAACCATGTGTACCATGTGTAATATAGATAAAATCATAAAGTCATAATGATAAATTAATCTCATACACAACATGGGAAGTATAATAATATAGAAGATGTGATCATATAAGCACAATATGTAACCCATAACCCAATGCTAATATGTTTTTTTAGAAGCATGGAAAGTAAGGGTGTAAAAAGAGAAGGGAGGGGAAAGGGATATGCCCTGATGGTACCCCATAAATAGGATACATGATATGCCTAAATATATCCACATGCCCTAATATGGACAAGATATAATAATAAAGTACCCAACATAGTAACCATAATGTGACCAAGATCTATGAAGGATGTCGGTCAAAAGCTAATCTTGATAAAATAAATGTAGGCTCAATAGACACATGGATGATTTATGCCCCTAATGGAAATATATAGGTGATAAGCTCAAATAATGAAAGGGACAAGTGATATGCCCTAATGTAATTTTGAAGAGGGAAAAGTGATTTTTCTCAATGTAAAAATGTACCCCTAGGAGGGTAAGATATATCAATGAAGCAAACAATAATAGTATGCCAAAAATATTAGTGTGAATGATATATATCATGGCACCAACCATATTAGATCACATAGTATAGTACTTTAATATAACCACATGCAATCATGTAATCACATAGAGAATATGTAACTATCAAGCAATATGAACAACTAATAATAAATCACACATACATGACACAACATGATGGCTAGAGGATCCTCTGTGGATAAAACAAGACAATACATGATAAGAAACACATGCAAGCACACACACATTTAATAAATCATTATACACACAAGAGAACACACAATGTAGCCATGTATCAATCATATGAAACAACACATTGTATCCATGTAATAAAGCATAATAGATGTAAGCTAGAGCAAGTTTTGTATAAGTAATTATATAAAGATTTATATGATAATATAAATTATAGGAAGGATACTACTGTAAACCCATTGAAAAATATTATCTAGTATAGGTAATCCCCCATTTTAAGAATGGCCCCATGTATAGGCATAATAAATCCATATATATTCTATAAATCCATGATCATGCATAACCTATATATCTTACATCCAAAAAAAATAAAAATAAAAAATGAAGAGCATGTGTATAACAATAGATATGTAAACCTCTACAATAGGTAGATAAACATGATATGTAACCATGTGTAACTATGTAACCCCAAAGATAAAGGAAACTATTTTTTTTTTTATATTACCCATTTTTAAAATTTTGTGATTTAGAATAATCTTGCCCCATATGTTGGAAATCTATGACCAATTTAAGCATAATAATGATGTGTCAAAATATAGACAAAATATAATCCAATGAAAGTATCCAAGTATAATTCCACCTATAGATGTATGATGTGTTGATGTAGAACCTAAGCCTACATAGCTCCATACCCATATCTTGGCCCTGATTTCCTGATTTGATTCCTTTGTCTAACCTCTAATATTTTTTTATCTTATAGGAACTTGATTCTCATTAAAATTACTGAACAATATCTCACCTCACTATACTCATAAAACTTATTTAATGCATCACCATCCCCTTCATGCACACTTTTCATAACCTTATTCTCTTTGCTGGGTTCACACTTGTTCACTCCCTATATGTTCATCAACCTAAAAGCTTCATGCATGGTCCCAGAGCTATTTTATTCATAAATGTCTCGTGTCCTTACTTATTATGCATTATATCTCCCTTGAATCATCCAATCATTATACCCATATATCCAAGCTATAAGTCTCTAATAATATGTACTTTCCTTTTTAAGGCCACTTGGCTTATAGGCCTCCAAATATAAAAAGCTCCTTGGTTAGAATAGAATAAAAAGTTTTATGAAAAAATAAAATCAATTTTAGACACCATTTATCTTTTTATATATTCTCCTAAAATTTTAAGTGCCAACTCTCAGTGTAGACTACTTAACTCAACTAGTTTCTTTGCCAATTAGGATTTTTAGTCCAGTATAATGACCCAATCATGAAAAATGTATTATATGATCATGAACCACTATAAAACCTTTTAAATACACTATTAATATTATATACATAGTTTATTAAAAAAAATTATAATTTTTAAAGGGTCAGAATTTAAATTATTCAAATTTCCATTTGCAAACCCTAGTTCTAGTTTGCACAGGCCTGTGTAAGGCCGATGGCAAACAAAATGAGATTAAAAGAGTTTTGTGCCACTTCAAAAACTCAAACCACCTAGAAAAATTCTATATTATCTTTATCCATATTTTCCAATTTCTATAAATCTAATATCCACACTCATTTGGCTCCAACAAGCAAAAACATAGAGTTCTGAGTATGCATAAAGGACTGTGTAGACCAAGGGTTCCAAAAATGGATTTATTTATGTTTTTGAAAACTTAAATGACTTATACCACATGTAATGTGTTTTAATCAACCTTATTTATCTTATCCAATAATTAATTCCTCTAGATAAAACAAATGAGCCTCCAATAAACTAATTTGTAGACCTCTGAGTCTAGTTACATGACTGTGTTATTAAAATTCAAGGTTTTGAGTTGAATATTAGTTTTCAAAGTGCATTGAATATTATTTAGGGTATATAATACCACCTTATATTATCCTCTCCCATTATTTTCAATCTTGGATTTATTTTTTTATACTTTATAATAAGCAATTTATAAAATTCTGATATCTTCTTCATTGACTGAGATAAAACAAGGTCCTCTTAATAATGTATGTGAAGGTTATTTTATATATTTCATTTATAATGGATACCTAATAATTAAAAATAATAAATATTATTAGGTAAAAACTCCCAACTATTTATAAGATGCTTCACTAATGAGGATCACATAAACAACCATCCAAAAGACCACTTACTAGTTATCTTTTACCGTGTAAGGGCAAAGTTGTAACTTATTCCACTATAATTTGTATAAAAATTTATAACCCTATAATATATAAATAAATAATGATATAATAATAATTTCTGCATTAAATTGAAACATAGTTAATTCATTAAATAACAAAACATCTTCACTTTCTATTCATTCACTCGTTCATTGATTAACACCACACAATATACATTCACAAATATGGTAAAACAAAGTTATTGATACATTCTTGGTATTTTATTTTTCCAACTCTATTTCCTTCATGGTTATTTCCCCCTCTATACTATCACACTTTCTCTTCAACATGCATTATAAAATCTATATAATGCCAATCTTTCAACAAACTCCTCATTTCTTGCTAACTCCAAGTATGGAGGATAGTTACATTTTCTTGAATCTCGAATTAAATTCTCTTCATAGTACCTTATAATACATTACAAAATCATTTCACAAAATTAGATCTCACATAACACCTCAAAATGCCTCACAATACCAATTCATAAATTCAAATATTTAAATCCTGCATTTTGGTGGGAAACTTAATAGGGACAAATAACACATTAACCTAAGACTCCTACTAACTAAAAAACCTCCTAGAGGATCCTATGAGACCTCTCACACCTAAAACAAACCAAAAATAGATCAAATGTATCTTTTAAACATACTAACACTTTAATTCACATACTGATGCTCTGCATCATACTCCCTAGGTGGGGAAAATTTTGAGCTCTTACTCAGGTTACATTTGTCAAACTTTCTTCTTCACTTTCCAATTAGTAATCTAATGATATGCTAATATCCTCTAGCTACTTCTCTTCTCTCTCCTTAGTTTCTCCTTGTGTTTTTGATTTCTTCCCTTGCTTTATCTCTTTTCTAACTCATCTTCTACATCAATGGAGTATAGAAGTCTCTGTAATTCTTTATCTTCTTCATCATCTAATCCTTATAACTCTAATTCAACTTCATTATACTCTTCTTTATTATCATAATCTTCTTCCAAAGTCCAATTTTTAGTCATCTCTCTTGATTTTGCTTGATGACTACTTCGTTTTACACTTGGATTAGCTTGTTTGTCTTTTTGATTGCTTTTTGGGCTAGTTTTCAAACTTAGTTTGTTATCTCCTTGATTTCTCATTGCATATCTCATATTAATCTTGTCTTGGATCATCTTTGGATTGATATTGTCCATATTCAAACCTATTTTCATCTTAATTGATCTCTTTTTCACCTCTATGTCTTCTTTCTTAAGTAGTTCATGTAACTTCAAGTCTGCCTCTTCAACATCAAAGCCTTGAATTTTTTCAACATCAATAAACCTCACATTTTGATATGCACTTAATTGCTATAAAAAATTCCTTTGGAGGATTAAAATAGTTCATCTAGAATTATTACTTATTCTCTTAATGTGATATCATCCATATATTTACTTTCTTCATCATGCTTAGGAATAGTTTGTCTTATTTCCTCTCCTTTTTATGCTTCAAACCTGATCTGTACCTCATCAATTGTGTGGACTGATTTCACACCTCTAACATCACTAAAATATTCTTCTAGATTTTTTTCTACATCAGCATACGTATCTATCACTTTCTCTCATCTTGAGAGGTCTTCACAAGCTTCATCAAAGAGGTAAATATCCTCTTGTTCAATTGTCTTCTTTCCCATTATTATTACCTCATCAAAATAGTCATATTCATAAGTCCATTTAGATCTTTCTCCTTGCTGCATATTAGTGATTTCAAGCATGCTCTTTTATGCTTCATCTTCTCTTGCAAATATCTCAGTCAATGGTTCACTACTATCATCATTCAAAACATCACAACCAATTTAATTATGTTTAATTGTCTTTGCTCTCTCTTGAAGCATATCTTCATCACCATGGCTTGTAACATCATTATTTTCTACCTCTTTCTTGCCTTTGACTATCCATACCTTTCTTGTTTTGTATTTGGAATACTTTGGACTACATTTATCTACTTGTTTGGTCTGAATTCTTCTTGCCTCATTAGTCTTATGATATTCATCCAAGTTGAATCCTCACTTATTATTTAAGTCTTGTATCTATCCTCTACTTATCTATTTATCATAAACAAATTCTTGATTGGGATTTGTAAGCTTCATCTCAACATCTGGTCTTTGGATCCATTTAGGTATCTTATATCCATGGTCTATTTCCAAGGTTGAGATCTCTAACTTATTCTTCTCTTACTCCACATGTGTATCTACATCCATTCTCTTGGAAGCATAGGTATATCAATGTTTGAAATCCAGCTTGTCCTCTTAAGAACCTATTACTTGGATGTAGTCTTCTATATGGTTTATTTCCTTTCAAGCTTCTTCTCATATACATGATTAGAATCAAAATTTTAACTTCTAATTACCTCATCAATAATTTTATGGATAATCATGCTTCTTTCCAAAACTTCATTATTTTCAATCACCTTTTTTTGATATGCTTTCTTTTCATCTTCTGCAACTTCCTCCAAGGCATCATATAATTCTAGTTCATCTTCTATTTATTTACTTGCTTGATGAATGACCTTGTCATTATCTTCTTCTTCATGAGCTATCACAAGCTTTCTCATTATTTATTTATTTATTTTACTTTATGGGTACTTCACTTGACCCATTTCTTGCTAACTTCAAAGTTTTATTCTTGAGCTCTTTCATACTATTCTTCATACCTGCATACACAAACTTAAACACAACATTAGAGCATAAAACAAGAGGCCAAAATGTCTCCATGAGTGCCTCCTACATGGACACTCTCTTCTTCCTTTTTATCTCTTTCTCAAGTGATTATTTTGGCACTTATTTCTTATCTTTTCTCAAGGCAATCACCCTTTGCCTCTACATGAGTAGCCTTATATGCCACTTAACCTTCCTTTTTAAGGTCCAACTAAGCCCTTGGCTTTCTTCTTTCTACATGTACTTCACCATGATCACTATTATCTCCATGATTTACTCTAACTCATTTCTTATCTTCTCTATCTATTTTTATATTTTCATCTCTTTCCTGTTTGGTCTTCTTTGACCTTTTTTTCTTTGTAGTATTTTATCCCAACCAAGTCCTACAGATTCTCTATCTATTCTATCTTCATCTTACCTTCTCTTTGCTCTTTAGGCCTTACTTGGAAATTTCTCTCTCAGCAAGTTTGCCTACTTTCCTCTTATGACCTAGCTTAGGTCTTCTTATCTCTTACAAGCCTTAATGGGATTTACCTACACTTACTCTAACTTACAAGACTCTTCTCTACTTTACACATTCTTTATATAACATAATCATGAATAAGAGACAAAATGTCAAACAAAATTTAGTAAACTAGGTACATTTTCTTGCTTGTATGTTGTATATATTCTTTTCCAACATAATTATTCTTGATCTAATACCATTTGATGTAGAACCTAGGCCTACATAGCTCCATAACCATACCTTGGCCCTAATTTCTTGATTTAATTCCTTTGTCCAACCTCTGATATTTAATTATTTTTCAAGACCTTGCTTATCATTGGACTTATTGAAAAATCTCTCACTTCACTAGAATCATAAGCCTTCTTGAATGAATAGCCATCCCCTTCATGCATACTTTTTATAATCTTATTCTCTTTGAGGGGTTCAAACTTGTTCACTCCCTATATGTTCATAGACCTAAAAACATCATGCATGGTCCCTAGATCTTGTATTCATAAATGTATCATGTGTCCTTCCTTATTATGTATTATATCCCCCTTGAATCATCTAATTATTATACCTAATCTCCAAGCTAGAAGTCTCTAACAATATGTACTTTCCTTTTTAAGGCCACTTGGCTTGTAACCATCCAAACACACAAAGCTCCTTGGTTAGAACATAATACAAAGTTTCATGACAAAATAAATCCCATTTTAGACACCCTTTATCTTTTTATAGATTCTCATAAAATTTCAAGTTTCAACTCTCAGTGTATACCACTTAACTCAACTAGTTTCTTTGCTAATTAGGCCTCTTTAGGTCTTGTATAATGACCCATGCATGAAAACCATATTGTACAGTCATGAACCACTCTAAAACATTTTCAATCCTATATTAATATTCTCTACATAGTTGATTACAAAGTTTTATAATTTTTAAAGGTTATAATTTAAATTATTCAAATTTCCATTTGCAAACCCTAGTTCTAGTTCGCACAGGCCTGTGTAAGGCTGAGGGCAAACAAAATGAGATTAAAAGAGGTTTAGGTCACTTAAAAAAATAAAAATGCCCAAAAATGTTTTGTATTTCATTTTTCCACCTTCTCCAATTGATGTAAATCTATGATCCACCCTCATTTGGCTCCAAAAATCAAAAACACAAAGTTTTGAGTATGCATAAAGGATTGTGTAGACCGAGGGTTCCAAAAATGGGTTTATTTGTGTTTTTGACAACTTAAAATACTTATACCAACTATAATGGGTTTGACCCAACCTTATTTAACTTCTCCAATAATTACCTTCTCTAGATCAAACACAATGAGACTTTAATAAACTAATTTGCAGACCCCTCAGTCTAGTTACAGGACTATGATAGTAACATTCAAGGTTTTGAGTTGAATCTTAGTTTTATAAGTGCACTAATGATTACTAATGGTATGTATTACCTTATATTATCCTCTCCCATTATTTTTAATCTTGGATTCATTATTTTAGAGTCTATAACCTGCAATATATAGAATTTTGATATCTTCTTCACTGACTGAGACAAAACAGGGTCCTCTTAATATTGTATGTGAAGGTTATTTATATCTTGCATTTACAATGGATAAATGAGAATTTGAACGACTAAATATTATCAATTAAAAACTCTTAACTATTGATAATATGCCCCACTAATGAGTAACATAGAAACAACCTTCCAAAAGACCACTTACTACTTATCTTTGATTGTGTAAGGGCAGAGTTGCAACTTCTTCCAATGTAATTTATATAACAACTTATAACCCCATAATTTATCAATAAATAAATATAGAATATTCCTTATTTCATGCAATTTAAACATAGGGAATTCTTGAAATAACAAAACATCTTCCCTTTCTATTCATTCACTCATTCATTAATCAACACCACATAATACATTCACAAATATTGTAAAACATAGTTATTAATACATTCTTGGTACTTGATTTTTCCAACTCTGTTTCCTTTGTGGTTATTCTCTCCTCTCTACTACTATAATTTTTATTCAACATGCATTATAACATATATATCACACCAGTCATTTCATAAACTCTTCATTTCTTGCTAACTCCAAGCATGAAGGGCAATTACACTTTATTACATCTTAAATTACATTCTCTTTGCCATGAGTTTGGAAATGACAAACATCCACACACCTTCCTAGGACCTTATAAGACATTAAAAAATCATTTCACAACATTAGATCTCACATAACACCGTAAAATGCCTCACAAGACCAATTCACAAACTCAAAATTTTAAATCCTACATTTTGGCAGGAAACTTAATAGGGACAAATAACACACTAACCTAAGACTCCTACTGACTCCAAAACCTCCTAGGGGATCCTATGAGACCCCTCATATCTAGCACAAAATAAAAATAGATCAAATGTACCTTTTAAACATACTAACACTTCAATTCACATAGTGATGCTCTACATCATGGAAATGCAAGGAAATACAAAAACTATATGGATCATGTCAAAGAAAAGATTTAAGGACACGTGGTGAAAAAAATGATAGCAAATAAAAGTCAAACATGCATATGCAAAGCAAAAATAAGTGTACAAAATGTCAAGAAATTAAACTCCTAGGAGGAATAATAATTAAAAACAACAACCAAATCTAAGTGGTGAATGAAAACTATAAAAAATCATTAAGTCAAAGAAAATGACGAGTCACAAAAATAAAATTCAAATAATAAAAATAAAATGACACCACCATGTCCCCAAAACTAGTTGTAAAACTATGATGAAGTATTGAAGCCTGAAATTAGGATAGCCAAGCTAACTATTAATACCATCAAGTCCTGAAGGGTCATTAAAATATATACATCTGAAACTAATTATCTTTTGTACTATAATAACTAGGAAATAAATATAGTAAATGATCCATGTCAACAATGGTGTCTTTGATGCATTGATATGTACCATTGTGTTAATTTTCCCTAGAAATGTATTAAAAAATGATTTTTTATTTTTTATTTTAATTTAATATTGATGCATTTTATTATTAGGTACCCATTTTATTTTTGAGAAGTAATAAAATTGACTTTGGGATGTTTCAATATATTTTCAAATATTCTATCTTGTTGATTTAAAACCATGTAACCCTTAAATTAAAATGAAACACTCTCATGTATACTATCAAGGGTTTATTTCATGTCTTATAGCCACTCCTAGTATAGTGTTCTACAATATCATAGTATAAATCACAATAAATTATATATAAAATGTTTGTAGACCAATAGTGATAGGTGTCATAATATGACCCAATGGTGTAGGCATATAATTAAGTAGAGATAGAGATATTTAAGCTATATCATATGAATCATATCTAAGTTCTGTTGACCAATTTTAACTCCTAAGTCAAAAAGGTCAACCCCCTATAGATTGAAACTTTTATAGGGATATTAAAACTTGTATGTGTCATTACAAATGTCTTATCATTGTCTTGAAAGGTCTTCATGTGGTCATACTTATTCTAGTTTAGTATTGCCCAAGGTTTAGCCTTATATAACTTGTCTAGTCCTAGAGGTTATTTATAAGTCTTGGTGTTTCCAAGGGTGGTCAAAGTTGTGACATGTTTCAAAGGCATTAAAAATGAGTATTAATGAATTTTTAGGGTTATATTATCATATGTTAGCATATCATTTTGTCCTTATGTGTTAAAAGGTCATTTTACCACCTTTTTGGCTTATTTTGTGGAATTATAAATCCTTCATTCAATTTCAAATGTTTAAATAAGGTCCACAAACATACTTGATGTTAGAAGATGTTCATGAATATTTAGAGACTGAAAAACTTGTAGGTTCAATGTCTAAAATGGGAAATATGCCACTTTACAAGAACTTTTGGGCACTTGTACAACCTCGGAGGATAATTTGTTAGTTGGAAATAGTTTTAGAGTTCTTATTGGGATCCATAAGATCATTTTGAGGTTTAGGACCAAATTTTAGGTTGTAAAAATACTTTAGGTATTCTTTCTCCTCCATCACTACCTTGACAAGCTTAAAAAGGCAGATTTGAAGTGAATGGCATGACAAAGATAGAGAGAGAGTTAGGAGATGAAACTTTGGAAATTATTAGGGGTCCTAATAATATTTAAATTAGTGGTATTTTTTTTCATATTCATGGACCCTTATTTATGGACAATCGCTAAGAGTGATAACAGGTCATTATGCCTTATCTATCCAAGCAGGGTCTAATCATGCATCTATTTATCCACTTAAGAATTTGATGGAGAGAGATGGTTTTGAGGGATGTTTTTAGAGGTAAAAGATATAATTTTTTTATTGGTTTCCTTAGTTATATTATCTCCATGAAGTGTCTTTAATGAGGAGGAAAAATGTCTCAAGTACAAGGTGTTCAATCACTCTTATTGAAAGTGTTCTATTTTGTTTTCATGGTGGTCATTCTCAGAGATTCCTATGTGTTTCATCATTAATGGAAGACCCATAATATTCATATAGTTTAGGTGTTACTTTTTTGATATGTCATTCTTGTCCATGGTCTTCAAGTTCTTAATCTTTAGGAATATTGTCAATGTGCATACAATTCTCTATACATTTGATAGCCAATTTTGTCTAGGTATCAATGATAAATCATGGTAGAAGGCATCAAGACACAATTATAGAACCAAAATAATATAACCTTGTGAAAGACTCTAATACCTAACACATAGATGTTATACACAAACTGACTGTGCATACAGTTCGTATAATTAGTTCAAAATTTGAAATAGTGCAATGCTTGGTCATAAAGTCTAAAATATACTAATAGAGTGACAAAGAAGTGAGATAGGGATGATAGTTCAAAGAGTGAAGGTGTCTTAAATAGTTAAAAGGACTGGATCTCAATAATAATGCCTATAGGCAGGGGTAAACCTACAAGCAGAGTCTGTAATGAGTAAAGACACTTCAAAGAGTGAAGATGTCTATGGATTGAGAGAGGAACCAAGTGAATGTTTGATTTTGTCACCGGTTCCACTACCTATAGTTCCAAATGGCACCTTAAGCTAATTCAAAACAATAACTAGATGCTCATAACTCCCAAATAAAGCACCACCTACATCCAAGCTTTAATGGATAAGGATTAAGAGTGAATGGAGTTTCAAAGTTTGAAATCTGTGAGAAAAATGAGTGGATTTCAAAAGGTAAAAACCCCAAGTTTGGTATGCTTATTTATATAACAAGTGATAAATTAAACCTAGGTCTAATCACTACATACATAGTCTTCATCACCTACATGACTGCTTAGTTTAGGTGATTAACCATATTCAATAGTATAAGTTATGAGATACCTGCTAAGTATGCAATGAAATTTATCAATAAAGGAAATGTTACCTTAACTTATCTAAACAAGGAATTGGACCCTTATAGTAACATCTCATAGTGAAATCCTAGAAGGCCTAATGGGCTTAAAACTTCTTCTTCATATAGTAGACCTAAAGGGAAACATCTCAAAATTTAGAGGATGATAATAAAATAAAAGGTATTGATGGTTAAATTGGTGTTTAGCATATTGAAGGTCCTTATTGAGTTTACTAAAAACTTTCACAGTCAAATGTCCAAAGGAAGTTTTAAAACCCCACAGTCACTACCTACAACCAATCTTAAATGGAGAAAGAGATAGGTTCAAGACCCTACAAGAAGATTCAACTCCATTTTGATATGTATAATATCTAAGCACCTTAGGGAACATAAATAAACATGCAACACAACCTTTGAGATCAAGATCACCACTTACAAGAGTCTCTAAATGTTAATGACAACCTACAACTGCACCTTGAGGTTGAGTGAGTAGACTGTGCAAATGTTATGGAGTGAATAAATGGATCATATAAGATAACATGAGTGACCTAAGGTGTTCACAGAGTGATTTACATACACTCAAAAGTGTATAAGTGATTATATCACCCTCTTTAAGGGTAAAATACAGAGAACATAGTCTTATAGGCCTAATACCCTCCTCAAGGCATCAACACTTGAATACTAAATTCAAGAGTGAAATGGGGACCTAAGACAAATATTAGATCCTTAGTAAGAGATTTATAGAGGAGATAAAGGCATTGGTTTGTAGAGGGAAGCTTAAAAAAGGCCATTTTGGCCTAAAATTGTTGTTAGAATACACATAATGCACATTTACCACCTGAGGAGCATCTTTAAGAGCTCATAACTATACAAAAAAATTGAATGGGGTTCTGATCACTTTGGAAGATTTGAGGGGCCTTGTCTAGAATAGAAAACTGGCATTAGTTCATAGGTTAGGTGTCTAACCTTTATGAGCCATTGCTAAGAACTTGAACCTCTTTAAACCCCTCTTAAACCCTAATAAGGACCCGATAAAGAAAATATTGAATAAAACATATCTAAATGGATTGAATTTTCCCTTATGATAGATGGATCATGATAATCACTCCCACAGGGTTCTCATCACATAAATTTTCTATACTATCATTTATATGAGTGAGGTAAATACTTCTTTTTTATACATTTTTTTGAAGATTTGAAGGTGAAGAGATGAATGAATGAATGAAAATCATAGTGAAGGGTGTGTAAATATGTTTTTAAACCTCCCAAACCTCAAAATCCTCTCAATCATTCATAAAACCACTTTTTTAGGTATGTGTAAGAAAGTCAATATCAAAGGGCTAAAATGAAGTAAAATGGCCATTTAGATGAACAAGAAACTACAAGTTAGAATTATCCTAAGGCCTTCATGATAAAATAGAAGACAAATTTTATTAATACAAATGTATCTCATCCATGAAAGGAGTGATATTTAATTACTATAACCATCCAAGCAACAAGTTCCAAGTAACTAGGCCTAGTTTGCTAGTTTGCCTATTTGATCATTGAAAGAAGACTTCATGATATGCAAGTAAGAGCATGAAAGGTAGGTGTCTAAAAGATATGTTAGTTAAAGGAAGGTCTGATAAATATTTCAATCATGATTTACATATTTAAAATCAGAATTAAGGTGTCAAAAGTCTCCATGGCAATTTCAAACAATTTGCTAATCCCTAGTCAAGAAGGTATCCTTTGGCGTAGAGAAGAGTATGGAAGTGTCAATCTGAGAAGTTAGACATTGAATGAGATGTCAAGATTTAAAAGATAGTTGGAATAACGTTTCACTAATGTAACTCCTTTGTGTTTAAGTGGTATATTTTTAGAACTTCAAGAATGCTAAAATGAGTGATTTCTCCTCTTATCCTCGCCAACTTCTTGGAGTTTCTTAAGGATCAAATTGACACATTTAAAAGCAAGTTTTTGTGATTGTATTTTGGTTTTGAAGAGAATAAATGATTTCATGATGAATAAATAATCATCATTGATATCTCCTATGCATACCTTTCTCTCTCTTGACAATTCTCTTTATAAATAGTGATTTTTGGCCTTGTAATCTATCCTCACATTGGTTATGGCAAAACCCTACCAAAATTAAGTCTTGTACTTGCCTATTGAAATGAATTCAAGCTAGATATTTTGTCTCCTTCTTGAAAATAGTGAATTTTGATATGTTTTATTGATGAGTGCTTAGTGATAGTGTGGTATTATTTACATTTGTCCTTCATGTTCATGCCTTATACAAGTTGTGTCTCTCACATGTCATATGAAATGTTTTACTTAGTTTGCTGAGATAAAGAACTAATAAACTATTAGTGTTGTTAATATCACCTCTTATTTGATCATCGTAGTACCTTTTCAACCTCTCAAACCTTCATATTGAAACACTAATGTGATTAATACTATTTTGGAGTAGCATAATTAGATTGTAGTCTAATGTTTCATAGTGCGTCTTCAACAAGCCGAGGACTTTATATTTGGTGCATCACCTTCAAGTTATGTTATTGGTTTTAGTATTCATTTATAACTTTTTCATGTCAATCATATATTGTATTTTATTAGTTTAGGTGTTGTAATTTTGGGAGCTATCCCAAAATCTAGAGGTTTGACTCACTTGTAGGTAACCCACAACCTAGAGTCAATCTAATTTCATAGCTCAAAGAGAGAGGGATTGAATTACCCTCTCATAAGGTGAATTTTATATCTATAACACTTATGTCATGCTCAGTGGGACACAATAGAAAAGATCTTGTACAAGATAGATGTTGGTCTTGGAACTATTATAGTAGTAACAACCTTCTTCATGCAACATTTGGCAACTCCAAAAGGTTTTAAACTCCTGGTTATTAACTAGTTTACCAAATTTCATGCCAAAGGTGATTACAAGGTCAAAATTGAAAGGTATTACCTTTCAGTTTCATGAATTATCTTTGCATTCATATAAAAGAAAGAGATTTATTTGTACTCTCCCATACACTAAGTCACCTAGAATAAGACTTTTTATTCCTGACTATCCAAGTCCTCCCAAGTTTGATAACATGGCTATAAATATGACCTTTGTTGCCTTCAATGGTGACTCTCCTTTGAACCTTCAAAAATATGATGATATACCCATGGATTCCCTTAAGAGTGTACCTTGTTTCAATGGAGAGACCTCTCTTACTCCAATTGAACATATTAGAGACATGGGCAACTTTTGTAACATCCAAAATATCACACAAGAGAATGTGGCAATCAGGTTGTTAGTAATTAGTTTCAAAGGAAAAACTTTGGAATGGTATATGACCTTATCTCTTAATTCAATTTAATCATGGGATGACTAAGGAGAGAAGTTGAGCAAGATATTTGAGGACAAAAGTGATCATTTATCCTTGGACTAATAATTGACTACCATAAAAAGAGTCCCCCAAGAATTCATGAAAGAATTCAATGTTAAGACCCATTCCAAACTATGATTTTCTCTATTATCTCAAGGCATTGAATAGTGATAGTATAGTCATGATCTAATCCATGGGTGGGAATTATTTACCAATTTCATATGACATTGCCATCTTAGTTGAGAAAGACTTGATCTAAGCTTGAAAACTTGTTCCAAGACTTCATATGCCTTTGTTTCTTGATATTCAACCTCCTACCCCATCTCTTACCCAAATTCCTACCATAATCGGTCATGAATTGGCTACCCCTAGTAAAGCTAGTAAAACAAATGATGTGGAAGGACTTATCAAGATAATTTCAAACAAATTCCTATCCATGGAAAGGTAAAAAAATTAGTTTCATATGCCATACCAAGATAAATATCAATCTCATTATCCCTATCAACCAAATAGGTGACCTTTTTAAGGAAATGTTTAAGGACAAGGTCTTATCACAAATATAGACCACATGCAAGTTTCAATACAAATCCAACCTCTACTTCAAGAGAATTGGTCCCCACTCAAAATAATATAATGCAAGAACAAAAATTGCCTCCTTAATAGAATCAAGTTAATGAACAATCCACCAATCAATATGGGACATTGAATCAAACTTGTATGGCACAAGAAAGAACCTTTCCTTCCATAACTCAATATGAGGTCTCTAATCATGTTATGACTATTGGAGAGAAAGGTCAATCAAGTGATACCATTGTTAACTTCTAAGAAGAGGACTATTGTGCAATAAATTAGGTAGGTAGCTCAATTAAAGTGGTAGATAGCTCAGTTGCATCCAACACTAGGTCTAAAAGAAAGGTTGTTGAAGTGTTACAAGAGGGTGGCAAAGGTTTAAATGTATTTTAATCCATGACTGAAGGGGTAAGGGAATATAATTTACCTTTAAAGGCTTAATAAACTCATATAAATTAGAATGACAAGGGTACTTTTGTACATCAAAACAAGTACGTGCAAGGTGATACTATGACTGCTAGAGGATATCCAAGGATCGATGCTTCTTCTCTTAACATATTAGATCAAATGAAAAAGGTTCATGTAAGTATACCTATGTGGGACACTTTGTCAATTCCAAGGCAAAGGGATATATTGCAATAATAACTATCTAAGATCAATCTATCATTAAGAGCAACAAATAAAGGTATTACCGTATATGTAAACACATCTTAGATTAGTGAGCCATAATAAGGTAAGGTGAAAAAACTCCTCTATTCTATGTTTCAGTCATCATTGGTGATTTTTTGGTACATAATTACATGATCTATAGTGGGGCTAGTAGATTAGTCATGCCAAATAAAATTATAGACAAACTAGGCCTCAAGTATGAAGCTCATGCTAAAGGTGTGTTGCAAGTAAATGGATCAACCACTAAGATAGTTGATGTTGTCAAGGGTTTGAATCTAACTCTCCATGCTTGTCCTAAATTATCCATTACTTAGTATGTAGTTGTGATTTATTTACCACCATACTTTTCCCTTTGCTTGTCAAGGGACTTCACAACAAAGATAGGTGGCTACCTATCATTAGATTGGTCTTACATGGCCTTTAAGATAAGATATGACACGAAATTGACTATAAGAATTCAACCTATCTCAAGGTTTAATATTGAGCCATACAAGACAAATGTAACCAATATTAATTATGCCATTATTGATGAATAAGATCAAACCATAGATCAAGAACCAATTGTTCCTCTTGAAGATATTTTAGACCTCTTCCTTCATGAATGGGGAGTAAAAAATCATGAGTTTGATCCACATAGAGGGATTGAAGAGGCTAGTCTTGGAGTCTACTATTTACATGAAGAAGGTACAACCATACCTTCTCTTTCCGAGCCTAATGATGATGATGATGGTTTCTGTAAGTTGTTTTTTGATGGCTCAAGAAGCAAGAATGGAATAGGTGATGGAATGATGCTTGTTTATCCATCAAATGAAAGGTACTACTCAGCTATTAGGTTTAAATTTATTTATTATTGTAATGTAATAGAGTATGAATATCTAATTCATGGGATTTAATGGGAAAGGAAGAGAGGAATCAAGTAAGTTCAAGTCATTGGAGATAGTGAACTTGTTGTACACCAAGTAATAAGTATGAATACATCTAAAAAAACTTTATTGAAGTACTCTAAGCATAGAGTGTGATACCTTATTGAGGATTTTGAAGATTTTGACATAAAATAAATCCCAAGGGAAGATAATCAACATGATAATAGGTTGGAAACAATTGGAGCAAAAATTGAAATTCTTAATGATGTACAGAATCCAAAATTGCAGTCACACATAATGGTAGTTGTAAGGCCTTCCATACTGAATAATTATGTAAATTGGAAGGTGTTTGAAAGTGAGAAACAAATAACATGTTTCCTAAAACATGAAGCTCAGTTCTCTTACAAAAACTAGACCGAGTTGTAGCATGAATATGAGGAACAAATTATACAACTAAGGTCTAACAAGCTCCCTAAAGGACTGGTTACTCTTGAGAGTATTTTCAATGAAATTAATTGAATGAGGAGAGATAAATTAATAATATTCACTAAGGAAGAACACCATGAGAAGGTAGCTATCTCTAAGGATAAATTACTCAATAATGGGAAGGTATGTACACAAGAGTAAAATGTAACATTCATTAAACTATGTAGGGAGTTTGAGGATATCTTTGCTTGGGAGTATAGCGACCTTAATAGGTTTGATCCATAATTGACTCAACACACCATAGAAATTAATCCAAATTATAATAATATAAGGTAAAGGAAAAAATCAATCAATTCTAAAGTGGAGGTGCTCATGAGAAAGGAACTCACCAAGTTGACTGAATTAAAGATCATCTTTCCTATCAAACACTCTTTATGGGTTGCCAATCTTGTTCCTGTGAGAAAGAAAAGTGGTGAAATAAGGTTATGTGTGGAATTTAGAGACTTGAATAGGGTATCATTAAAAATACACTATCATCTACTTTTCATGGAGAAAATACTTAAAATAGTAGTAGGGTCTCAATGTTTTTCATTCTTAGATGGCTATATAGGGTATAACCAAGTGGTGGTCAAAGAAGAAGACCAATATAAGATAGCCTTCAATACCAAATGGGGAATGTATGACTATAAGAGAATGCCATTTGGGTTATCTAATGCAGGTGATACATTCCTAATAGCCATGGATATGGCTTTCCAAGGCTTGATCAATGAGATGGTCTTGATATATCTTGATGACATAACAATTTTCTCCAAGAATGCTACTGACCATTTGAAGAATCTAAGGTTAATATTTGAAAGGTTAGAAAATATGGAGTTTCTCTCAATCCAATAAGTTTTTGTATTTCTTTCATGAAGATAAGTTACTTGGACACATTATTTCTAAATATAGACTAGCTATTGATCTTGATAGAGTTGAATATATTCTAGCTTTGTCACTACCCAAGCATAAGAAGATTTGAAAAGTTTATTTGGAAATATAAACTTTATTATAATATTCATACTTGGATTTTATACTCTCGTGAAGCCAATAACAACTATGTTGAAGAAGAATCAAACATTCCAATGGACCAAAGAAGGAAAAGCTAGTTTTGAGGTCATCAAGCAAGCTATTGTTCAAGCACCCACACTAATCAATCCATCTTTCTCTAAATATTTATTCTTGTATGATTTTTATAACACCAACACCATCTCATATATTATTATTCAAAAAAATGATGAAGGACTTGAACAACCTATAGCATTTTTTAGTCAAGGACTAAAAGACTATGAATAAAGGTATACATATGTTGAGAAGCAAGTGTTGGCTATGCTAATAAGTCTTCATAAATTTATAAATATGGTGTCAAATAAAAATATTCATGTGATGGTAACCCATCCAAGAATAAGATACTTCCTCTTAAATAAAGACTTGAATGAGAAAAGGGATAGGTGGATAACTAAAGTGATGGAATATGATGTTGAGATCAAGGCCACCAAGCTAGTAAGAAGAAGAGGGATGCATGCAGATAAAATAACATCAGACCTAAAGAAAGAAGAAGAGATGGTTTTATAATTTCAAGAAGGTCCTATTACAATTGATACTTCATCTCCTACAAGTTGGACATAATAAATGGTGAGATTCTTTCAAACAGGTGAGTGTCCTAGGGGTTTAGATTAATAAAAAAGGAGATACTTCAGATTGTAATCAATACCTTATTCCCTTGTGGATGTAGTTATTTTTAGGAAATATCTCAATGGGGTGATACTAAAATGTGTAGAGATAAATTAGATTGATAAAATCTTAGAACAATTCCATGATGGGCTAGTAGGAGGTCATTTTGCACCTAGAACCACAACTACAAAAATAATGAGGGTTGGTTACTATTGGACCAATCTATTTAAGGAGGCACATTATTGGGTTATAAAGTGTAAAAAGTGTGAATTATTTTTAGGTAAACAAATACTTTCATCCCTTCCTCTTCACTCAATCCAAGTTGAAAAACCATTCATGCAATGGGGGCTTGATTTCATTGGAATTATCAACCCTCCATCTAATGCTAGTCACAAATGGGTTCTTACTGCTATAGACTATTTCAAAAGGTGGTTAGAGGAATTATACCTCAAGGAGGTTAATGAAACTTTAATTATTGACTTTTATGAGAGAATAGTAATAAGGTTTGAAGTAACTACAACCATAATTTTTGATAATGCCATGGCTTTCAGTGGAGTGAAGACATTGGAATGGGCTCTAAAATATGGCACCTACTTAATTACTTCCTCTAATTACTATCCCCAAGGTAATGGGCTAGCTGATTCCACTAATAAGAACCTAGTCAAAATTATAAAGATAAATATAGAGGATAATTAAAGGATTTGGCATATTAAATTAAAGACAACACTATGGATTGTTAGGATCATTGCTAAGGTTGCTATTGGTAACTCTCCTTATATGATTGTTTATGTGAGAGAAGATAATTTACATATTTCACTTGAGTTACCAAATATTGAGTTAGAACCTCAGCTTGAAGGATGGAAAATGATCCCATGGAGATAACATGGGTAGAACTAATGGCCTTGGAAGAAGCAAGAAATCATGCTATGCACACCATGGAATGCCATCAAGCACACCAAGTTTGATGCATTGTGGAGTGGACCTTATGTCATCATTTCTTGTAAGGAACATAATGAATTTCAACTAGCAAGAATAAATTGAGAAGAATTGACTATCCCAATCAATGGGATACACTTGATGCCATTTTATTGAGGTCAATTACATCTCTTTGTACATATTATATTAGGGTTTGAGTTCCCTAAGTGCTTCATGCACAAGTGTTTGCCTTAATTCTTATGTGTCTTTTCTTCCTCTAAGTGTCTTATGACACACATTTGGTGTGGTGTTTTTCAAGTTTCAATTTATTACAATGTAAGTGTCAAGTTATAGTTTCAAAAGTGACCCCATTACCCAATGAAAATGATAAGGCCATTGATCTATTAGCTATGCAAGCATGTTGCCCTTATGAGTAGCCAATTTGTTGACCAATTTTGACTCATAGGTCAAAAAGGTCAACCACCTATAGACTAAAACTTTCATAGGGATATTAAAACTTGTATGTGAAATTAAAAATTTCTTGTCATGGTCTTTAAAGGTCTTAATGTGGTCATAAATGTATTAGTTTAACATTGCCCAAGGTTTAGTCTTATATGACTTGTCTAGTCCTATGGGTCATTTATAGGTCTTAGTGTTATCAAGGGTGGTAAAAGTTGTGACATGGTTTATAGGAGTTAAAAATGAGTATTAATGAGTTTTGAGGGTCATATTATCATATGTTAGCATTTCATTTTGTCCTTATGGGCTAAAAGGTCATTTTACCACCTTTTTAACTTATTTTGTGGAATTATACATCCTTCCTTAAATTTAAAAATTTAAATAAGGTAAAAAAATGTACCTAATGTCATAATATGTTTAGGAATAGTTAGAGACTAAAACAATTGTTGGTTCAATGTCCAAAATGGGAAATATGCCACTTTATAATCACTTTTGGGCACTTGTACAACCTTGGAGGATAATTTGTCAGTTGGAAATGGTTTCAAAGTTTCTATTTTGATATTTAATAATATTTTAATTTTTTCAACCAAGTTTTAGATCATATATATACTTTAATCATTCTCTATCCTTCATTGATGCCTTCACAAGCTCAAAAAGGCAGATTTGAAGTGAATGGTACAGCCAGGAGAGAGAGAGAGAGAGTTAGGAGCTAAAAATTTGGAAATTATTAGGGATCCTAGTAATATTGAAACTAGTGGAATTATTTTAAATATTCATGGCCCCTTTTTTATGAACAATCGCTAAGAGTGATAGAAGGTCACTATGCCTTGTCCATCCAAGTAGGGTCTGATCATGCATCTATTTATCCACTTAATAATTTAATGGAGAGATATGGTTTTGATGTATGTTTATATAGGTAAAATATATCATTTTAATTGTGGTTTCATTAGTTATATTTTTTCATGTAGTGTCTTTAATGAGGAGGAAAAATGTCTCAAGTACAAGGTGTTCAATCACTCTTGTTGCAAGTGTTCTATTTTGTTTTCATGGTGGTAATTATAAGAGATTATTAGGTATTTAATCATTCATGGAATACTCATTATATTCATATATTTCAAGTGCTACTTCTCTAATAGGTCATTCTTGTTCATGGTCTTCAAGTACTTGATCTTTGAAAACACTGCTAATATGCATATAATTCTCTATACATTTGATTGCCAATTTTGGTCCAGGTATCAATGATAAATCATGGTAGAAGGCATAAAGACACAATTTTACCACCAAAATAATATAACCTTGTGAGATACTCTAATAACCAACACACAGATGTTGCATACAAACTGACTATGCATACATTTTGTATAAGTGGTTTAGAGATTGAAATAGTGCAATGCTTGGTAAAAAGGTCTATACGCTACTAATATAATGAAAAATAAGTGATATAGGGTTGATATTTCAAAGATTAAAGGTGTATTAAATAGTCAAGAGGATTGGATCTCAAGAAGAAGGCCTATAGGCAGTGGTAGACCTACATGTAGGGTCTACAATGAGTAAAGGCACTTCAAAGATTGAAGATGTCTATGGATTGAGAGAGGAACCAAGTGAATTTTTGAGATTATAACTGGTTATAATACCTTATATTCAAAATGGCACCATAATCTAATTCAAAATAATAATCAGATGCTCAAAACTCCCAAAGAGAGCACCACCTACATCTAAGATTTAATGGATAAGGATTGAGAGTGAATGGAGTTTCAGAGTTTGAAATATGTGAGAAAATTGAGAGGATTTCAAAATAAAAAAACCCTAAGTTTGATTTGCTTATTGATATAACAAGAGATAAATTAAACCTAGGTCTGATCACTGTATACATGGTCTTCATCACCTACATGCAACTCTATCCAGGTGATGAACCATCTTCAGTAGCATAAGGTATGAGAGGCCTGTTAAGTATGCAATGAAAGTTATCAATAAATAAAAAGTTTCCTTAACTTTTCTGAATAAGGAATTGGACCCTTACAATAACACCTCATTGTGAAAGCCTGGAAGGCCTAAATGGGATTAATTTTTTTTTCATATAGTAGACCTAAAGGGAAACATATCAACATTTGGAGGAGGCTAGTAAAATAAAAGGAATTGATGGTTAAATTGGTGTTTAGGACATTCAAGGTCCTTTTTGAGTTCACTAAAAACTTGCACAGTTAAATGTCTAAAGGAAGTTTTAAGACCTTGAAGTCAATCCCTATAGCCAGTTTTGAATGGAGAAAGATATAGGTTCAAGGCCCTACAAGTAGAGTTAAATCCATTTTGATATGTATAAGCTCTAAGCACCTTAGGTAACATCAAAAAACATGCAACACAACCTTTCAGAGCAAAATCACCACTTACAAGAGTCTTTAAATGCCAATGACAACCTATAGTTACACCTTGAGGTTGAGTGAGTGGATTGTGCAAGTGTTATGGACTAAAAAAATGGCTCAAGTAAGATAACATGCATGACCTAAGGGGTTTATAGAGTTATTTCAATTAACTCAAAAGTGTTTAAGTGATTAGATCACTCTCTTCAAGGGCATAATATAGAGAACATAGTCAGAAGGCCTATAGGCCTAATACCCTCCTAAAGGCATCAACACTTGAATAATGAGGTCAAGAGAAAATGGGGTTAAATGGATAGCTAAGATAAATATTATAACCTTACTATGATATTTTTATAGGAGATAAAGGCATTGGCTTGCAGAGGGATGCTTAGAAATGGCCATTTTGGCCTAAAACTACTATTTAAATGCACAAAATGCACATTTGCCACTCAAGGATTCTCTTTAGGAGCTTAGAATTGTAAAAAATAGTCACATGGGGTTCTGAGCACTTTGGGAGATTTTAGGGGCCTTGTCTAGAATAAACTAGTTTCATTAGTTCATAGGTTAGGGGCCTAACCTTTATGAACCATTGTTAAGAACCTAAACCTATTTAAACCCCTCTTAAACCATAATAAGTACTTGATTGAGAAAATATTTAAGAAAACATATATAAATGGATTGAATTTTCCCATGTGATAGTTGGATCATGATAAACACTCCCATAGGGTTCTCATCACACAAATTTTCCATACTGTCATTTGTATGGATGAGGTAAATGCTTTATTTTTGTCAGTTTTAATGAAGATTTGAAGGTGCAAAGATGAATTAATGAATGAGAATCATAGTGGAGGGTGTGTGAAGATGTTTTTAAACCTCTTAGACCTCAAAATGCTCTCAATCATTCATAAAACCACTTCTGTAGGTCTATGTAAGAAAGGCAATCTCAAAGAGCTAAAATGGAGTAAAATGACTATCTAGATGAATAAGAAACTACATGTTATAATTGTCCTAAGGCCTTCATGATAGACCAAAGTACAAATGGGATTCATACACATGTCTCTCATCCATAAAAAGAGTGATCTTCAATGCCTACAACCATCTAATCAACAAGTGTCAAGCAACTAGGTCTAGTTTGCTAGTTGGCCTATTTGATCATTGAAAGAAGACTTCATGATATGTAGGTAAGTGAATGAAATGCAGGTGTCTAAAAAATATGTCAATTTAAGGAAGGTTTGATAACAATTTCAATCATGATTTCCATCTTTCAAATTAGAATAAAGGTGTCAAAAGTCTCCAAGGTAGTTTCAAATAGTTTTCTAACTCCCTAGTCAAGAAGGTCTCCTTTGGTGTAGAGAAGAGTATGGAGGTGTTAAGCTAAGATGTTAGAATTTGAAGAAGTTGACAAGATGTTAATGATAGTTTGAAGAATGTTTCACTAATGTAACTCTTTTGTGTTGATTTGGAAACTTTTTATAACTTCAAGGATGCCAAAATGAGTCCTTTCTCCTCTCATCCTCACCAACTTCATGGAGTTACTTAAAGACTAGAATGACACATGTTTTAAAGAAGGTTTATGTGATTGTATTCTATCTTTGAAGAGAATAACTAATTTCATGATGATTAAAGGCTCATAATTATTCTCTCCTACACTTACCTTTCTTTCTCTTAACAATTCTCTATAAAAATAATGATTTTTGGCCTTGTAATATATCCTCACATTGGTTATGGTGAAGCCCTACCAAAATTGAGTCTTGTACTTACCTATTGAAATGAATTCAAGCTGGATATTCTATCTCCTTCTTAAAAATAGTGAATTTGGATATGTTATATTGATGGGTGCTTAGTGATAGTGTGGTATTCTTTGAATTTGTCCTTAATGTGCATGCCTTATGCAAGTTGTGTCTCTCACATGTCATATGAAATGTTTTACTTAGTTTGTGAAGCTAGAGAATTGATAAAATATTAGTGTTACTAATAACACCTCTTAGTTTATCATCCTAGTACCTTTGTAACCTCTCAAACTTTCATATTGAAACACTAATGTGATTAGGACTATTTTGGAGTAACATAATCAGATTGTAGTCTAATGTTTCATAGTGCATCTTCAACAAGCCAAGGACTTCATATTTGGTGCATCAAATTCAAGTTATGTTATTATTTTTAGTATTCATTTCTCCCTTTTCTATGTCAAGCATATAGTGTAGTTGATTAGTTTAGGTGTTGTACTTTCTAGAGCTAGCCCAAAATCTAGATGTTTGACTCACTTGTAGGTAACCCAAAACCTAGGGTCAGTCCAATTTCATAGCTCAAAGAGAGAGGGATTGAATTACCCTCTCTTAGGGTGTAGTTTTGAGCTATAATAAGTTCCTTATTAAAATCAATAGTGAAAATGTTTAAGTGTGTTTCATCATCAATCATAATTCCTTGTGTTTTTCCCCCTTATATATAATCATGTATCAATAACTGAGGCAATGAAGTATCCTTTAGAACTTTAGGTGGAGTATTATTTTGTATAGGTTGTTTTACATTGTAATAGGTTCTTAGAACTTTTGGTTTTTTAGGTATGTGAAGATCAATGTCACCACTATCAATATAATATTGGATTTTATATTTCAAATCAAAACATATGTCTATTACATGACCGATGATCCTATTATAATTTTATAAGGCCTTTGAACTATATGTTTATAGAAAATAAGTCTTATGACAATGCCTAGTAAAAGGTAAAATAATCATGTTCTTATCAAGTAACTTATTGAATATTACTCTTTGACTATATTTGAGATTGAAAAATTAATATGATCCATGAGAGGAAGGTGTAATATTGTTATAGGTGTCATGCTATAAGTAGCCATTGGTTTATGATTCTTCTTGATTAACACATGGATATATTGAAACTTGTAATATGATGAATAATTTTTTTTTGAATCATGAGTATCATAACTAAGTACCTGTGAAATTTCATCCTCAAGTGTCGTGACAACATAAAAAAGATGATCAAAATATTTATAAGCATGAAAAATAACTTTATCCTTAAGAGGAGGTAAGATACTTCTACTAAAAATATATTGTTTCTCTAGATCCATTAGTTGATCTATCAAACAATGTATACTACCCTTGAATCTAAGAACATAATGATGGATATTCTTATATTTACCTTGATGAATTGATGGAATGCATTCAAATTTAGTACATGGTCCTTTATTATTATTAAACCATGATAGGGAAATCTCTTCCAATTTTTGAAAGGTATGTAGATAACCACTAGGTAGAGTGTTAAACCAATCTAAAGCATGGCTTGTTAAGATTATAGGAAACATTTTAAGCAATATTCTATCATTAGCACCAAAGTTCACAAGAGAATTGTTTTTTAACATAAGCTGTAAATAAGAATCTATATTCCTATCAAATAAATAAAACTTAGGCATGGTAAAACCACATGGAATAGGAGAATTAAGAATCTTATGCACCATAAAGTGATCATATTTATGATAGTTGACCATAGTTATGATTAGAATCAACCCAAGAATTATATGCAATAGAATCCAGAGATAAATTTTTAGATTACAATATTTTGAAAATATTATTTCCAAAAGCTTATAATATTAAATTGTTATGGACTATAAAAGCATAAAATATCTAGTCTAGAGATAAAATTTTTAATTATCTTTGTAACTTGATTATTTCATGCATCAAAGTAAAAATATTATGAGTTGGTATAATTTAACTATTAAGGGGTTCATTAAAGAGTCTTTTTTTTTAATTTTCAAATATAGGAATACTAGGATGAATAAGTATAGAAAGAGGAGGGGAACAATAATTAAAAAGGATAGGAGCATCATCTAAAACACATGAAGGATTTTCACTAGCTACTTCTTTCAACATTTCCATAATTTTAGAAAACAAACAAGGGTAATGCATGCCATACATTATAATTTTTTTAATAAATTCATTAATATATTATGCATTCATACATTTTCAATAAATTAATTAATACATTGTGCATTCATTTCCTTTGTATTTTCATCTTATGAGACATCATTAATATGGATGTTTAAGGAAGGAAGAAAATCATTTTCAACATTTTCACTCAAGGAAAGGGGATGAATACAATCATCTTTGACATTTGCATTTAAATAAAGAGTAGGAATACAATAATTTTCAACATTTGAATTCAAGGAAAGAGTAGGAATAAAATTACTTTAAACATCTGCATTCAAGGAAAGAGTAGGAACACAATTTTTTCAACATGTGCATTCAAGGAAAGAGTATGAACATGATTCTTTTCATTCATATTATGTTCTACACAAGAATCAACATTTTATTACTATAGACACTAAAATATGGGATTAGACACTATACAATTTCAGTCTTGACCTATCCTTAACTCACATGACTTGTGTGTACACATATGACTTTTGCACACTCTTCTCTCTTATTTACTTGCCTTTTATTGGTTTGACCTTCCTGATTTTCCATTAGTCACCTAGAGGAATTCTAGTATTCGTTATCATACTTAGATTATATCCTAATCATTATATCATTATTCCTATCTTATTGAACACTTATGAAAATACTTATATGACTTCATATTTCTAAAACCATCCACCTCAACTTGAATCTTCTATGCAACTATCAATTTTAAAAATTCAAATAATTTTTATGGGTCAACCTATACATTCCACATGTCAGTGGTGTGAGAAGTTACCCAAAGAGTCCTCTATTTATACATAATATGTCTAATCCTATTTCATCTATATATCACTTATAAAAGAGATATATATACACATCTACACATTGAGAGGGACTGGTTTAAATCTCCCAAATCAGAAGTTAATCACAAGGAGTAGGCTGTAGCCAATTTTGAAGAACCTAAGGCAAATTAAGTTTGTCATTATCAAGCATCAAAAACTAGATCATAGATGCATTTATACTTGTGGATCATGATTTCACACATTTACTTAAGGGGAAGAACTACAAGTGTTTTGATTTCCATTTTCAAAGTATTATATACTTAGGCAATGCTTAGCCATTCATTAGAGAGTGGTTTGGGTCAACTCAACCCATCATTCTTCCCTATTTTTACAAGTTAACCTAGTGTCAAAAGTGAAACTATGGTTTTGAAATGAAGGAGATAGTTTTTAAATATTTTTTCATACAACAAGCATTTGATATCACACAAGAAGATAATTCACAAGTAGATGTAGTGATCTGTGCCAAAAATGTTAGGTATAAGTTACAAGGATGGATCTAGTAGCAGGTAGACATGTCCATACTAATGTAGATATCCAAATTCTAAATAAATATTCTAGGTATATATATATGTATATAGCTATTTTACTAATATGCGCAACTCCTAGTCCATTTCTAGTCCTTTATGTCACCTTCACACAGTTCCAAAACAAGAAAAGTATCTTAATCCCCTTACTATTTTTCATAATTATTCAATTACAAATGTTTAATCATACTCAACTGTAACATTCAAATTTGTATATTATTGTTATATATTACATAATTTGAATAGATAAATTTTTTAATGATTGTTTAGGTTCATTAATAAAAAACAAGGTAAAATATATTAGCGAACTCAATCCTTATAGTGACCAAGTCAAAACCTTAGAGTTTCATTTGGGATTTCTTCTTTATTTCTAAATTTTTAATATTTATGAATTTAAAATCTGATTTTCAGACCTGATTTTTTATTTTATTTCATGTACAAATTACTCATGGATATAATAGATATACATAGTTTCTATTTTCTAACTCAAGTTGTGATTGTTTTTTTAACTAAAAAGAGGGGTAAAAATTTATTAAAAACTCAAATGAAAAAAAAGTTACGATTCATTATCCTAGTCCACAAGTTGGACCAGCTGCTGATATAAACTCATAGGAAGCATCTTTAGCTCAGTAATATTTTAGGAGGGCCCATTTTTCGAGGCCCACTTAGCAAGACAATCCGCAACATGATTCCACTCACGAGGGATGTGTATGAAGGAAATCAAATACAGAGAAGTACTTAATTGCAAAATCTATTGAATAACTCTCTATAATTGCTAGCTCACCATACCAGGATCACTTCTATTCAGCAAATTAATAATGACTTGCGAATCTGATTCGCAAATAATATTATCCCATCCACTTTGACAACAATGTTTTATCGCCTCCAAGATGGCCATGGTTCCATGAGGTTGTTAGTCTGATGGCCTTTGTAAATGGAGAAAAGAAACTGGATTTTTCCCGTCCGGTCTCGACCAATGCCACCTATATCGGCCTCCCCTAGGTTCCCACGAGAGGAGCTATCTAGATTGATTTTAAAACCCCCCACTTTAGGAGGGGTCCAGCGCCCAATTCTGTTCATAGGCTTCGAACTCATCCTTTTTCCAACCACCAGATGACAGCTCACCTCAGCAACACAGGTAGAAGTCGGGTCCAAGCCCAGGCAAAAGCATATGGTGGCAGATTCATGATCCAATTCGCTGTGCTCCACACACTTCACTTGCAAGGTCTCTTGCAACGAACTAGTGATTTTCATCCACAAAACATTCATTTCCAGCTGTGCGCCCTTGAAGACCCTTATGTTTTGTTCAATCCATAAATTCCAGAATATAAAAGAAGGACCAACAAGCCAGGGATTTTGGAGGAGAGAAAACTTTGAAGGAGCTTGACCAAGTCGATCCCAAAACTCAGCCAAAGAGAAAGCATGCCAGCAAGGAGAGCCCCAGGTGCTCCACCATAGATGCCAAATCTGCTTAGCATACTCACATTGAAAAAAAAGATGAGAACCTATTTCCTCATTGCTGTGACACAAAACACAAATTGAAGGCCCCTAAAATCCCTGCTTACACAGATTGTCCCAGGTAAGACATCTGTTGTAAGTAAGTAGCCATAGAAAGAAGTTACACTTGGGCCAAGCAGCCCTGTTCCAGATTTTCTTCCCCCATAAGAACTGTCCACCAACAGGGAATTGTTTGGTCAAGGCCTTATAATCTAAAGAAACAGTATACTGCCCCGTAGCATCTCCCCCCAGGCAAGACCATCTCACCCTTGTAGGGAGCTACATCCTCTGGAATCAAGAATCAGAGTAAGTTCCCTCCTCTCCTCTTCAGAGCCTCTCGGTGGCCAATCAGAGGAATTTTTCCACCTGTAACCAATAGTCGTGCCCATGTTATAAGCTTCCTTGTAGTGTGCCACAATATGCCAACCAACAGTATGAAAATAATCGCTAAGAGCCTGCAGGTGCAGATGAGAAGATAAAAGGGGTGGCGCACCATCCCAAGAGTCTCTCCAGAAGAATGCCTTTGTCCTGCTATTGCAAATCCAGAATAAGCTAATTTTAACGAGCTGAGCACCAAGCTTGAGAGTTTTCCAAACCCTCGACCCTCTCCCCTCAAGAGGGAGCCTGGGAATATGCTAGGATTCAGTGCCAAGAAAATACTTACCAGTCAAAATATGGGCCCATAGAGAAGAATGGTTGGCACACCATCTCCAATAGAGCTTAGCAGTAAAGGCTTGACTAGCCAATGTAGCAGATTGCAATCCAAGCCCTCCTTCATGCTTAGGATGACACATAGTAGCCCAATTGATAAGTCTCCATTTAGTATTTTAAAGGTTACCACTCCAAAGGAATTGTCTAGAAAGGGCATCAAATTCCTTTAGGAAGTACATAAGGGCAACTTGGACCATACAACGGTAAATGGGCAGTGCTTGAATAAGAATCACTCTTCCTACCGTAGAAAGCCACCTATGGGTCCAGTGACTAACTTTTTGCCTAAGTTTGTCCAAAATATTTTGCCAGAATAGCCTAGGCTGCCTTCCCACCATAATGGGAATTCCAAGGTAAATCACCAGAAGGGCTTGAATCTGGAACCTTAATATGGCAGCAATCCTCCTCTGAATAGGCATAGGAGTGTTAAAAAAGAAAATAGAGGACTTATGATCATTAATTTTCTGCCCTAAAGCCTCTAGATAGTTGTCAAGTGTGAGCCGGAAGGATTTCGATTCCCGAATTCACGCTCTACCAGTAAGGATGGTATCATCAACAAATTGGAGGTGAGTCAGGGTAGTAATCCCATTCCCCCACCTCCACCCATGTAGAATATTTTGGGAGACTCAAAGTTTGAAAAGCCATCCGAGGCCCTCAGCCAGAATAATAAACAAGTATGGAGATAGTGGATCTCCTTGACGAAGGCCTCTAGAAGCAGCAATGAGCTCCGACGGATTCCCATTGATAAGGACTGAAAAGGAAGGTGTAGTAATACAGATCATCACCCATCCAATCCATTCCTGATTGAAGCCGTACACCAAAAGGACTTTGTGCAAAAATCTCCAGCTAACCCTGTCATAAGCTTTGGCAAGATCAAGCTTGATAAACATGGTGCGCTCCTGAGAAGTACTCATCGAGTGGATAGCTTCCAAAGCAATAACCACTTCATCTAGAATCTATTTACCTACCAAAAAAGCCCCTTGTTCTTAAAAAATGAGTCTGGGAAGGTACCCTTTAAGCCTCTGAGCAATCAACTTTGAAATGATTTTATAGACAACATTGCAGAGCGCAATGGGCCTGAACAAATCAAATCTCTGAGCCTGTTCTTGCTTAGGAATTAGAACCAAGAAAGTGGCATTCAATGCTTTAAGCATTTATTTGTTAGAATATGATCATATCCTGTTTAATGATGTCCCAAAAATCCTAAAAGAATTTGGCAGGGAATCCGTCCGGCCTAGGGGCTTTGCCTCTCTTCATGCTGAACACCGCCTCTTCAACCTCAACCAAACTAATCAGTCTCATGAGGAACTCATTCATTTCCACCATTACCAACGAAGGTATGCATGATAAAACTATGTTTTGAGCTAACTCCTCGGGTGGAGGATCTCTGGCAAAGAGGGCTGAAAAGAATCAGACAGCCTCCCTGTTAATATCTTGAGTGGAGGTAAGGCACAACCCATCCTGAGTAAAAAGAGAAGAAATAAAGTTCCTATTACGCCTCCCCTGGATAAACTTATGGAAAAATGCAGTGTTTTTATCCCCTTCCTGGAGCCAATCAATCCTAGCCTTCTGCTTCTAATAGATTTCTTCTCAAAGTTCCCACTCCTCTAAAGTTTTAACTGCTTTAAATTCCTCCTCCTAGAGCTCATTTGAGAATCCACCGTCTCTTATTTGTCTAGTTATCCCATCTAGCCAATCTTGAGCCTTCTTCTTCATACTATGTAAGTTGCCAAAATAGTTTCTATTCCAAATTTGCAACTTTCTTTTAACATACTACAACTTTTTAAGGACTGAATACATAGCTGTACCATAAGCAGGACTTCCCTGTCTCCACCACTGTCCAATGAGGTTATGAAGAGATGGGTCATGCAACCACATCAGTTGGAATTTAAATGGAGGCTTTTTGGGGCCATCAATATAACTGGTGGACAGCTTGATAGGCCAGTGATCAGACCCTCTCCAATCTAGTATTTTAGAATTAAGAGAGATAGCACTAGACTGCCAAAAACAAGAAACAAAAAATCTATCCAAGCATTCAAAAATGGCAGCATTACCTACCCTTCTGTTACTCCACGTGAATAGCCCATTTGAAGGTTTAACATCTGAAAGATGCAACCGCTCCACATTATGGTGAAGACAATCAGAAGAGGGGCTTAGCCGAGTCAGCCCACCTCTTTTCTCCTCCAAGCTCAGAACCACATTAAAGTCCCCAGCTACAATCCATAGAAGGTATGGATGGTAGCTTTGAACATAACTAATATGTGCCCAAAGCTAGATTTGTCCCTCAGTATCCATAGGTGCATAAACAATGGTCACCATAATTAGTTCTCCATTTTCAAGGGAAGAGGCAACCATTGAAATAATAGATAGGCAGGAAACCCAATGGATTGGTACTATTTTCCTTGGGTCCCAGCACATGGCTATCCCCCCAGAGTTCCCCAAAGCACCTATACATTGACAATGGCTAGATAACCAAAAATTTGGCATACAGGTGAACAATGAATCTATAGACAATTTGGTCTCCTGAATATAGAGAATATCCAGAGAGTGTTCCATCACCAATCTACGCATAGCTTTTTGTCTGGGGAAACTATTTAAACCCCTTACATTCCATGATAAGACAATCATTGAGTGGATTGGGGGAAGTGCTCATCTAAGGTTTTGACAACCCCTGATTCCACTAGTAAATCACCTGTAAGTTTGAGCCTGTCTTGTTCCTTTCTTCTCCCAACTTTGGAAGGAGTGGAAGAGGTGCCCTTCTTGAAAGGTCACTGCATTAATCCAAGTGCCGAGGTGGGTCCTTTTTCTTTCCTGCCAGCTTCATTTTCCTTAAGCAAATCAGCCCATCTAGTTTCCTTATTTGGAAGGTCATGAAGAGCCCCCTGTGCCTCCTCCTCCATCCTCAAAGAGCTCACCAAATTTGGTTGAAACAACATGTCCTGTACCTCATTAGGCCCTGTGAGTTGTTTATCTACCTCAAGCACTTCCACCTGGGGCTCTATTGGAATGCCATCCTCAATGGCCATACAGTCAAGTGCTTCAAATTTGTTGAAGCCCAAATCAACCTGTCAATCAGCATTCTTACATTTCTGACTTCTTCCTTTCCCCTATCGCCTGATAGTATGAATCCATCCATCTCTGCACCCTTGTGTTCAGCTGATCCTTGCGCCATACTTGCATTGATTACAGGGTTTTTCCCTTTATCCCCCCTGTCTGGCTTAGATTTTGCACTATTAGTAAGAGCCGAGCATCCAGTTCCTTTGCCAGCAGCTATAGAAATTGGCACTGAGGATTTAGGACCAGTCTCATTGTCATTGGCAGCCCGAGGGCATTGGCGATGCAAGTGACCATATATATGATAGATACGGTAGTGGAATAGAAGAGATTCATAATCTATCTGTTGTATCCAAGATGAGGAGCCCATACATATTTCCATGGAATCTGGTAAAGGATTATTCAAATCAATGTCCACACAAACACGAGCATATGAAATTACCTTTTTTTCCAGCGATTGATGGGCAATAGCTATTGGGGTTCCCAGCATGGCAGCAATCTGCCTAAGGATGTCCTCTTACCAGAATTTTAGGGGTAGTCTTGGAAGGTGAACCCAAATTGGTACACAGGCAGGGAGCTCATCCATCAAATTAAACCCTGCATGCCAGGGTTTGAGAAAAAGACCCACCCGTTCATAGAAGTAGGGACCCCCTTCAAAAATTCTATTCTAATATGAAACAGAAGAAAAATTCACCAAAAAGTAACTATTACCTGCTAGCATAATGTCGAAATCCCCTTCTATATGCCAGGAGTGCCAAATCCAAGCTTCCAAGGCAGTTAGATAAATTTGAATTCCCAAGAATTTGCATATCAGAATGTGTGAGGAAAGATACTCCACATCCTCCTGCACAGAATCAGGGGGAATGACCAAAACTGGTTGGTCCTGACTTCTCAAAAGACAGCCATTGACTTTGCTCAGCTTTGAGCAGTCACTGTTAAAATACTTTTCCTGTCCTGGATAACCCACCCCAGGTAAAGGCACGTCCTTCCTGGGGCCTGTCGATGGGCTGCCCATCGTTCCTTCACTCACTGCCATCGCTCTCCAACATTACCAAGATCAAAACCAACTCAAGTTGTGATTGTAAACATTACATGTTATTTTCATTTAAAATTCAAAATCTATAATAATTGTGTAATTCCATGGGTTAAATCTTTGTGTAATAATTTTAAGGCTGAAATTAAAAATAAAAAACTTTTATATTTCCTTAATTCATATTATTTAAATATCCAATCCAAATTGATTCCAGTTACTACTAGGTGCCAAAGGGCATGCACGGCTTATTTTATTTCGCCTCCATTGATCTCAAAGTTGTGTGCCAACTACCACCGCCCAAATATTCACCCAAGGCTCATATTGGATACCACAATCCACATTGCCAATACTTGAAAAGGTGGGGTGCCCCACCATGCAAAACATAATGGAGGTAGTCAAAAGGTTCCTCCTCTTCCCCATTCACCTCCCATGGGGTCAACCAATCAAAGCAAAGAGTATGATATCATTGATCAACTAAAAAATACCCAAGATAAGATTTTTATCCTTGAATTAATAAAAAGATCAACAATTTACAAGGACATCCTATATGAGGCATTACATGAGACAAATTTTACAAATTGTACACAACTTACACACTTTTCCTCCATTATGAATATATTTAAGAATTGGGAAGAAGTGATTTCCTTTGAAAATAAATATTTTTCCACTAATCACACAATAGATAAAAATCTCCCACTATAATTAAAGGAGTCAAATGTGTGTTGATAGATAATGGATTAGGAATGAATATCTACAACATAAACTTCTTACAATAATTGTGTGTGTGTGTGTGTACACACACACACACATACATATACATACACACACACACACACACACACACACACACACACACACACACACACACACACACACACACACACACACACACACACACACACACACACACACACACACACACATGATCAAAACTTAGATAAAAGCATAGAAATATTTGATAATATTACATGTTAGGTACTTGGATCAATATCATTAGATGTTAAAATAGGACCCAAGGCATTTCTTACTTTATTTCAAATCATGCTTAATCATCTACACTACAACTTGCCCTTGGTTCAATCTTGGAGACATGCTATCAAATCAATACCATCTATACTAATTTGAAACATGAAATTCATGCATAATGTATATTTATATACTTGCCACATAGACAATAATCCCTTAAAATATTGTAAAGTGATGCAACCTAATAATGAAGGTAATTCACAATCATATTCTATGCATTATTCCATGGTACCTCCATCACAACCTATCCTTATGGACAAAATTCATACATATGAGGTTAGAGAATCAAGTAAACAAGGTGATAAGGAGAAAATTAAAAGTCTAGCAATGAAATAAGAGATAAGGAAAAAATAAAAAAAAAATTTTTAAAAACCATAAGAAATAATACTTAGTTTCCTGATTTGAGCAACTCCTAATCCATTTCTAGCCCTTTCTATTACCTACACACAGTCTCAACCCTACACATACCCAAATCAAGAGAAGTATCTTAATTATTTTAATGCATTCCATAATTATTAGATTTAAATTATTCAATAATAGTTTATTGTAACATTCATGTTTAAGTATTATTTTTATATATTATACAATTTGAATAGTTTAAAAGTTTTATGCTTATTTAGGTTCATTGATCCAAAATAAGGTAAATAAATTACATATATTGAGGTTTGAAAGTGAATTGATCAATGCTAGTTTGCTTAATAATAACACATATTTATGTAGTAATTGATTTTTACATATTAAAATTTGGCATTCCATTATCTTGAGGCCTCATCAAAAGACAACCAACATCCAAGCCATTCATATCATTTATATTTTTATAGAAACCAAGTTTCTCTAATTATTCATATAGGTCAACCTCATTATAATAATTACATATACTATTTTCCATATAATTATGAACAAGCATGTCATTCATACAATAATTTGTAATATCATGAAATAATACATCAAAATTTATAACATGATGCATTTTTTAGGCTCAAAAACTTGGTAGGTGCATTAGTGCACTAATTAGCATAATGATTTCCATAGAGCTATGATTGTTCCACTTATATCATATTTGGCATGGTCGGTAGCTAAAGGATACATATAGAAGAATAAATGAGACCTCGTGTTCCTAGAAGGAGAAGGCTAGTGTTGACCATATAACTCAGGGTGATGGAGTGTTGTGCATATGGTTGTGGTATTGGCTAGTAGACTGATGCATGAAGTAACACAAGAGGCACATAAATTTGTGTTTTGGAAACATTCAGTAGATCAGGATGCATTTCATACGTGGGTTCTAAAACTTAGTAGGCACATTTATGTATTAAGTATCATGATGACTTCCCAAGAACTGTGATTGATCCATTGAACTTATGCCATGTTGAGAGCTTGGTGTCTATGTGGAGAAGTCTAGTTTTAAATTATATGGGATCTTTTCTCATCACTGCTATCAAGAGTGGTATGTGCACTTATTTTTGTTCAAATATTTGGAGCAGTGTGATTCCTACATGGTGATCTCTCTTAGGGAGAAAATGATAGAGGATGAGGCAAAAAAGTTACTAGTTTACATTTTAAATAAATCATTGTATGGGTTTCTAACAAACATTCTGAGGGAGTATAGGATATTTAGTACCTTTATGGAGAGAACAAATGTTTAACAAAAGTTACTACTATGTGTTGTTGACATGTTTGATGCAGGGCCCAACATGATCACCATTTTGATGGCTCAGTAACTAGGACGTGATGAAGGTGGTAGGAAGAGCAAACCAAGGATGGAGATGCACAAGGATGGGAAATCAAGGAAGTATCCCACTTTTTGTATTGAGAGTTGTCTTCCCAAGAGTGTCCTAAAGGAGGAAAATACATGTTGTGTCATATGTATTAGATTCATCAGGAGTAGGAATCCTCATGATGCCATGGTATTCAAATTAGACCAAATATTCCCAAGCAATGGTAGTTGTGATCAGTTCATGACCGAATCTTGATTGGAGGATTGGTCTATGGATAAGTGATTTGTGACTTCAGTGCTATAATATGCTATAGAGGAGCATATGTTGATAAACCCAGTTAGGGTAGAGAAGTTTTAGTAGTGAAACAAAACTTCAATTGTGTTTGTGTTAGGGCAGTAGTGGGCATCAATAAACAACTGGTTGTAGAATACTCATGTGTGGTAAAAACCTATGTATATTGACTTCAAGTGGGATTATGTTAGGTGTGAAGTCACTATTCATGAATCAATATTTATGGACACTATTTATGGTGATGTGGCATGCTAGTGATGTGAAAGGTTAGTGATGTGGCTAATTGATGATGTGGCAGGGCCTATGGAGGGTCTATCACATGTGATCAAGTTGATGTGATGGGAGTGGGGCATAACACTCCACCAAGGCATATGGGTTTTGTCTATGGTAGTCACATGGGTTTGTCATGTGGTGAAAAAATAAAGGGTTAGGTATGGGTCAAATTTATAAGGGACCCAATAGTTCACATGTGTGGAGAAACCCCAAAGGTGATTGAAACACCTTTGGACTTTGGTGTGCACATGGAAGAAGAAGATAATAGTTTACTATTGCTAATTATCCTCACATGTGGAGTGGGAGACAATGTTTGGAGTCACATGGACGTGGATTGGATCTTTTTAAAAGTGGATGGTCCACTTTGTTGACCCTTGCACATGCAAATAGACATTTTACTATTGATCACTAGTGCCCACATGGAATGTGGCAAATTTATTGGGCCACCTATGATCTTAGTCTCTCTCTTTTCTCTCTCTTATTATAAATGCATAAATATGCATGATCTCTCCATTATAATTCATCCTGTGAGAGGATTCATGCAAGCTTGCACTTGTATGCTTGGAGGTTGGATCCTGAAGGCTAAATTATGCTTGGTTCACAACCTGAATGCTTCAGGTGTAAGCATTGAGTGTTTGGTTGTTAGCATTGAAGGTGTTACTAAAGGAGCTATTATAAAAGAGAGTTCATGATGTGTTAATATGAGGTTTATAAGCTATCATTTTGCTCATGGTTTTTTCCTTGCATTTAGCAAGGTTTTCTATGTAATCCCTTGTGTAATGTGTTCCCTCTTGTCTTATGTTTTTTGTATCTTATTTTTACACATTGATTTATACTTACACATGTTTATTTAGGATAGTTTTTCCTAATAATTAGTATAATATCCATGGTAAAAAACTCCATGTGTGATTGTTTTATGTTATTGGTTGGTTTGTGCAAGTTGAAGCTATTGTGATAGGAGGAGAGACCAAGTTCAGGAGAATGAAAAACATTTTATGATAGGTATCCCTCTATGGAGATATGGACGATCTCTTGGTGAATATATTTTTCTCTTCATGTTGCTGAAGAGAAGCCCATAAATGAGTGGAAGAGAAAGCTAAAAAAGCTTTGATAGATAAGTCAACAACCTATATAGTGTCCATATTATTGAAGAAACAACTATGTAGCTTGAGGAGCAAGTTGGTCTCCTTTGGATGAGGATGAGGACAAGGCATGACCTTGTTGTGGTTATTAGAAACAAAGAGGAAGGGGTGTATGATGTGGTATCCTAATGACCACATGTTATTAGCCAAGATGCTAAAGACAAAAATCAATGTAAAGGAAGGAGGTACAAAGAAACATGAAGTTGTACCTATTTTAAAGTAGTTAAGGATGAGGAAGATGAAGATGTAGATGAACAAGCAAGACCTAGTGTTCCTAGAATGAGGCCATGTGTTTGGACATGCAGTAGAGCATGATGAATTTTAGATGCATTTTTTAGGATCAAAAACTTGGTAGGTGCATTGGTGCACTAAGTAGTGTGATGACTTCTATAGAGATATGATTATTCCACTTATGTCATTTTTGGCATGGTTGGTAGCTGAAGGCTACATGCAGAAGTGTTGAGATGTTGTCATTGATGTCAAAGGTTTTGCTATTTAGTAAATAATATGTTCATTGATGTCAAGTAATTTTTGCTGATAAGGTCCCTAATTTTTACAGAGTCTGTAGCTAATGATTGAGTCTGTATCTGACCATGAAGTTATTTTTGATGAAGTAGACAATTGGCTAAAAGACTTGTTATCTATATTTTACATCATATGAAAACATAGAAATAGACTAATAAATTAATTCAAAACTAAATATGATTAAATACGCTGATTTGTGTGAAGGAAGGTGATATAAGGATTATGGAGAATAATATCATGTCTATAGCTACTAGGTGAGAAGCTATAGACTGCATCAAACATGCTATGGATTGCATCAAACATGCTATGGACTGCATCAAGCATGCTATGAACTATATCATATCTACTATGAATTGCATCAAGACTAGTATAGAATTTATCTAAATCATGACAGACTTGTTTGGAAAGTATTTGTAAATGTATTCTAATGATTTCTTGGCCTATTCTAGCTTCATTTCACTCATGCAGACATATGTGAGTGATATTTTATATAAGCTAATGTGAATTATGTTTTCAAAAGAGAACAAATAATTATATAGTTAACTATAGAGTTTTGTTTGATTTACTTTCAAGAGGTTGTTGATCAATGTCTTATATATAAGAAAGAACAAATTGCCTTTGTAAAATGTGTGAAAGAATAAGATTATTCTTCATGAAGGGGTAGAGTAGAGGTCCATTGAGGAATGGATGGCCAGAGAGGCCTGAGCATAGAATCATCAAATGATTCATAGGAAGATTAACCCTAGAGTATATAGAATCTACTAAAAGAGATGAGTAGAGAATGTAGAGAGGACAAAGTCTTTGAAACTAAAGAGTAGAGAAAGAGAGCCTAACGTGTCTATTTAATTGATAATAAAAAAAACAACATAATGAATCTGAGATTGATAAGTAGAGAATGTAAAATTGTACCATCATTTGTTGATAGAAGTAACTAATAAAGGTGGATGATCTAAAGAAACTAAGTTGGTGCTTAGAAAAAGGGTTGAAGCCTCCTATATATTGGTGTCTAGAAATCAAGGAGTTGGTGCTTCCTAACAAGTTGGTGCTTGCTGGATATTTTTGTCAAGTTGGTGCTTGACTATTTGGGGTTGGTGCCTCAAGCTAAATTGGTACTCAAAAATCTTTTTGACTCATTACATATCTAATTTTGGACATATAGTCCATGTAATCATCAATGTAGGTTTTCTTCCCTTTAAGGGTTTCCCACCTATATCATGTGTTATGTCTTTATGTTTTTTGTTGTGGTTTTATTGCTCTATGGATTTTGCATTGATGTTTGAATAATAAACTAAAGAATTTGAAGAAAGTTTAAGAGGTCACTGATTCCCCCCATCTCTCAATGGTTTTGCTTCCCAAAATTGGTATCAGATTAGGTCCTTAAAGGTCAAGCTTGATAACTTGAGGGTAGATCCTAAGAAGCACAATGTCTAGTCATCATGTATAAGAAGGGTTTTTAATAAACAAGGCCCCTTTATTCATTAGAACCAATTATACCTTTCTTGGGTTTGACATTTGGTAATCAGTTGTAGATGGGTATAATAATCCTCAAACTCCTCTAAATGATGCTATAAGATAGAAATTAAGTGAGAACAATTCAAAGGTGATGAATGTTATATTGTGTGGATTAACAGAATTTGAGTTTGTTAAGGTGATACAATATGAGTCAGTGAAGGCAATTTGGGACAAGTTATAACTCATATATGAAGGTGATACCAAGGTAAAATTGGTAAAGCTTTAGACCAATAGAAGAGATTTTGAATGTCTAAAGATGAAGGAAGAATAGAATATCATATCATATCTTTTTAGAGTTGATGAAGTAGTCAACATAATCAAAGGTCTTGGAGAAAAAGTTAATGAGTCAACTATTGTTCAAAAGGTTATAAGATCTTTGACCCCAAGATTTGACTCAAAGGTGTCAATAGTTGAAGAATTAAAAGACTTAGACAAGTTACAAATGGATGAGATTCATGGAATCCTTACTGCCTATGAGATGAGAACTGATGATGGAAGTTATTCCAAAAGGGAAACAACCTTCAAGGTTAAAAAGAAAACACAAATAAAAAAGGTTGAAATTGATAGTGACATTGATGTTTATGAAGATAAATCCAAATCCTTATTTGTGAGAAAACTAAGAAAAGGTTCAAGTAGGTATAAAGGCAAGTTACCATTCAAATGTTTCAATTATGGCAAGATTGGTCACTTTGCTTCCAAGTCTCCCTAAAAAGAAAAACATGATCATGATGAATAACATGGTCAAGATAATAAGAAGTCTAACAAGTATGACACGAGCAAGAAAAATTAAGCAAGGTGACTATAAGAAAAATTTCTTCAATAACAAAAAGAGTATATATTCTAAAGAAGACAATAACTCTTTTGAAGTTAGTGATAAAGATATCTTAGATAGTGATGACTGTAGTTCAAACCATAAAAGTGATGAAAATTTCTTCATGGCCATTGAAGTTGAAGACATTAATAGTTTAAAATAAAAAGTCATCATGGATGATGAAGAAATGTATGAATAAAAAGTTGATGTTAATCTTGAGGTAGAACTTATCGGTGCTTTGGATTAATTGAAGAGTCAAAGAAAGAAAAACCAAAAGTTGAAGTCTCTAGTCAAAAGTCATGAATAACATATATGTATCTTGGAAACTAAGATAACTAAGAGTGCCAAGAAAGCTGAGGAGGTTATCAAAAATCACAAAACTTAGTTAGAAGAAGGAAATGCAAGTCTAAAGTCTAAGTAAGGAGAGTGCAATGAGTACAAATTTGAGATAGGTTCATTGAAGTCAAAATTAGAATAGTTCATAATCAAATTAAAAAATTGTCAAAAGTTTGAAAAATGCAATGGAATTCTTGATGACATATTGAACGGTCAAAGGTCACCTCCCACCAAAACATGCCTTGGATACATGGATGACTAGAAGAGTAACAAGGAATAATCAAATATCAGTAAGCCAAAGATATAAGCTAATGCTCTCAATAAATATGAGATTGTGAATGAAAATCAAAGGTCAGGATAGGTCAATAAGATTCTTGCTCCTCTCAGAGATAACAAAAGTGTCAATATGCCTTTCAAAAATCTTCAGAGATCATTTCCTATAGGCAACTTAATGCAATAAGGTACATGAATTCCTTTTATGGCTATTTTTTTTCTTGTAATTAGTTTATAAATAGAGATATAGATTGTAGATCAAATGCTAGAAATAATCATGCATAGAAAAGTGATATGAACAATCATGGATTTACAAAGAGATTCTCTAATTCATTTGTCCAAGGGTCAAATATCAATATAAATAGTGTGATTTGTTACAACTATAATAGAATTGGACATAATGTAAGATTTTGTATATTGGGTTATGTAAAATCCCCTAGTCAAAATAGGAAGGTGTATGTTTAAATTGATAATAAGTTAGAAGGTTTGAAAATACTAAAAAAGGAGCAAGAAAATGATGATCCAAAGGAAGAAGAATCCATGTTAACACATAATACTTTTCACATTCAAGATGAGAGTTTGAAATGTTACATTGATAGTGGTTGTTCAAGCCATATGATAGGTGACAAGATTAAATTTATATCTTTGAAGAAGACTACTGAAGGTATAGTCAAATTTGGGGATAATATAATAGCTAATATTGTTGGCAAGGGAATACTAAGTCTTTACAATGGAAAAACTAAAACTGAGAATGTGTTATATATGTAAAAGGACTAAAGCATGATTTTCTAAGTGTTAGTCAAATGTGCAATCAAAGACATACTCTGAATTTTCATGCTAAAAATTGTGAAATAAGAAAAATAAATTTAGGAAGATTGGTCGCAAATGTTGACAAGACTAAAAATAATTTGTATGTTTTGAATGAGATCAAGAAGGATATGTGTTTTATGAGTTAGGTGGATGAGAGATAGATTTGGCATAGAAGAATGGGACATCTAAACTTTGACAACTTAGTAAAAATAAGCACTAAGAAATCAGTTAGGAACATGCATAAGATCACTAAGCCTATAAAAACCCTATGTAAGGCATGCCAACATGGGAATCAAACAAAAAGAAGGTTCAAGATAAAATAATATTCAACTAAAAAAACTTTAGAGTTGATTCATATGGATCTATGTGATCCAACTAGAATTCAAAGTATTTAAGGTGAAAGTTACTTCATACTTCTTATTGATGATTACACTAGAATGACTTGGGTTGATTTTTTGAAGGAGAAATCTAAGGCTCTAGATAAGTTCAAGTCATTCAAGGTTATAGTTGAAAATGATATGGACTTAAAAATCAAATGTGTAAGATTTGATAGAGTAGGAAAATTATAGTCAAATGAGTTTGATGACTTTTGTAAGGAATATGGAATCAAGAGACAATTTTTGGTTGCAAGGACACCACATTATAATGGTGTGGTAGAAAGGAAGAACATGACTATTCAATAAATCGATAGGATAATGTTAAATGAGTCCAAATTTTATTATAGATTTTGGAGAGAGGCTGTAAACACAATAATACACATTCTAAACAAAAGTCAAATCAAAACAAATGATAATAAACCCCCCTATGAATTGTGGAAAGGCAAAATAACTTTAGTGGAACACTTTAGACTATTTGGAAGCATGTGTTTCATCAACAGAGATGAAGAGGATCTAAGAAAATTTGATTAAAGAGATGATGAAGACAACTTCCTTGGATATTCTTCAATTATTTTTGCATATAGATGCTACAACAAGAGACTATAGAATATTGTGGATAATACACATGTAAGAGTGGATGAAACCATATCTAAGAAGGTTAACACACAACCAAGAGTTAATGCAGAGGAGCTTGGTCTTAAGGAAGAAGAAAAAACATCAAAATAAGAAGTAGTAGAAAAAGAAAGTCAAGAAAAAGAAGAATGGAAAGATACAAGGTCACCTTCCAGATTCATTCAAAAAAATCATGCATAAAGTGAAATCATCGATGATATTGATGCTGGAGTGTAAACTAGGAGAAGATTTATGAATACATCAAAAAAATTTAAACTTATCTCTATTTTCAAAGATAAAACCAATTTTTTTTTCAGAAACCAGAAGTGATAAGCATTGGGTGAATGCTATGGAGGAAGAGCTTAATCAGATTGAGAAAACTAAGACTTGGGAACTTATTTGCAAACCTAAGGATAAGAATGCCATTAGAACTAAATGGGTTTTTTAGGAAAAAATTGAATGAAGATGGTCAGGTCACGAGAAATAAATCAAGGTTAGTATATAAAGGCTATGCTCAAGTAAAAGGTGTCGAATTTGAAGAAAATTTTGTACCTATGGTAATATTGGAAGCCATAAGGCTATTTTTGGCATATGTTGGTTTCAAAAATTTTAAGATATATTACATGGATGTAAAGTCTACATTTCTCAATGGAAATTTAAAATAAGTGTATATAGAGAAACCTGAAGGTTTTTCTTTGTCAAGAAATAAAAACTATGTTTGTAGACTAAGAAAAGCATTATATGGGATGAAGTAAGCTCCTAGAGTGTGGTATTTAAGACTTGATAGATACTTGCTTGATTAGGGTTTCAAGATAGGTGTTACTGATATCAATATTTACATCAAAATAAAAGGTGAGTATCAATTAATTATAATTGTGTATGTTGATGATATTATCTTTGGTAGTGACTATGATAAGATGTCTAAGGAGTTTTCATAAGTAATGCTACAAGAATTTGGGATGTCTATGTTAGGGGAACTATCATTGTTTCTTAGATTATAAGTAGTTGAATCAGATAAGGGAATCTTCATCTCTCAAGCTAAGTACATTAAGGAAATGTTGAATAAATTTGATATGGAAGACTATAAATCAGTAAGTACTCCAATGACAAGAAGTTTCAAGTTGAGTCAAGAAGATAAGTCATCATAAGTCAATCAGACCTTATATAGATTTATGATTGGAAGTCTATTATATACTATTGCATGAAGACCTGATATCATATAATTAGTAGGTTGAGTAGATAGATTTCAAGCAAAACTAAAAGAGACATACTTACAAGTAGTCAAGAGGATATTCATATATCTCAAAGGTATTATGGACTTTGGTTTGTGGTACTCAAAATGTAAGGATTTCACCTTAACAACATTTAATGATGTAGATTAGGCAGGTAACATTGATGACAAAAAGAGTACAAGTGGTGGTGCATTCTTTCTTGGAAAGAGTCTTGTGTCATGGTTGTGTAAGAAACAACCATCAATTTCCTTATCCACAACTGAAGTTGAGTACATAGTAGAAATATCATATTGCACACAGGTTTTATAGATGAAGCATACCTTGAATGACTTTAAGATTAAGAATGATAGTCTAATTTCTATATTTTGTGACAATACTAGTGCCATTAAAATTTCTAAGAATCTAGTTATGCATTCCAGGACTAAGCATATTCCAATCAAGTACCATTTTCTAAGGGAGTAGGGAGCTAATTAGATTGTCAAACTAGAGTATGTAACCACAAAAGAACAAGTTGTAGACATGTTTACAAAACCTCTTCCAAGGGTAACATTTGAGTTCTTAAGGTAAGAATTGGGAATAATTCCTTCTTCTGTTAGTCACTAAGAAATGTATGGACTAATGGGGAGCTCATATTTGAGTATCTTTTAGATATGAGGATCAAGAGTCAAGAGTTTATGGTAGTAAAAAGATGTTCAAGTGGTAGTGAGTAGTATCTTGTAGTTTTCTAAGGAGAAGTTTATGGAATTTTCATTAGGGAAATGAAGATGGATATTATCAATTTTGAAGAAGCAACACTTTGTTTGGGATCAAATAGATTTCAGGTTTTGAAACCCTTTGCCATTGATGTCAAATGTAGAGAATTAACAAGCTGACTATTTTCAAGGAGAAATAGTGTAGCAGTAAAGATAGATATATAAGGGAGAGAAATAAGAAGTTGTGTAACTATTGTCTAGTCACCTTTGGTGAAAAAATGATAGGGGAAGGAGTAAACTAAGGTCAAGTTCTGGTGTAAAGGTATGCTCATTGAATGATAAAATCTACTTAGGTCATCATATTGCAAAGGTTTTCCATCAATGACAAAGGGGGAGTTTGTTGAGATGTCATCATTGATGTCAAAGGGTTTGCTATTTAGTAAAGAATATGGTCATTGATTCCAAGAGATTTATTTTGATAAGTCTATAGTTTTTGCAAAGTCTTTAGATACTGATTGAGTCTATATCTTACAATGAAATTTATTTTTGATGAAGTATAAAATTGGCCCAGAGATTTTTTATCTATATTTTACATCATATGGAGGCATAGAAATAGACTATAGAATTAATTCATAACTAAAGACCATTAAATAAGCTGCTCTATGTAAACTAAGGTGGTCTAAGGATTATGGAGAATAAGATCATGTCTATAGCTACTAGTGATCATTTATAGACTACACCAGACATGCTACAGATTACATCAATCATGCTATAGACTGCATCAGGCATGCTATAGACTACATCAGAGCTGCTACTAAATGCATCGAGACTACTACAAACTTCAACTAAATCACTCTAGAATTATTTGGAAAGTATGTATAAATGTATTATACTAATTGCTTGGTCTATTCCAGCTTCATTTCACTCAAATTGACCTATACGAGTGAGATTTTATATAATTTAATGTGAATTATGTTTTCAAAAGAGAATAAATCATTATGTAGCTGACTATAGAGTTTTATTTGGCCAAATTTCAAGAGGTTGTTGATCAACATCTTATATATAAGCAAGATCAAATTATCTTTGTAAAGTGGGTGAAAAAATAAAATTATTATTTACTAAAGAGTAGAGTAGACATTCATTGAGGAATAGATGGCCAAAGAGGTATGAGTATGAAATAATCAAATGATTTATAGGAATATTAACTCTAGAGTATACATAATCTACTAAAAGAGATGAGTATAGAAGGCAAAGAGGATAGAGTCTTTGAAAATAAAGAGTAAATAAAGAGAGCCTAATGTGTCTATTTGATTGATAAGTAGAAAAATAATAAAATGAATATAAGATCGATAAGTAGAGAAAGCATAATTGTACCATCATTTTTTGATAAAATCAACCGAGAAAGGTGGATGATCTTAAACATTTGAGTTGGTGCTTAGTAAAGGGGGTTGACCCAACCTATAGATTAGTGTCTACAAATCAAGGAGTTGGTGCTTCCTAACAAGTTAGTGCTTGCTGGATCTTTTTGTCAAGTTGGTGCTTGACTATTTGGGGTTGGTACCTAAAGATAAGTTGGTGTTCAACAATCTTTTTGACTCATTGCATATATGATTTAGGACATGTAGTCCACGTAATGATCAATGTGGGTTTTCTTCCCTTTAAGGGTTTCCCACTTATATCATGTGTTATGTCTTTATGATATTTATTATGGTTTGATTGATCTATGGATTTTGAATTGATGCTTTACTAATGAACTAAAGAATTTGAAGAAAGTTTTAAGAGCTTATTGATTCACCCGCCCCCCCCCCCCCCCCTTAGTGGTTGTGCTTCTAACAAGAAGAATAACTGAGACCTAGTATTCCTAAAATGAGAAGGTTGGTGTTGACCATAAAACTCAGGGTGATAGAGTGTTGTGAATATGTTTGTGGTGTTGGTTAGTAGACCAATGTATGGATTAAAATTAGAAGCACATGAATTGGTGTTTTGGAAATATTTAGTAGAGCAAGATGTATTTTGAATGCGGGCTCAAAAACTCAATAGGTGTAGTGATGCACCAACTAATGTGGCAACTTCCTAGGAGCTATGATTGGTCTAGTGAACTTGTACCATATTGATATCTTGGTGGCTACGTGGAGAAGTCTAGTTTTGACTCATATGAGATCTTATCTCCTTAATTCTATCAAGAGTGCTTCATGCACTTGTTTTTGTTCAATGAGTCAGAGCAGTGTGATTCCGACACAGTGATCTCTCTTAGGGAGAGAAAGATAGAGGATGAGGCAAAAGAGTTACTAGTTTACATTTTGAATAAATTATTGTACAGGTTTCTAACATATGTGATGAGGGAGTACAAGATATTTATATACCTTCATGGAGAGCTAAAATGTCTAGTAGAAGTTACTACTATGTGTTGTTGACATGTTGGATGTAGGCCCCAACATGATCACTATTTTGATGGATTAGTGACTAAGACATGATGAAGGTGGTAGGAAGAGTAAACTAAGGATTCAGATGCACAAGGATGGGAAATCAAGGGATTACCCCACTTCTTGTATTAAGAATTATCTTTCTAAGAGTGTCCTAGAGGAGGAAAATACATGTTGTGTCATGTGTATTAGATTCATCAGGAGTAGGAAGCCTTGTGATGTTATGGTATGCACTAGATCCAATATGCCCAAGTAGTGGGAGTTGTGAGTGGTTCATGGTATATCTCGATTGGAGGATTGGGATATGGAAAAGTGATTTGTCACTTTAATGCTATAATATGCTATGGAGGAGTAGATGTTGACAAAGCCATTCAGGGCAAAGAAGTTTTAGTAGTGAAATAAAACTTCTACTAGATTTGTGTCAGGGTAGCAATGGGCATTGATGAACAACTGGTTGAAAAATATTGAGGTGTGGTAAAAACATGTGTATATTAACTTCAATTGGGAGTATGTTAGATGTGAAGTCACTATTCATGAATCACTATTCATAGCCACTATTTATGGTGATGTGGCATGCTGGTGATTTAAATGGTTAGTGTTATGGCTAATTGGTGATATGATAGGGCCCATGGAGGGTCTCTCAAATGTGATGAGAGTGGCGTGTAACATTCCACCAAGGCACATGTGTTTTTTCCTTGGTAATCATAGGGGTTTATCATGTGATGAAAAAGATAAAGGGTTAGGTATAGGTCAAATTTCTAAGGGACCCAATGGTTCACACGTGTGGAGAAAGTCAAAAGGTGATTGTAACACCTTTTGGACTTTGATGTGCACATGGAAAAAGAAGACAAGAGTTTAATATTACTGATTATTATCACATGTGGAGTGAGAGACAATGTTTGGAGTCACATGAAAGTGGATTGGATCTTGTTTAAAGTGGATGGTCCACTTTTTTGACCTTGCACATGAAATCATACATTTTACTATTGATCACTAGTGCCCACATGAAATGTGGTGAATTTATTGGGCCACCTATGATGTTACTCTTTACCTCCATGCTCTCTCTTCTTATAAATTCATAATATGCTTGAGATATTCATTGTAATTCATCTTGTTAGAAGATCCATGCAGGTTTGTGCTTGCATGCTTGGGGGATGGAGCCTGGAGGCTAAGTTATGCTTGGTTCACAACCTGAATACTTTAGGTGTAAGCATTGAGTGATTGGTTGTTATCACTGAAGGAGTTGTTGTATAATAGATTTGATGTTTTGCTAATATGAAGTTTGGAAGATGCCATTTTTCCAATGGTTTTTTACTTACATTGAGCAAGGATTTCCATGTAATCTCTTGTGTAATGTGTTCCCTCTTGTCTCATATTTTTTTTAGCTTGTTTTTCTTCATTGATTTATACTTGCACATGTTTATTTAGGATATTTTTTCCTAACATCATGTAGTTATATGAATATGAGCTACCCAATCCAAGTGAGAGAAAGGACTTTACCTTATTTTCCTAATATATAGATAAATCTATATGATGTCCAATAGAACCTTATTTTGGTATAATTATGCATCCAAAATTATTCATTAAATGATCGTAGAATATGCTTAATATGTAGGTTCTTTGACAAGTGTGTAGAAGATGTGATCAATGCAATTCATGATTAAGAGATGATAAATGGCTTAGGTTACATGTGTATATGTAGGCTCCTTGGACACATTTACACATAAGACAACCATAGAAAAGAGTGAAAGATAAAAATCAAGGCAAAAGAAATCAACACATGGTAACACAAGTTAGGTCATATGATCTAAATAATATTGTTTTTATTTGTTAGTAGTTATCTGAGGCATGTATATTATGTGTGAGACAACCCTTATGATTAATAAATTCCTTTAATACTTTATATTTAGGAGTTAGACAATATATTATGTTATAAAGTAAACTAATGTTAGTCATTAATTTACTTATGAGCAGTAATGTTATGGGTGTGCAGCTAGTTTATAGTTTGGACTGTTGGGTCCCATATGAAAATAATGAAGACAGAGCTTATTAAAGATTATATGATAAAGCTAAAACATTTTTATTATATTTATGTAAGTTTCGTATAAATAGATATTAATTTAAATTTTCCATATGTTTACCTATATTTAATTTCCTAACAGTGGTATCAGAGTTGATGGAAATAGATCTTTGAGAAAGCCATTGGATTCTATGCCATTTGAATTGCAGATGTGTTGTGTTCACCATGAGAGGTGTTGTCAAAACAAATTATTCCTAAAAATCTAAAGACCCCTTTTGAGCCACAAATCTCTCTGGCTGCCTCTTATTCTACCATGTATTTTGATTCTACTAAACAAATTGTCAGCACTAATTACTTCTTTGACTTCCATCTAAAAACTATTTTTGCCAAATTCAATATAAACCTAGAAGTAGATTTTCCATTTTTAAAATCACTAGCATAATCATAATATGAATATACAACTAGTTTGAAGTCTCATACCCTAAAATATTTGAGCCCAAAATTATGTGTTAGTTTAAGATATAAAATGACTCTTTTTGTTGTTACCCAATGAATCTATCTAGGTCGTTTATGATTGGATAAAGAACACCAACAACAAAATAAATATATGGTCTAGTTGTGGTCACATAGATTATAATTCTAATGAGTTATTTGCATTTAGTAACATCTACTAAATATGTCATATATTTTGATATTAATTTTGGATTTTGTTCCATGGGCATACTAAGAGGCTTACAATTTGTCATTTTGAACTTGCTTAAAATTTCACCAATGTATTTTGGTTGAGTGATGAAGATATAATCTGGTTTTCAAATTAATTAAATACCCAAATAGTAATAAAGATAACCTAGACCTATCATTTCTAAGCATTTCATCAACTTTGATTTGAATTTTGTAGTGTATCTCTAATTATTTCTTGTGATGAGCAAAACATCAACATACACCACTATAAATACAACTATTTTGACAACAAGAGTTGCATCTTCAAACTCTAAACATTTGAAGTTCATATTCAAGAGGTGCTCAGTGAATTTTTTATACCATGATATTGGGGATTGTTTCAAATCACGCAATGATTTTCCTAGTTTACACTCTATGTGCTCTTATCCTTTTAATATAAAACCTTTGGACTGAGTCATGTACACTATCTCTTTGAGATCACCATTCAAAACTACATTTTTGATGTCCATTTGGTGAAATTCCATCCATTGTGAGTTTCCAAAGCCAACATTGATCTAATGGTAGTCTATTTTTATGTTAGTGCAAAGGTTTCATTGTAGTAAATTATTTATTTTTAAGCAAATCCTTTTGTGACAAGTCTTGATTTGTGTTTGTCAAATGAGCCATCTACTTTTTACTTATTATGAAAGACCCACTTGTAGCCAATAAGTTTATAGCCAATTGGATAATCAACCAATTTCTAAGTTCCATTTTTTAACAATGCATCATACTCACTTCTCATTGCATTTTTCCATGCATCATGTTTTTCAGCTTGTTTTAAGGAAGTGGGTTTAGAGTGAAAAGCAACATTGACTTATTTTTTAGGAGCGTCTTCCAAGGTAAGCTTTTCTATCTCAACTTGGAGTTCAAACTAGGATCTTGTTTGATTTATATGTGACTGTGTATGTACTTCTAATGATTATTTTTACAATCTTACTAGATTTGACATCTTTCAATATTTGTTTGCCCTATTTTGGTATATTGTTTTGTGTAGCTCATAGAATCACTGATGCCTTATTTTATGGAGTTAAAGCTACTTAATTGTTTGAAATCAAACCATCATCTGATGAAGTTTGATTGTCTTTTATAGAGATTTTAGGAGTCAATAGCTATTCAAATGTTTTCCTATTGTAGGTTTTTCCTTCACTATTTGGAATCTCCATATTAACCTCAAAAACATCAAATTTTGCATATTTCTCAAGTCGATGTAATTATCAACTTATGATTCTTGTGTCTTTTTGAGTTTCATAAAAGATGACATCTATTGCAATGATAATTTTCTTATTGTTCTCATCAAATATAATGTATGCTATTGAATACTCATAGTATCCAAAATGTATGCATTTAAGACTCCTATGTTTCATCTTATTTATTTTATCCATTGGAATCAATGCATAACTCATGGATCAAAAAATATGAATATGTCACATTAAAGGGAGATGATCACACTATATTTCATATGGAGTCTTCATTTTTAGGGTTTTTTATGGTGACATGTTGTGGAGGTAGACTATTGTTAGAGATTATTCTCCCCAAAAATGCATATTTACCCCTTTAATGTAAAAAATTTCCCCAACCATATTCATCATGGTTCTATTAATCTACTTAACTAATCCATTTTGTTGAGGAGTGTAAGGTATTATGAGATTATGTTTGATTCCATTATGCTATAGATAGGTTTCAATTTTTTTTGAAGTGAATTAACCACCATTATCAGTCTTGAGTGTCCGAATGATGAATTGGGATTCATTTTCAACAATAACTTGAAAACTTTGAAATGTTTTCAAAGGCTTCTAATTTGTTTTTTAGGAAATGTATCCAAGTAATTCTAATATAGTGATCAATTAACAACATGAAGTATTTGTGACCACCAATAGAAAGAATTGGTATAGAAAATAGATCAGAGTGAATCAAATACAAATTCATGCCAACTTTCCATTATGAATTTTGAAGTGGTTCTCTTTCATTTTTATCTAATATTTAGGATTCATTATTTTTAATGTTTTTGGGTAGTTAACAAGCCTAAAAAATGATTTTTTTCAAAGTGTGTTTACCCAAATATGGCATGATAGAGAAGACTTGTTTACATTCTTTCTTCTATGAGATGAGCAAAATTCTTTGGCATTGAGTGCTCACCCCTAAGTTTTAGTAATTTTCCTGACTCATATCTAGTTATAATGACTATGTTATCACATTTCCATGTGAAATTTGCATCTCCAACATCAATAACAATGGAGTGGCCTTTTTTCTAAATTAACACAAGAGATAATAAGTTTATTTTCATTTAGGAAGGTATGGTACATTTCAGAGAATGAATTCTATAAGTCTTGGTGACTTGAGTTGAACTAAATTTTTTCTTTAAGGTCTCAGACTTTTTATATTTGGAAAATAAATTATACTATAACTTTATTCATGAAAATCCTCAACTAAGTCCTTCATAAAGTCACATGTTATGTGGCACCTGTGTTTAGAATCCACACATTATACCAATTTGAATTCTCTAAGGCATTATTTGATTTTTCAGAGATGGAAAGCTCACACTCACGAGAAAACGAAGTTAAACCAGATCATGAGTATTTCTTCTTTTCCTTTTTTGGTAGGCTTCAATTTATCCTATAATATCTTGAATTCATGGGTCTCATGACTCTCTTTCATTTCACATTATTTGAAAAACAAGTTTTGTTTGTCATTTTGCTTTTTTAGTTGCTGACTATTATTTTTTCCACATTTGCTAACTCACCCTTTGTTCTTCCAATTGCCTCTATCATTTCCTACATACTTGGAATAATTACCCTTTTTATTTTCATAGCAAGTGTTTTTTCCTATGGACTTTATTTTTATTCATTTTTTTTTTCTTTTTCCCTTCTCAACTAATTGATCAAAGTGAGAATCTTTAACATATTGATTACTTTCTAGTAGGTTGAGTATGGAGGAAGAAGAGACTTTCTAAAGGTGGTCGTATAGACATAATTTTTATACCATTTGCATCAAAATCATGTTTGGTTGCATGGATTATAGAAGCCAAACTCATGACATTCTTCATTTTTTAACTCAATATTGGATATTTTCAATTACAACTGTATGAACTCCAATTCTGAGTGAGAATCAACTATGTCTTTCAATTTGTGGAATGATTCCCAAGGAGTGTTTCACCCCTATAATTGATGAAACACCTTTGCATCAATAAAGGACCTCATCAAGGCCAAATATTTTGAATTCTTCTACTTCTACAATGGTATTTCCTTTGCTTCTTTTAGTTTTGAGAGTTGATCATCCCCATCACAGATTATAAATCATAAATCATTGAAGATAAATGTGTTCACCAGTTTGGACCATTATAACCAAGTATCTCTCCTAGTTAGTGTTTTTACAACAATAATTTTAATTGAATTCATGTTTATTGTATCGGGATATGAAATTGTTCATTATTAGTCAAAAAAGGTCCCCTTTTCTATACACCACCTAAATGATATAATAAACCTATCTATATGATGACCCTTCATATATAATTGGTGGTACATGAAAGAAGCTTATCCTTTTTATATACCCAATGGTATATTAAAGATATGTTAAAACATGAGAGAGAAGAATGGTACGTGGAATGTACATAGTATGTGAAAATGATTTGATTTATCCATGACACCTTTGTAATTATAAATCCTTATACATGGGTGTGATAGCCCTATATAATCAGAGTGTTATTGCTCATTTTTGGGATTTACATCTAATGACAGTCATAAATTTATAACAAAGGGAAAGTGAAAATGATTTTTTCCTTATTTATCCCATGCAATTTATAGTGACGATGCCACAAATGTTGTTTTTGCATCTATATTAGGATAAAAGTGTAGTAATTTGATCATAATGAAATGACTCATAAATGCAAACTAGAGGCATATTGATACAGAGCATTATAAATTAGTTTTATTTTTCATAATTTGACTTATTTTTCAAAATTTACTTAATTTTAAAAAATGAAATATTTTGGTTTAAAAATGACTATTTTTTATTTTTAATAAGTCAAAAATGAAAAATTTTCTTGTTATTACCTTGTGGGAAAGTCCTCCATTAAAAATTTATGCTTTTATTTGAGTTAAAAAACATAAAATGAATTAAATTAACTTATCTTGGTCTATGGTGCCACTTAGAAGGTTATTTGACTATTGAAACACCTTTGTTGAAGCGTTTCATACACCTCCACACACTTCTTTGAGCATATAACATCCATAAAATGTTTCCATGCAGCAAAAAGTAGGTAATTTGCCAAAAAATCTTTGATATAATTTGTTTTAAGTGGAACATAGCCCAAAGGAAGACAAACAATATCACATCATGGCAAAACATAGCTAAAACACTTTCAATAGTATAAAATGTACCACAATATCTCCATGTAGCCCAATATCATAATTAAATACCAATCAAAATGTAATTTTAGTTAGAAACCTAACATCCCCAACCAAAACACCACTACAATGTATTTATTCATCTAAAACACCCATATAATCAATAAAATATATTAAAAGACCGACAAAATTTAACATGTAGTAGGTTGATAACGTTACAAATGCCTTCAAATGATTGAAAAATTCCTTTAAATCGTTGAAAAATGCCTTCAATCATGATAGATGCTAAGCAATGCACTTCACTATATCTAAAACACAATTAGGATGCTGAGATACCTTCTTACACTTCATAATTTGAGAAGTGTGCCTCATAACAATTTTTTAATCTACTGAAACACCTTCAAACTAGTTGACAAACTGATTTGATCACTCAAAACCTTTCTATAATATTCCTAAACATTAAGAGAATTAATTTTGAGAGAATTGTATTGGCTTATAATGAAAAATGTAAAAAGAAAGAATGAAGAAAATAATATATGAAGTTTGTACTCTGATACCAATGTCAGGCTAGGATGGATGACAAATAAAAATAAGATTTGGTGCAAACCAAAGTTATTGCATATTGCATTAAATAAAAATGAAAGATAACAATATTAAATAGTGAAGAATATGACTATTCATTACATATTCTAAAAAAACTCTTGAGATTCCTACAATGACTACATAACTACCACTATGAGATAAAATATTTCCTACAATTGATCCTAGGATTAACCTTATTATATTACAATAATATTTTAAGTTAGAGTATTAGTCTCATATTTAAGCATAGTTTCCTCTAACGTCCTGATTTCAAAGTTTCTAACCACATGAAAAAGCTCAAAAAAAGATTAGTAAGTGTTTAAACTTATGTTGTCTTTGATAATAAATAGTAGGTTATTAATAAAAAATATTTAAAGCTCACTATTTAGTGGTTGATAATTCATCATAGTTACCGTGTTCTTGAATAAAAGCTCTTAATATCTAATGTATTTATTGGAAACTTATATAATTTTATCTAATTCTATAAATGTAACCTTTTGAGTGATATTTATTTAAAAGCGAGCTAAGAAATCATCAATTAGAGATGCAAAAGAACATATAGAACCCTATGTTAAATTATAGAACTAATCAAATGCATATTCCATTAAGTTTCGTAAAGATAATTTAGTTAATAATATATAATCATGAGCAATGCCTAAGCAAGAAACATATAAATATATAATATTGTGAGAAAGGTCTCCTTTTTAATTATATAATATAATTTTAAAAACAATGAAACTAATATGAAATGGAAAAGTGAGTACATCATGAGAAAAAGGGTTTAATTATATAATTCATGAGAAGAGACCCTATCACTTGGCTTATGATACCCTTGAAAAAGAAATTTAACTTGTTTTTGTACATTATGTAAGGTTAAGATCATAATAGTAATTTTAGATGCTAGGGGTGGAATATAATGTTGGATTTTATGATCCAAGGTTATATAGTTACATAATTTGTAATTAGTGTTACGTGTTAGTTTTATGTAGGGGAATTCATCTCTTATGGGACACCCCATTTAAATTAATTTTTTTTAGTATGTTAGTAAACATTAGTACTGTGGGTAGTTTTACATATAGGATATTAGTTGGTTGGTGAGTTTTTTGGGTCTCGTATGAAAATCTTACTTAAGTTTGAGTGAGGAAGGAAAATATAACCAATACTTTTAATAAAATAAATATTATTGTTTTTATCTATTCAAATTATGAACAATGGTATCATAATTTAATGTGATAGATCCCTGAAGATTAATTTATAAAGAGAGAGACATGGATGACCCATGAGGAAATAATATGATACTGCTAAAAAAATAGAGTAGATTTTATTTCATGAGAAGAAAGACAAATATTATAGTATGATGCTTCAATGCTTTGCTTTTACTGATGCATGCAAAACATTTTTATTAAGGCTAAAACATGATTTAAATGTTGAAGCATAATTAATTATCTAGATGCATTAAAATCTCCTTAGAGTTTTTTTGAAAATAGGGTATGATAAAGAGAGAGACATGTCGTTAGGTTGCTTATTTCTAATTTTCACTTGCTAATTTTATAATTTCTGATCTGCACTTCTGTCAATTTTATACTATATTGCATGTGTTTTTTTTTTACGAGAAAGGCATGATATTTTTTATTAATTTTTTTTGTTGAAGTTTATTTTATGTGTAAATATTAAATGTTTTTGATGCATTAAAAAATGAAAATCCATGAAAATAACACTATTTATGATGACAACCAAATGAAAAGCATGATAACATAAAGAATAACACTATAATGGAGTTAAAATTTATAAAAGTGAGGTAATATTTTTATTTGAAACTTTGAATGAGATTAATATAAGTTCTCATCCCCAAGAATAACTTTAACATTTTCCAAATAATGCTTGAAATTATTTTGGATAAATATTTGCTTTTACTATCATCCATGTCATATTTTACTTTTTAAAATTGGATAGTTCTTTTTGAAAGAGTTTATAAAAAAAGTTATAGGTTTATGTCCTACAAAAATGGATAGAATAATTGGTTGTAACATCATATGAAGACACTCAAATCTATTCAAACCTCAATTTGTATATTATTTTGTTGGAATTGTAAATTACTAAAGAATCGCTTTCAAAAGTAAAAATATATGCAAGTTATGAGTCTCAAATATCAAGTCATTTGTTAGAAGAGTTGGTCAAAAGTTGTTTTTTAATATTTTATGTGTATATGAGGTCAAGATGTCCATTCCCAATAAGTGAAAATTAAAGTTTTAAATCATGTCATTTATAATGATTTAGCATATGCCTATGTATTTCCCATCTTTTTGCATTTTTGTTTGAATATAGGTGTGTGACTCATCATTATGAAGATTATTGAACATTATGAGTTAATGAGACTAGTAATTGTTTACTTTGGATCCTTCATTCTAAATTTTTCTCAAAAAATGTATTGAAAAATAGATAAATAAAGTATTTTTAATGTAAAATAAGTGCATTTTTTATTGGATTCAACACCGTATTATTATGTTACATTTGAAAATGAGAATTTTATATGTGATTAAAATGGTTATAATCCCATACCTTTTTATTTCTAGTACTATCATGATTCACAAAGTAGTATCTTTTGGGTTATAAATCTAGGCTATAGGACCATCATGATCAATCAAGTTGACAAACCCATAGACTCACCTATATTGAGTTCATTACTAACTTAAAGATAGGCAAATTGATGGAGTGGAAGTTTTATTTTTTCAAGTTTTAATCAAAATTTCAAATTATTAGTATTTTTCTCAGTTATTTTTGAGCTTTTGTGATGAGGAGTGAACCAGTTATTTGGTCATTTTTAATTGTATATAAATTTTAACTCTCATTGGATAAGGGGTAAGAGGATCTTTTGGTATTATTAGTATTTGGGTGATTTTAAATGGTGAAAGGGGTTATAAACAACAATATTATTTAAAAAGTAGTTATATTTATTTGGCATCAGGTAACATATGTTATACATGAGGTATAAAATTATCATCGAGATAGGGATCAATGTGGTTGAGTATTCCCATGATGATGCCCAAGTAATATTTATGTACAAATGATCAAATGGATGGGTATTCATAGGATGAATCCCATATTTATGTCAAGTAGTGTCAAAGGTCACAAGGTTTAGGAGGGTTAAACTACTATTGTAGTACATGTGTCGACATAGGTTGATCATTGCTATATATACATAGGGATAGTTGGTATGTTATGACATGTGTTGTTGGAGAGATTCATAGTCATAATGCTCCAATTCATATTTTGGTCCCCTTTGGACTAGGGGGTTTGTTGGGTTTCTTGATCCAAAGTTATATAGCTACATAGTTTTTAATTAGTGTTAGGTGTTATTGTTAAATATGTGGCATGCATATCCTAATGATACACCCATTTTATATTATTTATTTATTTTTATGCTAGTAAATCTTAGTAACATGGGTAGTATAGATAGGAATTTAGTTGGTTGGTGAGTCCATTGAGTTTCGTATGAAAATATTATTTAAGATTAAGGTAGGAAGGACATTGTGACCAATGCTTTTAATAAATGAAATATTATAGTTTTCATCTATTAAAATTTAAAATGTATAAATAGTAGAATAAATTTGAGTAGAAGAGATCCAATAAGGATTAACAAAATAAATATGAATTTGAGAATCCATGAATGGTTAGATTGGAGGAATTACATATACAATTTGAGAGGTTTGAAAGGATTGAGATGGAATTAAATCATTTTGAACATTGAAAAACACAAGATTTTCAAAAGAAGGGATATTATAAGAAATATATTTGTGAATGGAGTTAAAACATCTTGAACTTCAAAATTAACACCATGAGAAGGGATATTTTAACAAGCAACTTCTTTCAGTGCATTCATAATTCAAGAGATATCAATATGATTGGTCATAGAATATTAATATAATTAATGGGCTCATCTTTATTTGGTATTATAATTTGACTTCATAATCAAAAATTTTGACATATTCATTTGAGTAATCATTTGAAGGACTCCAACATTCATTTTATTATCATCATTGCTATTTAAAGAAGAATAAACTATATCTACATTAAAATAAATATCTAAATATACATTATCCCCTAAAGTGTGTATGAGGATTTTCTAATGTTTTATAAAGGAAACATTATTTTTTGCACACCTAAGTTCAAATCCATATTTATCTAGTTTTATTTGTTTAAGACTAACACTTTTTTTAATCACAATAACCATAATCAATATATTCTACATCATTATGAAAAGACATGATATTCATAGAAATAATTGTAATGTATTAAAAAAGTAAATCTAAATGGTGATGCATCATAATAATAATAAGGTTTGAAGTAAGCAAAAATAAATTAGGGATAAAGAGATCAAAGATGAATTAACACAAACCCTAAGAAAAGGAAACATTATGAAAAAAAAAGATCTAAACATAATAGAATGGCACAACACATCACTTGTTTAGGAAACCCTATACAAAAATAATATCCACCATAAAATAAAAAAGATATAACGCTAAGAGATGTAAGAAATCACAATTCATATACTTGAGAATCTTTCCACATATTCAAAGTTCCACTATATATGAAATATTTGGACTATGACAATTACTTCTTTGAACTAAAACATCTAATTTAAGTATCATCATTTATGGTGACTCTCTTATTTTAATTATTTAGGGTCTCTTCACCTATTTTAAGGAATTTCCAATACTTATTATTTCACATCTATACAATAAATGACTAAAATATTACACCTTTAGTAACACACATAGTCTAGTCATCCCCTCATCTTGGGCTTCATCGATATATCTTTATTATACTATAGTCTTATTATCGTACATATCATTCTTATTATATATGTCATGCATTACATGTGACTTCCTCCTAAATATTTATTTCATTGTTCTATATTCCTCATTCGTCACATTGGCACTTGCCTACTATTTTCATCAACATTTATATATCCATTTATTTCATGTTTTTTGATATGTTGCATTGAAATTGTCCATTTGATCATTGATCCCATTTTGAACACTTGTGTTGGCTTCCTGATGACAATGAAATATTTATCAAAACCTTTTATCACAACATGCATTTATTTTGTATGGAAGTTGTATATTACTTAGAATATCCCTTATCTTATTAGTCTAGTCTATGAGCCTTACTTATCTCTATTTTGTATGATCTTGTGCCTTCTTATTCTATCTCTCTATATTATTTTACATGTATTACTAAAAAATTAAAAACATGATTTCATACATGATCATATCTATATGCATATATGCCTATGGTGGCATCATACCTACACATTCCCCTTATTGATTATATCTTTACAAATATCTTCTTATGGGGGCACAATAACAATATCTATGTCTCCATGAGTATTATGGACATATCCTACATATGTATTCTATCACATTTATTTATATTATGTTCCTTTCAAAATATTCATCTATATCATATGATCATGAAACATTGACAATATCTTAGGATTATGAGTTCTACTATATATGTTCTATGGAGTATTACATTTATGGGCCATGATACCTTGCAAAACCATTCTCACCTTGTCACATTATATTCATCATGCTTGATATATACATGATTCATACAAATTTCCCATCAAGGCCAAGATACTATTGAAAAACATAAAAAAATATTTAAAATAATATTAGAAAACCATTAATTTATACAAAGTTACATACTCACCTATGCTAGTCGTTTTCATATCCATAATTTACACATGTGCTTCTCTCAATAGTTCTTGAGTGGGTGATATGATTTAAATATTAAACGATACTAGACTACATAGTATTTTACCACATCTTGGGGGGAATTTTAATAGACAAAATGTTTTATCTGAGGAGCCACATAATGGATTTGCATGGTTATAGATATCATTGCTTATCCTTTTAAATATTGAGTTAGATTATATTATTTATTATACACATGAATTCACATTGCACTTGAACTATCATGGTCTATCTAAGACAACCAATGAAAGGATAATGTGATAGGTGATCTATTATTTTGGTTGATTGAGTTTTTTTTGTTAAGGAATTTAGATGGGAAGAGATATGAGAGGTAGTTGGTTAGTATGAGATACTGACATAAGGTTTTGAGTATCAGGTGGTAAATGAAGTTCATCTCTATACCAAAATAGTTTAGGTGCATCAAACTGCTTGTTGAGGTTAGTAAATTTAGACATGATAGTGTTCCAAGAATCTCTAGAGTTGATGAGGATAAGGTAGTGAAGATCTTGGTCTATACTAGGTTTTAGAATTGGTTGAAATTATGTTAAAGGACTCTAGGAATTTGGATTACTATATTGGGTTGTGATTTATTAAAAAATGTCATCCATTAAGTGAACTAAATATGACAAAGCTAGACCCAAGGATAAAAAGGGAAAGGATTATATTTGTAAAAATTTGGCTTGACAAGATAGAAGGTGGATTTTCCTTACCAGTTGGGATTCTATTGGTTAAATTTTCTCATCAAGAGAATTTAATTGATTGATGATAAGGTTGGGAAGAGGGACAAAGAAAAATAATTATAACCAAAGCTCTGATTCTATATCACTTTGGATATTACTTTCTAGTATAGGGGTTGGTAATCTTGGAAACATTCTTACTCTATGTAAATGAGATAATTCAAGAAACATTATTCAAGAGTGAGGCAAACATTTGTTTTGAAGTTTGAAAGCATTATTTTATTTTTTTAGTATTTATTTTTGAAGCATATATCTAATTTGATTTTATTTATCCAAAGGTGTACTTGATGATTTTGAAGTCAATTTTTTTGTTTTGCAATGTCTCGTTGGACTTGTCTACGTTTTGAACAAAAAATAAACTATGCTATTGTTAGAAATTGAAGTAATAAAAAAAAAAAAATTAAATGATTTTTTTGTAAATTTTCTTGAAATATTTATACATGTAATGTTAACAAAACTAAAATCAAACTAAAAAATGCAATTGTTGGTTCTGTTCATTTTCTATTTTAAAGAGTACATAAATATGTCTATGTTTGCTAAAATGAATGTTTTTATTTTAGTGTCTTGATATAAATGAAATGAGAGTATAATTTATGATTTAAATCCCAGATATAAAAATAAAAACTAAACCTATATTGTATATTGTATGTGTATGATGCAATTTCTAAATTCTAAGATCTAGTTTGTGAATACAATGCTAAATGCATTTTTTTTTCTATTTTTAATCTATAAAGAAATTTGTATGCAAATAAATTTGATAATGAAACTAAAATAATTATGATTTAGGTCATTATCCATATTTGTATTTAGATAAATTTGACTAACATGAATGAAGACAAAATGAATCTAAATGTAGTTTCTCGTTTTGGGTTTTTCTTCTTTTATATGCAAAAGTGTATGAAAGTTGTTTATCTGTGATGTGTGTGAAATTGTATTTGCTAAAAGATAAAAATTAAATTTGTTGTTGGCTGTAATAAAAATAGAAATTTACCTATCAATATCTAATCTAACATGCAAGCTACTATTATTTTGTATTTATTAAATATGAATGTAACTATGAAATGTTAAATGCCTTTTTTCAATACAAAGTGGAAGAGAAATGAATTATTTTTAGAAATATTTATTTGAATTTTTAAAATGAAAACTAATCTAATAAAATGATAAATATAATCTAATAAAAAAAAAAATTAACATAATAAATAAGAAAATAAATCCTCTAACCTGGCAAAAGTAGAGGATAGATGAAGAAGAAGTTTGGTGAGATTAGTTGATTCTCAAGTTGCTAGATCTATGTATATTACTCAATAAATGACCTAGGATCTCTCCATCAATACAAATAATAAATATGATGAAATCATAAAAAAAAAAATTTAATAAAGAGATAACTAAATAGTGGGTGGTTACTCATGAACATCAGAGTATTGTGCAATAAGTTCATGGGTTTCTTCTTCCAATTCGAGTGGCTGACTCAAATATTACTATGAAAATTGGGTTGAGTTCTTCTAAAGATACAAAAGGTAGACTGTGGCTCTTTAAAACTTGTATGCTCAAATATTAATACAATTTTTTATCTAAAAATCAAGTAAAATGGAGTATTTATAAATAAGGAGAGGTTGCATGTAGAAGTTAACTAAAGATTGATTGAGAGATTTTCAAAGTCAATTTGAAAGTTACTAAGATTGAATTGAACATGGTGAAGAGTGTATTGGGGTTTTAGGAAAGTAAGTGCAAGAGAAAAGGCTATAAAATGTGAATAAAATCATATAAAATGGTGTCATGGGAGTTAGTTTTAAAAATTATGCATCTATGGTGAAACCACCACTTTAAACAAGTAGTGGTTGTGAAACCATCGTGGTGGTTAGTGAAATCGCCAGGTAAATTTTATGAGTACCAAAGAAGTTTGTAGAACCATCACGGTGGTGGCATGAACCATATCCATGTTATACATTGGTTGAGAATTTGAAGAAAACACCTAGAAGAATGATTTTTTAAAAAATAGACAAGGCTAGAAAAGAAGGAAAAATATAAGGGGAGTGGATTAGGTTTGAGCATGTTTTATTTATGGATATCCTTGTATTATCATAGAATTTCATGAAATGTTAAATTGTATAAAAAATAGGTGCATACATATTTCCCCCTTAGAAAGACACATTGTCATGAGTTGAGGAGGGTGTTTTTCCTAATTAATGATTCACTAAAATGAAAATTATGATTAAAAAACTTACCTTACTTAATTGTGTGGCATAGAGAATCCAATTGAGATGCCTTTGTGACCTTCTAGAAAAAAGTGATAGTCAACTCCATTTTTAAAATGAAGTAAAAAATGTGCTAACTGATAAAAAAATGGATAAGCATTATTTACTATTTGTGTGGGGTTGAAAATATTATTTGAATAGACAACAATGTGCAAGAATAAAATGTGAAAATGACATGACTTGTAATAAAATTATAGGAAATAAACATTACAATTTCTAGCATTTGGGCATGTCCAATGTTAGCTTAGGTTTGAAAACTCATGAATTTATCTTAATATGTGACAAATATTTTTTTTGAAGTAAGTTTAAAAATGGAAAATTTTTCAAAATAAAATAGAACTATAAGTTAAAATAAATTCCAAAATCCAAAATCATTTAGGCATTACTTGTTTTATGAAATTTGAGCTCTAGGATACCTGTGATGGAATCATGTGAGAGTGCAATTAAATCAAAAAGTATGATGAAAGTGTGGAATGGGTATCAACAACAACAATTGGCATGCAAGGACATGCAAGTTATCTTGGTGTTTGGATTGTAGCATTAGATTTAAAATTTCAATGAAAATGTACCTTAATACTAGTAATTTCTATTTTTTTTGCATGGAGGGGTTCGTAAAAACATATAAATTAGGAAAATGCTTTTATTTTGTTATGTTTTTTGAATTTATGAGTCATTTTGCGGATTTTGGGGTAGAAGGGTACAACGGGAAGAATTGTTGGTCATGGGGGAAAACTACTAGTCTTTACAGATCAATGACTATGTAATTACATTGGTAGATATGTAATTGCCATAACAACAACCCAACTATTATCCATGTGTGGTTGTTGAGTAACCACTACAAATATTGCATAACTATCAATTTTAAAAGATTGAAAATTCTATAATTTACTATGGTAGTTTCGTAACCATAACCTCTAGGTAGTGGTAGCTTCACCATAGTGTTATTTAAAAGTTTTTAAAAAGTTTTTTAAGGCTAAGTGATTGATTCAAGTTGTTTCCTTCTATGTTTTTAGGGATTTTATAGTCAGTGGATCATATCTAAGGAGTAAGAGTGGCTCCCAATGGTGTTAATAACATTATGATGGATGAACATGTTATCTTGGAAAGTGCTGATGTACTGAACATAACATGGGTGGGAATTATTTACCTATGAGTATGTTGTGTGATATATTCACTTATTGGGACATAGAATGGAACACCTTTTGATTTCCTCAATATCTTAAGGAGTGAAAAATCACACTGACATATGTCTACATGAATCTTGGGTTTCTACTTATAAGAAGTATAGTGACTTGACAGAGGCTACCCATAAAGTTGAGTCCCAGGGATCGGTAGAGTATTTGGGAGATTAGAATGCACCTGATGTGGGTGCTAATCATGGAGTGAGGTTGGTGAGGGTTGAGTAAGTTGTGATATTGAACCCTCATAAATATATTATCAATATCCTTACCTCATAGTTAGTGGGAGACAAAGGGAAATGTCATCTCTTATATAATTGTGTTCCCATAGTGAGGTGCATAAAGGAGAGGACTAAGAGATTCATTGGGAACATGACATATTATCTAGGTCTTCCATATCTTTATATAGGATGTCATGGATGGGTGATTTATCCATTAGCCAATCGACACTCATCATTCATTGGGTGTATGAGAACATGACACCATACCATAGAGGTGTAGCTATCAGGGTAGTAAGGGCCATTCAGGCCTCTAGGTGGATAGGTATGGTATCTCTTAAGGATGCAAATCAAGAAATAAACATGTTGATTGTATAAGATCTGATCATGATAGCCTACCATGGGATGGTTGTCTAGTGGGAAGATGAATCTCTTACACTGATAGCCTATGAGAGTACTTGATAGGTGCATGACCAACATGGTTAAGTGTCACACCCCATGGATATGATACTCTAGTAGTTTTGGATACATTACATAATCAATCTATCTATACTTTAGGTGTTATATATATGGGATAGGGAGATGAGGGATGTAATTTTTGGGATTTTGGGGTGGTATCCTCTGACATCGAGGACTCTAATCAATATGGTAGTTGGTGGATGAGGAGGAGGAGGGGGTGAAAATAAAATTATAACACTAGAAATAAAAGGAGGGGGTGAAGTTAAGGTTGCAACACTAGTAGGAGGAGGAGGGGGTGTGGTGCAAGTTACAACACAAAAAACTTAGGTGGCATAATGAGTGCCTAGAGATGGTCAATAATAGCCATAATAATAGCCACAACTACCACCATTAGAAGATCCTTGACACCATCAATAATAGTTGTAACAACTATAAGAGGAGAGGGGGTAGAAATAGAATGAGGTAAATCCACAGGAAGCGATGAGCTAGTGGCTAGGGAGGAGGAGGCTGAGATGAGTTTTTATGGGGACTTAGACCTTGATTGGTAAGGGAGATGCATTTGACTTAGTGATATATTTTATTTTGATATATTTATTACATTTTTAGTATATTTTCTTATTTATTTATTTGAATGGATATATAACATAGATCTTTATGTATATGTGTTTACATATTTGGACATAGAGTGGAAGCAGGTGATTAGAGGTGCCTTAGTGGACCTATTAAACATGGGCACTACACTCAGTAGAGATCAACTCCATATTAATCTAGGCATTCTTACGAGTGTGGGTAGGCTCTATAAAGTATTTTACCTTAAATATCATGGATCATAGGAGTTTATTGGATGGATGGTGGAGAATGTTGGACTGTAGGCCAAGGTGGAAAGTTAGAGTCTTAGGTGAAGACTCTTGGTGATCTTTTTACAATGAGAGGTGGATGAGATTCCTCTAATAGATAGGTGGTGGGATGGGAGGTCTCCCCCATAATCATGAGTTATAGACATCATCGAAGTAGGAACCAAATGCCCTACCACTCTATGTTTAGACCTTCTTAGATAAGGAGGAGCAGGTGCCCTAGGTACTCTACCTTCAGAGGATCTTGATGATAGGGGTGATCATGGTCTACCCTAGGATTACTCTATATTTATGTTATTTTTTATTTTTTAGATACATTTTACCTCTATAGAGGTGTTTTTACTTAAATATATGTATATAAGACACTTGATTATACATAAAGATTTAACCCATTTTTAGTTTTAACATTGTATAGCATCTTGTTCTAATTCTCGTAATGTATGCTTTTAATTTATGCATCGTAGATGGCTAGGAATGTGATGAAGTAATATGGATCTCTATTTTGATAAAATTCTATGAAAAATCTTATATTTTTTAATGTGATAACATAATCCATGTAAAATGTAATATGATAAATGGTTACAAAATATGAATGCGATAATGATTATTTTGTAGGGAATGATCAAGCTAGTTTATTCACATGATAAAATGATGTTTAATCTATAGAAGGAAATGAAATGGAGATGGGATATGTGGGATAATGAAAGAGGAAAACTACACATAAAAAATTTCACAAGGAATAATAGGTTGACATAATCCTTATGAGTAGTGCAAAAATTATACTTATTTCTAGGCTTAAAAAACACTAGTTTTGTTAGATTCTTCTGTACTTAGATAGAAATATGGCCAACCATGATAGAATCGGTAAAAGGGATGAGGTTATCCCTATAACATAGACATTTAGAAAAGATTTTTATGGATTTTATTATTATTTTGACACTTTATATATTATTTTTTCTCTTACTTTTGCTATTGTGACCCCTTACACTCAGTCTCATGTGGCTAGGAAGGCACATGTTCTCATAACCAAATACTAAATGTAGGCACGTAAGATCATCTCCCCCAAATTTTAACCCCACAACAAGTAGGATGTGAGGACTCATCAAAAAGGATAAATGAAGGGTGAGAGATGTGGAATTATTTTTTGACTTGCATATGCTTGATTTTGTATAATGTCATTTTTTTAGGAGGCTCTTATACTAAAATATTCACCCATGAAACTATTAAGATGCAAGGCCTCATCACCAAGGACAAAAATAGGTGGATAAGGCTACTTGGTTTAATCATGCTAGTGTCTTTGATTATAGGTAACCATATAAAGGGGATTCTATCATGGACAAGCTTTTAGACTAGGCTATAGGTTAGAGTTTCTAAGTTTACAACAAAGTGTATGAGAATTAGGTGCATAGTACTCATAAGAACTAAGATAAGAATCCCATTTTATGTTCATTTTAAGAGTGTTTTATAAATGGAAATGAAAAGGGTGAAATTATATATTGTATTTGAAAGTTTTTTTAGGTGAACTCATACCTAAACAATTACCTACAAAAATAACCAAAATGTAAGAACAACACAATAACAATGAAATTTTTATTAATGCAAAGAGGGAAAATTGGGATGAAAGATATATATGAAGTAACATTTAAGGTGAAAAGAGTTCACAAATTGATCAAAATATTTGCCTTCCAAGGTGTATAATTGAAAATATCCATTCTAAAAATCTTTCATTACCAACTATGGGCCTACCAAATTAGGTTTAAATTTTTGACCTTCTCATTTATTTTTATCAATTATGTTATTAAGTCTTAGATCAAGTTCTCCTAATTGAATAGTGTGCTCATGAAAATTCTTATTTTATTATTGTCACTTAGGATTAACATAATCAATGTGGTTTTGTGAAACTATAATCTAATGTTCATCTAACCTTTCTAGCTCAATCAAGCATGCATTTCTCTAATCTTCATGATCGATGAGACCTTGAAGTTAAATTTGAAGGTTGGGGATTTATACCTCAGGAATAAAATTGATTTAACCCCAAAAATAAGGAAATATGGGTTTACCCCCATGGGCATACAAATGCTTGTCCTATAAGCCCACAATGCAAGATAGAGTTGAAGATGATAGTCTTTATTATTATCTTTCATTTCAATGTTTTATATATGGCCTTATCTTGACCATTAGCCTAGGGATAGAAAAAAGAAGCCATGTGAAAAAATATATAAAATTTATTTCATAACACACCCACCTCATTATTTTTGAAGGGGGGTCCATTACCCATGATTATGATTTATAGAACCTCAAACGTATAAATGATTTGATACAAGATGGATTTTTAAATTATTGATCTGATAATAATAGTCAAGGGCATTGCTTCCACCCACTTGGTAAAATTATTAGTGGTGATAATAATGAAATTGTGGTCATCAGAAGTAGGGGAAAGTTTATCAGCTATATCTAACCCCAAGAAGAGAAGACCATGGTGTGACAATAGACTAAAGTTCCCAAGCAAGGATGTGAATATCATGATAGAAATAACCCATCCCATGGACCTTGTGAGTAGTTATGTGGCCACCACAAATGTCATTATGACAATGAAAAAGGAATTTCTCATATTTATTTTTGTCAATATATCTAAGGAGAATGTTGTCAAAAGCCTTTTAATAGAAAACCTTGTCAAGAATCACATACTTAGGGGAAATTATTTGAATGCATCACCTTTTCTTTGATTTGGTACCTTCAAGATAACTATGATAAACTAAGTAATATATTATGTCATTATACTATGGGGAGGGTAAAATCACATGTTTTTCTATGTAGCATATAAATTTGTCTAAGAAATTGATGTCAATGAGATCACAAAATTCTAAAGGGGATTCTACTAACCAATCAATCATGAATTGTCCTTTGATATAATTTTAGTTGATGTAGGTAAGCTTTAAGTCTCTTATAAGTGTGATGAAATGGCCAACCTGTTATGAGATGGATGGTTAGGTCAAGAATGTATGCAAGGCTTGGGATCTCATAATGACCCTTGTTTATTGATTGAGCATATAATGCCTCAATCACATAGTCATAGATAATATATCCAAGAACTCATTTTTTGATTGTGTATATCATTTATCATAGCTGATGAGAGTGAGGGTAGTTAAATAGATGGTTCTTTCCTTGTCATCATCCTCTTCTTGGGCTAACTTGTAGATAAGATATATCTCAGTATCTTTGAAATAAAGTAGGAGGGGCATATTATATTTAGGGGCCATAAGAGTTGGGGGTTCCATAAGAAAACATTTAACCACATAAAATACATTTTGGTAACCCTTGGTCAAGTTAGGCAGCTTTCCTTTTAGAGAAACTAGTTGATAGGATGTATAGCATAGGTGAGGTTAAATATTAATCTATGAGTTACCCCTAATCTCCATAAGAATTATCTAATTCTTATCTTATGAGTATGGAGTCATGTATAGTATTACATGAATTTTATAAGGGTCAATGTAAATATTATGCTTGGAGACAATGAAACCCTTGAGTTTTCCAGCTATACCTCAAAATACACATTTTTAAGGATTAAACATAACATCATATTCAATTAGACATGTAAGGATAATGCATAAAACCTCAAGGTGGTCTGATTTCATTTTTACCTTTTTTTAGAAGATCATCATCGTAGACCTTCACTATATTATGGATGATATCATGAAAAATATAGGTCATATCCCTATGATAGGTTTCCACAACATTTTTAAGGCTGAAAGTCATAGACAAATCACAAAAGGTTCCCCATGGTGTGGTAAAATAGGTCTTGCTCTGGTCTTATTTAGAAATGTAAATCTGGTTATATCTAGAAAAGATATCCATAAGGGATAAAAAATCCTAACTTGTTGTACCATCAAAAATCATGTCAATGAAGGGTAGAGTAAAATATTATTTTGGACATGTTTTAATGATATCTCAAAATTGCATATTCCAATCTTCCCATTCCTTTTTAGAATGGGGATAATGTTAAAAAACCACTTGGTGTAATCTACAGGTTTGATAAACCCCCATTTTAAAAGTTTGATGACCTCTTCCTTGATCATCAATGCAACTTTAGGTTTTGCTAGCCTAAGATTTTATTTGAGGGGCTTTGCATCAGGTGTATCGATTAGATTGTGGACAACCAATTTAGGTTGATTTTTTTTTGTGTCTGTGTAGGAGAAGGCAAAAGCCTTAGATAATTAAATAATAATCTTCTTATGGTCTTCAAACTCTTTGAGGAAAGATTCAAAATCCAATATTAAAGATTTTAGAGTGCTCTTTGGTTGCAATGTTGATGTTGATGGTTTGCTCTATAAGGGAAGCATTCTCATCTTTAAATTATTTAGGGGTTGGAGGATGATCATGATCTTTATTATCCATCTTAAAAACATCATGTTCCTCCTTAGAAGATTGATAGTCCTTGATATTATAATATGAGTCATAATAATCTAATTTGAGGGCAGATTAGGGGTAACATGTGAGATAAAAAAACCCTCTTGTGGTGTGATGATGGGAGGTGATCGTATGCTCATAAAAATTCTAAGATGACATTGACATTTTTTGAAAATTATATAATAAGAGGATTTTATTCATTTTTAATGTGGGTAAGATTTGATCATTTATCATATTTTAGATAAGGGGCTTAAATATTATGGATACTACAAAGTCAGATTCTAGTATTTCCCAATGATGGGAAAAAAGAGAGGATGAAGCATCCTTGGAATTATCAAGTTGATTACTCTCTCTAGGTACAACCTCGATGGAAATGAAATCAAACTCTTTGGAAACCTCATATACTACATTTTTATAAATCTAAAGATGCTTAGCTTTTGTCTAATAAACCTATGAAACTTGATTAGTTACCAATTGTGAGTCACCTTATATTCTTTGGTTTTAGACACATAGTGTCTTTGAAATGAGCATTCCTAACATCAAGGATTCATACTATTTTCATTTTTTGTGCATTCAAAATCAATTTTAAATATAAATGGCATGATCCTTTTTCCATGTGTAATTAGGATAAATCTTACCCTTGTGAAAACATCATTTTTACCTATCATAATGAGGCATCTATTTATTGCTTATAAAGGAAGAATCATTATGTTATTATGGAAATTTCTCTTGGATTTCATAAATATCAACCATACAAATGTTAATTATATTAGCTAACTCTTATTGCATCTCTAGGTCTTGATATTTGAAAATTTTGTAGGCCCCTACTCCTCGTGAGTCAAAATGGATTGTAATGGGTTTATCTTTTTCTAATATACTAATGATCTTAGTTGTAGGCTTGGTCTATATGTTTATTATTATTAAAAAAAAATCTCCATGCATTTTATCCATTTTTCTTACACCCTTTTCCTCAATGTTTTCACTTGGTGAGGATTTAGAACTCTCTAAAACACATGTTGTGGTTATGATGGGATCTTTGTCTTTGACTGGTGGAAGGGGTTTCACCACCATTGCTAGGGAAATGATAATAAATGTGAAGCCCTGATATTTTTTTAAGGGTTTCTTGGTGAATTTCAAATGGTTTTAGATCACCTTGGGAAATAAATACCTTTCCTAAGTATAAAAACCTAATTTCTTGAAAAAGGTTAGAAAGAATTGCCTTCATCCTATGGATCCAATATCTTCTTAGGATCATGTTGTATTTAGTGTCATTATATTTGACACTAGATAGAATAGAGTTTAGACCTAGAATAATATGTAGTACAATGGTCTCTATCAAAGAGGACTTGAGGCCTTCGTAACCTCATAATGTGTTTCTGGTTGTAGAGTAATTGGTTTCTCTATATACAAGCTTTTAGAGAAATCAAAAGGGGACTATATTAAAAGCAACCCCTTCATCAACCATTTCTCTTTTGATATAATTATTTTAAATCTAAAATTTTTAGTACGGGGCTGAATCTCCTCTCCTGGCCATCTTAATGTCTAGGGGGAGGCACCTAAGATCAAATAAGTAGCCATTGTCTCTCAGGTCTCATCTATGTGGCTACAAGTCTAAGTATATATGGTTTATTTGTGCTTTTGTTGGAGCTAGGATGCTATCCAAATGCCCCAATCCTAATTCATCAATAAATCCTAGGTGATGGGGTGCAAAGTTATTGAATAGATCCATGAAGATGTGGGAAAAGATATTGTAAGGTCAATAATAAGGTCATAGTTCCCCATGGGATTGGGGTTAGTTTGAATGTTAGTATCCCATATGTTTATAAGATGGGGAGTCATTGGTTTATATTATTTCATTCACATGATGATGTTTGCATCCTCGTTTGTTTCTAACTCAATGACATCTATAATTTTAGTCTTTTCTTGAGGTCATATCTAGCGATGCACATCAAGATTTTGGTGTGCAAGTGGAAGCATCAACATAATGAGTTCCAATTGACTATGGATAGTTGATTGGTTTATTCTATGGTTGATTTTTAATATTACATTGTTGATGATTCAGAATCATGAAATTATAGATTCATAAGTTGGCATTTTGAGGCATGATAAGACCTATTTGAGAGGGTGTAGGGTTTACATTTACATTTCATTAGAACATGTCCATAAATGATTGTCATTGGTATTTATGGACTTGTTGGATAAACATGTTATACTTATAATATGCTCAAATTTCATGATAAAAAACCCTATGGAGAAGGAAATATACATTGGGATCATAAAACCTATGGATTTGGTTTTGCCTTTGTTGATTATTGTTATAATTTATGTTGGTTTTGGAATTGAGGATTTTGATTTTGGTCAACATTTTGGTAATGGTTTTGAAACTAATCTTGACACTGATTATCTTAAGGTGGTGGATAGTTTAAATCCATTGTATTAACCATACATGAATAGTTTTAATTTCTCACACCACCATTGTTATTTTTTATGTTGTTATTATTCATGACTTGATTTTGGTTGTTGTTTACAACATATATATTTTTATTTTGGATTTTCACACCATTTTCAGTGGCATTGCATCTTTGGTTTAGAATCTTAGGACCTTGGTTGCTTGGGTTATTTTGATTAATGTTTTGATAATACATACTATTTTGGTTAGGGGTGAAAATTAACCCATTAGATCCATAAGTCCTATAGACACTATCTATGGCCACTTGATCTGTCTTGAGTGTGCTTTCTAGTGCTTCTTCATAAGACTTGTAGAATAATGTATCACATAACTCTCTTTGGTCCATGTGAGGAGTATTGGTGGAGGAATATATCACTTTTCACCATCTTGCAATAAAGTGGGTAGATGACTCATTAGGTTCTTGTTTAATGTGTAATAAGTCTTGTTCAAAACAATTTGTTCATGTCAAATACTTTCACAAATTCAGCCATGAGTTGGTGAAAGGAATGGACATAATCCTTAGGGAGGCATTAATATCAATCTAGAGCTATTCCTTATAGAGAATTTGGGAATGTTTCAACAACTACCCCATCCTAAGGTATAAATTATTTGATGGAAATGGTATATTCCTTAACATGTGAATTTAGGTCTCCTTCTCCCTTATATTTGGGTATTTCTATCAAGGGACGTGGTAATAAGACCCCTAATATGTTGTGATCAAGATATTACTTAAAATATTCTACACAAGTCCCCATGGTGTTGAAAACCACCAAAGGTGTATTAGGATAGGCTTGGAGGAAAAGATTTGGATGATAAAAAACACAAAACTGTTAGGAGAAAATATGTGGGCTAAGAATGTAAAGAATAAATTTATAGGAACTAGTTATCTGAATGTGTATAATTAGATAACATGTGATATTAAGGAAGTATTTGGAATGGCATGTGCTAGATGACACATGTAAAGGTGGAACATACATAGGTGGAATATTGGATGGCACATAGTTAAGATGAGTGATGGGTAGCAGTATGTCAATTGCCACATTGTTTGGAAGAGGATAAGATAAATAACCTACAATGGTAACTTGGGTGGGAGGCTAATAAAATAGGTTTTTTTTAAATTTGATGTTATTAGGTACCCCATAAGTATGGATATCCCTAAGATTTTGGCTTGTAGTATATCCAATTGAGGGGGGATTAGGTTGATATTGTAGTGGTTAATAATATTTTGCTAAGATGGGAATATAATATGAATGGCCTTAAATGTTGATGTTTGAGGTCACTCCTTGGTTGAAATGAACCAATTTGGAAAGAGGCTTGGTTATTCTAAAAATATTAAATGAGACCCACCAAGGTGGAGATGAGTTCATTTATTGTATCATTGGTGTTGGGTTTGAAAGCCTCTCTCATGGGAGTCTCTACAGGAAAGGATTGGTGGCCCTTAATAAATTGGCATATAAAGCTGATGACAGGATGATGTGATTGGTGGTTTATTGATTTAGTTGATTAGTTTGGTTTGGTTGAGGAATTTGGATGGGAAAAAATTAGAGATATGGTTGGTTAGGATAAGCTACTAGCATAAGGTTTTGATTATAAGGTGGTAAAGAATGTTCATGTCTATACTATAATAGTTCATCTATGTCAAACTAGTTATTAAGGGTAGTAAATTGAGATGTGATAGTGTTTCAAGAATATCTAGAGCTGAGAAGGACATGGTAACAAAGCTCTTGGTCTAGACTAGGTTTTGGGAATTGGTTGAAAAAATATATGAATTTGGATTGCTCTTTGGGGTGGGGTTTTCTTGGATAATGCAAATTTTGAAGTGAATTCAATATGAAGAGGTTATACCTAAGGATAAATGGGGGAAAATTTAGATTTATAATTTGTTGGCTTCTGATGCAGGAGCATCATGTATTTAAACAAGTTTGAAATTGTGTATTTATGTCTTATTATGTATTTTGGAGTCTATAATAGTAACTTTAGTCTCATTTAGTCATTTGGAGTCTTAATTAATGATGAATAGGTCTAGGGAGTCCATTGGGTGGTTTCTCACCAATTTGAAATTTGAATTTTCAAATGCTTAAATTTTAAAATCAAAGGCAAAAGACATGTTTTTAGAAATTGGTGTAGGTGTCACTTGTTATATAAGGTATTATATGTATTATTTTTTCATATAAAACATATTTAATTCATAATTATCATCAATAACCAAGTGTACTTGAATAAGCTTATTTGCTATGTGTATCTTCTCATTTAGACAGGTTAAAGAGCATATTTTGGACTTCAATTGCACATTATTTGATTGGAACAATGAATCAAGAGTGTATTGTCTCAATATAAAACTTAATATGAGGTTTAAAATGAGGGGAAGAGATTAAGATATTAGAATTTTGATCATACTCAGGTTACACTATGAAAAAGAGTTTGTGTATGACATTCTACCATTGTTGGAGATCTATATTTTGCATATTTTGTAATGAATAAAGAAGTATTTTATAATTCTAGGATATGTATTTTATGTGTGATAATATTAAAATATTTTAATATATATATTAAATGAAATAAAGAGCTTCTAAGGTCATATAAACCTCTTTTCATTCATACAGACCCCATTTTCCTTTAAAAACCTTATTATAGTCTCTTGTTTTACAAATAATGTTGTGCATGGTATAAATTTAAGTATTTTATATGTTTTAAGGGAAGATATAATAATTTTTTAAAATAATTATAAATAATATAAATGTCTCCATCTTTATAAACAATCATAAGCAAGCTCTTGGGTCCTATAGGGGCATAAAAACCCTAATTTCAAGGTTATGTGGATAAAAAGTGTCATAACTTTTGTTTTGGCCCTTGAAAATTATCAAAATGTTGAATAAATATATTTAAAATATTTTATATGATTATTAAAATGGTTTTATACCTAGAGGATATTTAATGATGTACTTATAGCTGACCATGTATACGAAAAACCTAGAATTCTGAGTGTTCTTGGTAGCAAGAGAAGAAAATTGTCTAAATTCATCAATTTTGAGTCTATAAAGGTCAAATAGAGGTTGAATAACCTTTTATATGTATGTTGATACCTAATATAAGTATCATGTACATTTTTAAAGATATATTTTGAGTTTTAACCTATTTGAGCACCATTAGGTTTCTAGGCCTAAAATAGGGTATTGGACTGTTTTGTAAATTATATTATAAAACCAATACTCAGATTTATTTTGTCATTGGAATGAGGTAATTTATGATGTTTAAGAATTATATAAACCTTATTATATTATTTTTATTTATTCTCATGTTTCTTAAAACCAATAGTGTATTATTGTCATAGAAGGCCTGTTTTGAGCTAAAGAGTAAAATTTAACAAGGTGAGTGAGTTAAGTGTATTTAGTAGATAAAAAAGAAGAATATCACATTTGGTATTAGATAAAAATATTATACATAATAAAAATTTCAATGGATAGATAAATAAAGTAAATAATGGAAGCAAGGGCCATATCAAGAAGAAGAACAAGGAGATAAGTAACCAATGTAGTGATACTTGAAGAGATCAGAAGTCTAAACACTAGAATGGAGGAAATGGAACTAGAACAAAGGAGAGGAGTGGATCTTGGATATGTTAGTGATATCTAAGATGAAGTAGCTGAAGAAGTAGTAGTAGAGATAGAAGGCCCTGAAGAGATGCTTATGAAGGTAATAGTGGGAACACCCTCCAAACCAAAGGTAGATATACCTATGTATGATGGAAATTTAAATTTGAAGATTTAATTGATTGGATTAGTGACTTAGATAAATATTTTGAGTATGAAAATGTTGAATAAGAAAATAAAGTGAAATTTTCTATGACAAAATTGAGAGGCCATGCCTCTCTATGGTGGGATGGTGTGCAAACAGAGAGGAGAAAGAAAGGAAAGGGAAAAATAACCAGTTGGGATAGAATAGTGTCAAAGTTAAAAGGAAAATTCATGGATAAATAATATAAAACCAAAATTTTCAAACAAATTCAAAATATGAAATAGAAATACATAATAATAAAAAAATAAACATGAGTTCTATAGGCTGACTATAAGGGCATGCCACATAGAGGAAGATTTGGAGAAGGTACTAAGATATTTGAAAGGCCAAAAGTTTGATATAAAATATGATATCACTCTTATTATGCATAATTAAATTGATGAGGCATATCAATATGCCTTAAAATCATAAGAAAAGCTCACAAGGAAGAAGAAGTAGACCCTATAGTGGTAGAGGACAACAAAGAGGAAGGAACATCCTCAAGTTAATCAAGGAAAAACTAGTAAATTTTAAAGAGAAACATAACCTTCAAGAGGTAGGTCTCCTTTTAGAGGGAGAAGACATTTTTATAGAGGTAGAAGTGGAGAATTCAGAGGTAGGTGTTTCAAGTGTGGCAAATATGGACACAGATCATATGAATGTCCAAAACATCAATCTAATAGCCAAGGAAGTTCTCATATCACTGAAGTAGAGGATAACAAAGTGTAAGTACTCTTATCCAAGAGAATGCCCTAAAAGAAAGATAATCACTATTGATGAAGAGAATCTTTCTAAAACTAGCCAAAGAGCTTAAGGAGCCACCTCAAAGGAAAATAATCTTAAAAACTACATGCAAGGCCAAAAGCAAATGTTGTTAAGTGATCATTAATAGTGGAAGCATTGATAATTTGGTGTCTAAATAAATGGTAAGTAAGTTGCAATTGAACAAGGTAAGCCATCCTACTCCCTAAAAAGTTTTTTGGCTTCAAAAAGGTCATCAAATTCTAGTTAATGAACAATGTAATGTAGAATTTTAGATTAGGAGTTACAAAGATATTATCACATGTGAGATAATGCCAATGGATGTTTGTCATATCCTCTTAAGAAATCCATGGAAATATGATAGCCAATCTATCCATGATGGTAAGATCAAAACTTATACTTTTGTGAAGGATGGTAAGAAGCATATTCTCAAACCTATCAAAGAGAATTATGCTTCTATAAAATAAGACACAAAAGTATTGTTCATCAGTGGGAAAGAGTTTCTACATCAAGTGAAAAAATAATAAGAGAGATATGCTCTTATTGGTAAGCCTAAAACTATTTTTACTTCTACTAAGCTTGATGAATTACCTTTAGAGATTCAAGATTTGATAAGTGAATTCATGGATACTGTAGTAGATGATCTACCAAATGAGTTACCTCTTTAAAGGAGTATAATTCATTTTATAGATCTAATTCATAGTGATAATTTGCCTAACAAAGCTGCATATAGAATGATTCCTAAGGAAAATGATGAGATTAAGGAGCAGGTAAAAGAATTATTAGATAAAGGGTTGGTGAGAAAAAGTTTAAGTCCATGTGAAGTTACTATAGTGTTAATTATAAATAAATATGGTGGTTGGAGAATGTGCATAGATTCAAGAGCCATCAATAAGATCACAATAAGGTATAGATTTCCTTTGCCTAGAATTTATGATTTATTGGATTGTCTTAGTGGTGCTAGATACTTTTTAAAGATAAATCACAAAATTGGATATCATCAAATAATAATTAGATACAGGGATGAATGGAAAACAACTTTCAAAACCAATGATGGTTTGTATGAATGGTTGGTAATGCCATTTGGCTTAAGCAATACTCCTAACACCTTCATGAGGTTGATGAATGAAGCACTTAAGCCATTCATTGATAAGTTTTTTATTGTGTACCTTGATAATATTTTGGTTTTTATTAGATCTAGAGAAGAGAATCTTGAGCATTTGAGGATGGTTTTAAGGAAGTTGCAGGAAGAAAGGTTATTGATAAACCTCAAAAAATGTACTTTCTTAAAAAATGAACTAATCTATTTGGGTTTTTTGATCTCACAAGAATGGATAAAGATGGATACGGATAAGGTAAAAGTTATAGAGGAATGGCATACACCCAAGAGTTCATTTGAGGTAAGGAGTTTTCATGGGATTGATAGTTTCTATAGAAACTTCATAAGGAATTTCAAGTACTATTTGTGCACCTATGGTATAAACTATTAAGGGTAACAAGTAGCCATTCAAGTGGAATGATAAAGCTAATAAAAGTTTTTAGATTTTGAAAAATAAAATCCTAGAGCAACTCATATCGGCCTTACCTGATTTTAGTATGTTGTTTCAAGTTGAATGTGATACAAGTGGGTCAACTATTGGAACAGTTCTAAGCCAAAAAGGTAAGCCAATTGGTTATTTTAGTGAGAAGCTTAATGAATATAAAATAAAGTATTCAACATATGATCAAGAGTTCTATGCAATTGTGCAAGCATTGAAGAAATGGAGGTGTTATTTGATGCTTAAGGAGTTTGTTATATTCATTAATAATCATGTTTTACAATTCATAACTAGTCAACACAAGTTAAACCAAAGACATGCAAAGTGGTTAGAATTTTTACAATTTTTTTGTGATTAATCATAAAAGTAGAAAAAATAATAAGTTTGTTAATGCCTTGAGTATAATAAATCTAATTTTACAGGAAACGCAAGAGAAGGTTGTGTGATTTGATGATCTCAAGAACTTATACAAGGAGGATTCAGATTTCAAAGAAGCCTGTGAGGTATGTAAAGATCCCACTAGTTAAAATAAAAGTCATTGGATGGATTACATGATTAAAAAATGTCTCTTATTCAAAGGTAAACAATTATGTATCCCAAAAGGATCTATGAGAGAGAATCTTATCAAGGAAAAAAATAGAGGAAGTCTTGCAGGACATTATGGATAAGATAAGACACTAGCTCAATTAAGTGCATTATATTATTGACCAAATATGACAAATGATGTGAATAAGTATGTTGAAAATTATAGGATTTATTAGTATGCTAAAAGAGGAAGTCAAAATGCAAGCCTATATCAGCCCCTACCTATTCTTGATAGGCCATGGGATTCCATAAGTATGGACTTTGTTCTTGGCTTACCCATGACATATAAAGGTAATGATTCCATTTTTGTGGTAGTAGATAGATTCTATAAAATGTGTAGACACCTAAATCAGGCCACCAATAACCCCCAATCAGGCTTTTGGCCAATTTCTACCCAAAACACATAATTTGGCCTAAAAACACTAAAGCATGCTAAAAGATGTGAAACTAACATATTCAAGTATCAATTTTGGCTAGGATATACATAAATGGGGCAATGAAATTTATGGGCTAGCTAAATTTGATCAGTTTATTTTGAGTCAAAATGCCAAATTTACACTTGGGTGCTCTAGATTGCTCTTCCCTGTCAAATCTTTTGCACAAGATGCGTGCCTTTGTTATTTATTGTTGGTAACATTCTAAATGGGAATACGGATCCAATGCATTTGGCATTGCCTTCCAATTCTAATCTAGTCAAATTTTGGACCAATAACAAGGCATTCTGATCAATTTGAGTAATTTGTGCACAAAGTGCTTAATCATGCTTAAGAGCTATTTAACCAAAATCCAAGCCCAATAAAAAATTCCATGGAAACTTGTTGAATAATTATTTTTGGAAATTAATATTGAATATCTGCATCATCAGGTGACCTCATTTCTTGGGAGGGCATCTCTAGGCTATAAATGCCACAAATATCATGATTCATGCCCTCCATGCCTCATCAATACCTTCCATGATTCCCTCCATGCCTCTTAATTGTCCCTTTTTCCAATGTCATGATGAGGATAATTAAAAACTTAATTCCAAAAATTGAATTAATCCTCAACTACACATCTCAATCTCAGGATGGATGGCTTAGGTTGATTCTAGACATTCTCAAAAATTTATAAATAGAGAGGCCATGAATACCATTTCTACGCTATTTTGGTGCAAAGTTATTATGATCAAATATCTTCAAAGGACTTGATAATGCAAAGTTATAATGCCAAATTGATTCCCAACCAAGCTAAGCTAAATCCACAAGGTGCCAAGGAGAGATGGAGGTAGCCAAGCTTCTATTGCCAAGGACTTCATGAGCACAAGCTAAGCAAGCCACTACTACAAAGGCATTTGGAGTATCCAAGGAAGGTGAAGGAATTATTATGTTTTATTCCTTAATTTTTAGTTGTGTTTGTCATTTTTTTTGTTAACTAAGCTCTCCCTAGTGTCTAGGCCTAGAGATGTTATGCTAGTTAGTGTGTTTCTTTCATTTTTTATTTATTTTGGAACTAACATGATACTAACCATTCTCTCTTGAGTCAAATTCCTAGATCACATATGGCATGCCCATTGGGACTAGACACATCTCACACCTAAAGGAGATCATTTTTCTATTCTAAAATATTTATTTGAGCCTTTAAAACTCTTGTAAATTGATTTTATAACTTTATTTTGCCATTTTTATTTGCGACGATTTTATGTAGTAACCAACATTGGCAAGTGATACTGACATCGGTTACCTGCTTAATCAATGTGGGTTAGTAAAAACAACATCGATTAGATTTTGGTTAGCCAAAGTAATCGATGTCGGTGGTAATAACCAACGTCAGTCATTATGTTTTTCTAAAAACATAGACCCGAGAGCTACTTTTTCAAAGTTCATTGTTTCAAGCTAAAAAGAGCTTTAAAGCTAAAGGACATGCTAATAATTTTGATATAGGACAAATATTGATATTTGTTAAAAACATGTTTAAATCACCTTTGCATGCTTAAAAATCAATTAGGAATCTTTTTTGGGTGTTTAACAAAGAATTTAGATGTTTTTGGTGAATGTTTTCAAAATTTGCAACTAAGACCAAGGGGTCAAATGAACACCACCAAATATTTCATTTTGGGTATAAAATCGATCACACTTGTCAATTATTGTTTGCAATAGTTGTTTAATCAAATTTTTGTTTGGCAAAAAGAGGAATGTTACGTGTATACTCTTTCGTTTATCCCCTATAGGGAACCCTTGGAATCAAAAGCACCATTCCTATTACAAGTAGTCTAGTCTAAGGCTTAGAAAGAAAGTCATCTAAAGCACTCCCTAAAAACTGATCAAAGTTTGCGTGACCTTGAAGATGACCCTAAAGTCTTTCTATTTCATGCTTTATTTATTTTTATGCAAACTTGGATTTCAAGGGGGACATCATTACCTCCCGTGAGTTTTTTAGGGAAACTTTAACTTAGGGTTTCACCTCCCAGTATTGACTTCATTTGGCTCCTTTGGAGTTGCACATGGGACGTATATATATTTGGACATTGCATTACATTGAGCAAATAATAAGATGTAGTGGTTGTAAAAAGGACTAGACCTTTTTACAACAAGCCAATGCCACGATCACCCAATTTTCATGCTTATCTTTTACATTATTTGACCTAAAATTTATTGTGTAATTGATTCCCTTAGAAATTATCAAAACCTTGCTAGTTTAGTAAACCTACTCTTTCCATACCCTTTCTAATATTTAGAACATTATACTTAGTGTATTTTGGTCATTTTTCCCTTGTATGCTTTGAGACTAAAACTTGTTTGTTTGTTCATAAGCCATGTAAAAATAATGTATTTGAGTTGAAAAGGGTAGTGTTATGCTGCCCAAATCATGTCAAAACCTTTTGATCCTTTTAAGTCTTTCAAACATAACATTGACCACATTATTCGAGTATGCTTACGCTGTTAGGATACTCAATTTGTTTCAAGACTTGTTTCACCTTGTATAAAAAACCACTTATTTCAAAACATTTTGTGTATACCATTTGGACTTTTGTCTTGTGTCGTCATGCTATCCAATCTTATTTAGCTTCTTTGGTCAAGTCCTAGTTTTCAATGTTGAGTTTTCAATTAGCTTTGTCAAGTTTGGATTCAAACATTGATTGATTTTTGTTTAGGCCTTAATTCATGGGGCTGATACAAAGATCTTTCTCTTTTGGGTTGCATAACTTCGGTTAATCGATTACCCAAATTTGAAAACTATTGATGCTTTGTTTGTTTAAAGCCTATCCTCATCATTGTTTGTGCTTTTATTTAGGAGAAACATAGCCTTTCTCAAAGATCTTTTTGTTTTATGCCTTATTAAAACTAATCATGTTTATGTTTGATTATGTGTGTGAGGTTTATGTCAAAGTTGTTTCCTAACTTGTTAGATTAAATAAAATCACATCAGCCTTTATTTCAAGTCTAAATTTTGATGCCATTTGGCCAAAAATCCTAGCATATGCGTATTTGTTTGAGCCTAGATTTTGACTCTGCGTTTGGACAAAAGACCTAGTAACTCAACTTTTCTCTTTCCTAGTTTAGACCTTGTTTGGAACACGTTGACCTAGACCTTTGACATGTCAATTTTTATTCAGACACTTGACCTTTTGTGCATATGACATTAGACATTTGATGCTAGATTGTTTTATGCCAAGTCTTAGCACAAATCATTTTGGAGATATAGCTCCACTTTCAGACCATTTTGGAGATACAACTCCACCCCTTCGTCCAAGTTAGACCAAGCTTGAAAAATTTGTCATTTGGACATAGTTTTTTAGAGTTTATGGAACTTTAAGCCTTTTTGTTCTAGAGCTTTCATCATTTACATGGATATGTCTAGCTACACTTATGGTGGAGTCACTTATAATCCAAATTATGATAGAATGGCCACACAAAATGACTTTTATGGCTTTAGTCAAGACCCCAATGATGTTAATATGGTTTGTGAGATAGACCTCTATCTGCCTCATATTAATCATTCATGGGAACAAATTCATGAAATAAATTATGATCCAACTCAAGACCTTGATTGGTATGAAGAGGATTTTGAGGAGGAATTTGAAAACCCAGCTATAGATAATGTTGTCTGGGATACAGATTTGTATCCTCTTTACAATAATCACTACATGAAACACAATCAAGAACTAGCTTATGAGTCAACTCCTGAGTGGGATGATATGGTCTATGAGGAAGACTTGGATGCTTTGGCTTATGCAAGTAATTAGGCTCCACCACATCATAGCACTTCTATTCTAGGACCATAATGTCACACTATTTCCATTCCAAGACCTTATCCTTTGGTTTGTGTGAGAAACCAAGATCCACAACACTCATCCATTTTTATACCAGGACCTTGTCCTTTGGTTTGTGTGAGTAATCAAGCTCCATAATGCCCCTTCATTCAAGGACCTAGTCTTTTAGCTTGTGCAAGAAATCATGCTCCAAACCACCCTATTATTACCATCTTAAGACTTTGTCCTTTGGCTCATGTAATAAATCATGCTCCCTAATGCCCTACCATTATCCAACCACAAGCCATTCTTCCTCTAATACCAATCCCACCTAAAACTAAATCGATCCAATCTTTTGAAGACCAAGCTATGTTTAAAATTGGTATTTTCCAACTCATTAGAAACCAAGGCCAAGAGAACCAACCAATCCAAGATGTTTTTATTGAATCAACCATTTGTGATAAGTTAACCTATGATAAATTGCCTATTGATCCTATACTAGTTATCGAGGAGTCTCACTCTGATGAACTAGTCTTTGCTGAGTCACTTCTTAATGATTATAACTACCTTTGGGAAAATCATTACCTTGACCATGTGACTATTTTTCAAGAGCCTCCTATTGATAAGTCAGTCTCTAAGGAGTTATCTCTTGACCTTTTTCCCATCCTAGAGGAGTCCCACTTTGATAAACCACTTTTTGTAGAGGCCATTATACCATCACAGGCTATTACTTGTCCAATACCAAGCATTCAATAAGACATCATTGTAATAGAGTAACCATAAGATGAAGAATAAAAATTAGAGTTAGGTTTTATTCTTGAACTAACATCAGATTTAGCATCAAAATCAGAATCAACATTAGTCTCAACATCAGATTCAAAGTCCTTTGAATTAAAATTAGATTTAGATGAATAATATGTTCATGACTATTACAACATTAGTTACACATGCCTTGTAGATCAATTTAAATACATTTGTGATCTTTCTATAGTTTTTGAGGATGAGTACTTTAGCTTTGACACAAGTTATCTTAGTATCTTATATGAGGATTGTGTAGCCTCTCCCCATTTCATTACCATTCCACAGGCCATTACCATCAACCAAAATATCCATATTATTGACATTCCATCTCCCACAAGTGTCGATTGGGACCAATCACACTTTGTTGAACTACATCCATGGTGATATAGTAGTTGAAGAAGAGCAAGGATGCTAAGACAACATTCATGTAGCAGAAGAACACTCTCTTGGTGAAATCTTTTCGAAGGTGCTAGGGGAGATTCCAAGTCAGAACTCAATATCTTTTGGTGAAACTTTTTTGGAAGCACTAGAAGACAATCAAAGTCAAAAGTCAACATTCCTTAGTGAAACCTTCTTGAATGTGATGTGGGACAAGCAAGACAACTTCATTAGTGAAAACCTCATTGAGGCACCAATAGCTAAGCATAAAATTTCTTCATTGTTTGATGAAGACAAAATAGAAGATCAAATAAAAATAGCTTCCTATCTATAGCCTAATCAGATGGTAGCTAATCTCAGGCCCAAACAATAAAAAAATATGATGGTCTTATCGAGAGAACAAGTCTTCGACCCTGCCACAACCAAAATTATGTCAAATCTGGCATTAACAACATTACATGTGACTGAAAGTCCTTATTTTCATTTTTTTCCCCACCATTATATATTCCATTATCATCTACCATTCCATTTCATAGTCAAACCTACCATCCATGGTTACACTTTCCTTTATAGAGGCTATAAAAATACCTTGTCTTGATGTTTGAAGGAATCAGAATTAATGACTAATGAAGATCACAAAAGCATTCTCAACAACCAAATCTACAGGCCATTCTTGATAGAGCAATTATTTTGATGAGGTGTGGGCTAGCAATGAACATGATAGAGTATTCAGTTTATATCATTTGTTGATTAGGACATGCTTCTCCCCATCAACAAGAATAAAAGAATTAAAAACCACACCTAGGCCAAAAATATGTACCATATCATTTTATTTCCATGTCATTTCCATTGTTACATATGCGTATTTTCCATTATCATAGATATTACCATTCACCCCATCACTTGGGGGTAACCCTTTTATCATTTTATCAAATCATCATTATCCTTAGAAAGACTGTGCCATCCTATAATTCCATTCCTATCTAGACCAAAGCTTATTTTTAATCATCCCACCCAATCCTATTTTGATCTTGGTTTATTTGGTTCTTCCTACACCTATTGTGAGAGGATTCTAATCAAGTTTCAACAATCAATCCAATCCATGTTTACAATGACAATCTATGATAGTAGTGTGACAATTGATCTAGCAAGATATCTTTCATTTTATATCCATGTTTATTTATGTGAGATTAATTATAACCACATATGGGTAAATCAATGTTTCACTAGTCTTGTTACTAATTATAACTACTTATGAGAAAATTAGTATCATTAACCTATGTCATTGTCTCGTAGTTATAACTGCCTATGGAAAAACTAAGGGCAACACTTTTTTACCATGCATTGCCACATCACCTTACCATTACTATTTTCATTTGATTAGCCATTTGCCAGATTTGAGAACTTATTAGGACCTAGTTGGTTTTTCCTGCATAGAATTACTATGACTTGAGGTCATTTTAGGACTATGTGGGTCATGCTCAATTCATGTTGAGGTCACCTCAATCCCTATTTATATACACTCTCACCATTTTGTGAGTAACCTAAGCCAAACACTCATCATTTTGTGAGCAGGTATCTTGTCATTCTCTAACGAGTTAAGATACCCTCAAAATTCCAAAAACATTCAATATTCATTTCCAAAAATAATCATTGTGTTGTCACCACTTTACTTTTTCTACCCATATAGGGGTATGTTATTACCTTGTTTTTCTATCCTAACTAGGGAAACTCCATCTTCTCAATGATTATAACCATCTTTGGGTAAATCATTATGTTATCATACAACATTGACACTCTTAGGGTATAATATTTATCACCACCTTCCTAGAACAAGGATGTAGACTAGTTGTGTACTGAATACAACATCACACAATCTTTTCTACCATATATTACCCTCAAGGTAATGGCCAAGCCGAGGCATCTAATAACAAAATTGTTAACATTCTCAAAAAAATTATCAATGATGTCAGTTGTGATTGACACCTCTAAATATTCCTTACCCTTTGGGCATACTATACCAATCATCATACTCCCATAGGAGCCACTCCATACTCACTTATTTATGGTACTAAAGCCATCCTTCCCATTAAGGTTGAATTACCTTCACTATGCATCTCTTTCAAGCATGTCTTGGATGATCATGACTATCGAGTAGCTCGCTTGAAAGAGCCAGGTCTACTTGATGAAAAGTGCATAACTACGCTAAAAAATATTCAAGCATATCATAACTGACTCAAAGGCCACTATAATTGACATGTTAAGCATAAAACATTCAATCTTGGTGATCTTGTTCTTAAAGAAAACTAAAATAATACTATGGCTAAGAAGAAGCATAAAGGGAAATTTAAACAAAATTAGATAGGGCCTTTCATCATCACCACAGATTATAGATCAGGAACATACAAGCTTACCACACTGGATGGTGATGAACTTCCAGAGTTGATGAATATCATTCATCTCAAACAATAATTGCTTGAATGATAAAGTGTATTATCTATAAGGACCATTTTAGTTATGCCATTTAATCACTATTATTCTTTATACAAATACCATCCTTATCTATCTCTTCATCGTATCCACTTTCTACTTCTATTTTATCGACCCAGTGTGTTCTAAAGCCTAGCCCATTTGACCTTGGTTTTTTGCATTTATTACATATTTTTAGGATAAAGGTATCTAATCAATTTCATTAGTTGGTTCAAGAACATCAGATAGAGATCATATTTTGGGATAATGTGACAAAAATTTTGGTTGTTTCATCCTTCATTTGTTAATGTTTCTTACCACTGGTCTTGATACTAATTATAACTGCCTTTAGGAAAATTAGTACAATTGATTTATGCTAATGTGTCCTAGTTATAACCACCTATGGGTAGACTAGGGGAAACATTAATCCTTCACATACCAACTTTCCACTTTATATGTTGTACTATGCCTTTTTACCAACTATGCCTATTTTATTTGAATTCAGTGCTACACTAGTGGAATTCCTCCATTATAAAGGTGAAACTATAGTGAGTTGAGGTCCTACTCTGGGACTATGTAGGTAGTGATAAATACTTTTTGAGGTTAGCTCAATCACATTTTTCATATGCTCTCACCATTTTACAAGCACCCTAAGCCACACTCTTACCATTTTGAGAGCAACCTAAGCCACACTCTCACCATTTTTTGAGCAACCTTCATTTAAATGTTCTCACCATTTTGTGAGCTCGAACCATTTAGTGTCTTATCATTCTTGATCAAGTTGAGACACTTTAAAAAATTCCAAAAACATTTAAATTTTTTTAGAAAAGAATAAAAACATTGACCACTTCTTTTCCTTAAGGATTCTAGGAACCATTATTAAGTTACAAGTAAATCACTTGTCATTTAATTTCCCCATCCTCTTTGGCCTTTTTATCTCATGCACTTGCTATTTTAAAAGACCATTCCTATTCTTATATCACATCCATTCTATTTTTTTCCCTCAGTTATAATATTCTTCCCATTCCCTGGGAGAACTACATTTGGCTTGAAGTTTTTTATTAGATATTACATCCATGAAACTATGTAGGCAGCGTCCACTTACCTTGTACATATGGAGATAGATCATCCACCCCTTTCCCTTTCTTCTATTCCACCATTTTGTTCATTTGTTAAGTTGTCACCTATTTTCTAGGGGCAATGTTCATAGGGTTTTTATTGTGTTGTTTATTTGTCTATTTTAACTTATTTTGTTTGTTTGTCTTCCTGTTTGTTTACTTTCAACACTGTTACCTTGATTCATTTTATGTGTGTTCATTGGGTGATTATTTTCCCACACTTACACTTGAATCTATCCATATTCATCTGTTTACATTTTCATCATGGTTTCTATCATTGGTGCATTGTGTTCTATTGAGTATCAGAGTATAGGAGTCAGTCGTCATACATATTTTAGCCAAGTCCTCATGATGTTATACCATGATGTCTATCGACATGTGCTACAACAAACCTTAGTTTCAAGAAGTCTATTCAGCAATGGTGGCATCTCTTTGGCATTGACATCCTGATCTCATCTTAGTCATATCCAAAATAGAGTAATTAACCATGAAAGAATTTTAACCTTTATTAGTTTAGATGAGCATCTCCCTATTAGTTATCATCATTACCCTCTGTGTTAAGTTATCATCATACTTGGCCAAGTTTATCATGTTTTCCATAATCAAGGTCTAATGATTATAACCACCTATGGGAAAATCATTGCACACTGTCCCACTTGCATTTATCAATGATTATAATCACCTTTGGGTAAATCATTATGTTGTCACAACTTAACTTTTTCTACCCATACAGGGGCATGTTATTACCTTGTTTGTTTGTCCTAATTGGGGTAGCTTCATCTTCTCAATGATTATACCCCCTTTGGGCAAATCATTATGTTATTATACCATGTTACCACTATCAAGGTACAATGTTTATAACCACCTTTGGGCAAACCATTATACATTATCCCACATGTATTCTCAATGATTTTGACTACTTTTTCAATATCATTGTGTTTTCATCCCATCATCTTTCCTTTCTTTGGTCCCCTCATTTTTCTTTTTTTTTAGAGGGACCATTTGCCGACTTGCTTGTGCCAATCATTCCATCGAGGGGGCATCATACAGTTAGTTTATCATCATTATAGTTGTATACATACAATACCTTTTCATTATTTGAGAAGATGTTACTATGCTTATAGCTTTCAAAGTATTCCCAAATAGGGGCAAATTATAGACACCTAAATCTAGCCACTAATAACCCCCAATCAGGCTTTTAGCCAATTTCTACCCAAAATGCACAATTTGGCCTAAAAACACTAAAACATGTAAAAAGATGTGAAACTAACATATTCAAGTACTGATTTTGGCTAGGGTATCCCTAAATGGGGAAATGTAATTTATGGGTTAGCTAACTTTGATCAGTTCATTCTGAGTCAAAATGCCAAATTTACACCTAGGTGCTCTGGATTGCTCTTCCCTATCAAATATTTTGCACAAGATGTGTGCCTTTGTTATTTATTGTTGGTAATATTCTAAATGGGAATACAGATCAAATGCATTTGACATTACCTTCCAATTTTAATCCATTTAAATTTTGGACTAATAACAAAGCATTCTAATCAATTTGAGTAATTTGTGCATAAAGTACTTAATTATGCTTAAGAGATAATTAACCCAAATCAAGGCCTAATAAAAAATTCCATAGAAACTTATTGAATACTTATTTTTGGAAATGAATATTGAATATTTTCATCATCAGGTGACCTCATTTCTTGGGAAGGCATCCCTAAGACATAAATGCCACAAATATCAGGATTCATGCCCTCCATGCCTCATCAATACCTTCCATGATGCCCTCCATGCCTCTTAATTGCCCCTTTTTCCAATGTCATGATGAGGATAATTATAAACTTAATTTCCAAAATTGAATTAATCTTCAACCACACATCACAATCTTAGGATGGATGTTTCAAATTGATTCTAGACATTCTCAAAAATCTAGAAATAGAGATGCCATGAACATCATTTCTAAGCTATTTTGGTGCAAAGTTATTATGCTCAAATATATTCAAAGGACTTAATAATGAAAAGTTATAATGTGTCAAATTGATTCCAAGCCAAGACAAGCCAAAGCTACAAGGTGCCAAGGAGAGATGGAGGTAGCCAAGCTTCCATTGCCAAGACTTCATGAGCACAAGCTGAGCAAGCCACTACTACAAAGGCATTTGGAGCATCCAAGGAAGGTGAAGGAATTATTGTGTTTTATTCCTTACTTTTTAGTTGTGTTTTTCATTTGTTTTTATTAACTAAGATCTCCGTAGTGTCTAGGCCTAGAGATGTTATGCTAGTTAGTGTGTTTCTTTCATTTTATTTTCATTTTGGAACTAACATGATACTAACCATCCTCTCTTGAGTCAAATTCATAGATCACAAAATGGGCCATTTCATAACTTGTTATAAGGTGAGTGATGCAACTCATATAGCTGATTTGTTGTTTAAAGAGATAGTGAGGTTTCATGGATTACCTAACAATATTGTTTCATATAGAGATTCTAAAATTGTGGGTCATTTTTGGAGAATTCTTTGGAAGAAGCTTGGAACAAAGTTGAATTTCAAATTTTCCTCTCACCCTCAAACTGATGGATAGATTGAAGTGGTGAATAGAATTATTAGGAACAACCTAATAAGTTTGGTAAGTAAACACCCCAAGCAATGGGATTAAGTACTTACACGAGTAGAATATCCTTATAATGATTCACCAAATAGGAGTTCAGGTAAAATTACTTTCAAAAAATTTTATGGTATGCATCCTAGGGTAACATATGAAATTAGAAATTAGGCCAGCAAGAAAGGAGTATAGAAGGAGAGGAATTTATAGTATCCATGTAGGGTCTAAAAGAACAGGTAAAACAAAGAATTGAAACAAGTTCAAGTAAGTACAAGAAAAGAGAAGATTTCAAGAGGAAAGAGATGTAATTTAAAGTTGGAGATCTTATCTTTGATCATTTGAGAAAAGAAAGGTTTTTAAAATGGGAGTACAACAAACTAAAACTAAACAATATAGGGCCATACAAGGTCCTTGTGAAGTTTTAATTTAATACATATGAGATAGAACTTCCTAGAAAATATTGGTATTTATCCCATATTTAATGTTTCTAATATTTATCCATATAGGGAAGGATAAAATAATATATATTTAGCTGATGATGTAACTGATCAAACCATTCATTGGGAGCAACAACTACAAAAGAAGCCACCAGATCAACCAGAAAGCATTATAGATAAGAAAGTGATCAAAAGAACAAGAGGCAAAGACTATTTTCAATACATTATAAATTAGAAATATAATTTAATTGAATATTCAACTTAGATGTCTATTTAAAAAGTCAAAAATAATGGTACTGATGTAGAACAACTCATAAATCAAGCACATGGTTAACTCTTTTGTACCTTGGTGGATTGATGTAGGAGCATCATGTGTATAAATAAGTTTGAGATTATGTAATTGTGTCTTAGTAGGTGTCATGGAGTCTAGAAGAGTCAATTTAGTCTCATTTAGTAATTTGGAGTGCTTAAGTAATGATGATTATCTCTAGGGACTCCATTTGGTGTTTTTTGTCAATTTTAAATTTAAATTTTCAAATGCTTAAATTGTAAAATCGAAGGCAAAAAACATGTTTTTAAAAATTGGTGTAGGTGTGACTTGTTTTATAAGGTATTAGTAGTAGGAGGTCAGTATATAACATATTAAAGTCATTTTTATCATCAATAACCAAATGCACTTGAATAAGCTTATTTGTTGTATCTTCTCATTTTAGACAAGTCAAAGAGCATATTTTGGACTTCCATTGCACATTATTTGATTGGAACAATGAATCACAAGTGGATGAGCTCAAGATAATACTTAATATGAGGTTTCAAAGTATGGTAAGATCTCAATAGATTCAAATTTTGATCAGACTCAGGTTACATTATGAAGAAAAGTTTATGTATGACAGTTTGCCATTGTTGGAGCTCTGTATTTTGCATATTTTGTAATGAAGAAAGAATTATTTTATGAATATAGAATATGTATTAGATGTGTGATAATATTAAAATATTTTAATAGAGATTATTTAAGGAAATAAAGAGCTTTTAAGGTCATATAGACCTCTTTTCATTCACACAGACCCTATTTTGCTTTAACAACCCCATTTGCAGTCTCTTGTTTTATGAATAATTGTGTGCATGGTCTCAATTTAAGTATTGTAAAAGTTGTATGGAAGAGATAAGAAGGTGATCCAATCATTATAAACAATGAAAATTTCTTCATCTTTATAAACAATCATTAATAAGTTCTCAGGTCTTGTAGGTGCATAAAAACCCTAGTTTCAAGATTAAATGGAGAAAAAGGGTCATAATTTTTGTTTTAACCCTTGAAAATTCCTCAAATTTTGTATAAATATATTAAAGATATATTATAATAATATTCAAGTGGTTTGAGACCTGGAGGATACATATGGACATACTTATTATTGATTATGTGTACAAAAAACTCAGAATTCTGAGAGTTCTTGGCAATGAGAGAAGAAAATTGTCTAAAATCCTCAATTTTGAGTCTATAAAGGTCAATTAAAGGTTTAATTACATTTTATAATGTCTATATATACCTAATATAAGTGTAATTTTTATTTGGAAAGTTATATTTTGAGTTTTGACCTATTTGAGCACCATTAGGTCTCTAGGCCTAAAATAGGGTATTGGGCTATTTTGTGAATTGTCTTATTAAACCAATACTCAGATTGATTTTGTCATTTGAAGGAGGTAATTTGTGATCTTTAAGAATTATATAAATATTTTTATTCAGTCTCATGTTTTTAAAAAACAATAGTGTATGATTGTCATAGAAGGCATGTTTTGAGCCAAAGAGTAAAATTGAATAAGGTGAGTGAGTTAAGTGTCTTTAGTAGATACAAAAAAAGTGTATCAACTTAATGAAATAAAAGGTGGATTTACCTTTATAGTTGGAATTATATTGGTACAATATATTCAAAAAGTGTTTAATTGGTTGATGATAAGGTTGGGGAGAGGAGTAGAGTGAACTAATTATAATTGAAGATTTGAGTCTATGTCACTTTGGATATTTCTTATTGGTACAGGGGCTAGTAATTTTGGAAACGTTCCTAGTATATGCAAAGGAGATACTTCAAGAAGTGTCATTCAAGATTAAGAAAAATATTTGTTTTGAAGTTTTAAAGTATTTTTTTTAATTTTTAAGTCAAGTGTTTTGTTTTGCAATGTCTTGTTGGACTTATTTGTGTTTTGAACAATGATTTTTGAATGAAAAATAAAATATTATATTGCCATAAATTAAATTAATAAAATAAAATAAATTAAAATATTTTCTTTTTGTTTTTTATTATAGTATTTATGCATGCAATGCTAAAAAAATTGAATTTAAACTAAACAATGTAATTATTGGTTTTGTTTATTTTCTGATTTAAAGAGTGCAAAAATTTGTCTATGTTTGTTAAAATGAATATTGTTATTTTGGTATAATGAAATGAGAGTTTAATATATTTTTAAAATAATATATATTCAAATAAAAACTAAACCTATAGTTCATATTCTGTATGTGTATAATGTAATTTTTGAATTCTAGGATTTAGTTTTTGAATGCAAAGTTAAATGCAAGTTTTTTTCATTTTTGATTTGTTATGAAATCTGAATGTAAATAAACCTAGTATGAAAATAAAATAATTATGATTTAGGTTTGGATCTATGTTTTTACTTGGATAAAATTTGCTAACATGCATGATGATAAAATGACTCTAAATGCAATTTCTTTTTTTGATTTTTTTCAAGTTTTCTATACAAATGTGTATGCGAGTTGTTTGTTTGTGTTGTGTGTGAAGTTTTATGTGATAAAAGTTAAAACTTAAATTTGTTTTTATTTGTAATGAAAATGAAAATTTTCCTATCTATCTCTAGTATAACATGCAATTTATTGTTCTTTTGGATCTATTGTATATGAATGCAACTATGAAAACCTGAATGTTTTTTTTTCAATGCAAAGAGGAAAATAGATTGATTATTTTTGAAATTTTTTTGTGTGAATTTTTTGAATGAAAAATAATATTATATATATAATTTAACAAACTAATTAACAAAATAAATTCTCAAACCTGGCTAAAGTAGAGGACAAAAGGAGAAAAAGAATTTAGTGAGATCAATTGATCCTCACGATGATAGCTCCACGTATATTATTCAATAAATAACTTAGGAAATATTCATCAAGAGAAAACAAAAATATTATTGAAGTATAATCACAAAATGAAAAATGATATATCTAAATAATGGTTGGTTACTCACAAACTAAACGTATTATGTTGCAAGCTCATGTGTTTCTTTCTCCAATTCACGTGGGTGAATAAAAGATTACTAGGAAACTTGGGATGGGTTATTCAAAATATATATAAGGTAGAATGTGGATCTCTAAAATATGTATACTCAAATATTATTTCAACTTTTAGATCTAAAAATCAAGGAAAAAGGAGTTATTTATAATGAAGAATAAGAGGTTACATGTAGCAGTTAACTGAATCTTGACTGAGAGCTTGCTAGATTGAAGTTGAAAGTAGTTAAAATTGAATTGAAAATGACTGAGTGTACTTGGGTTTTAGGAATTTAAGTGAAAGATAAAATGTTAAAAAATGTGAATAATATCATGCAAAACATGTCAAAATATAGATCCTAGGATTTACTTTTTAAAAACATGCAACACTGGAGAATCATAACTTTATGTAGGTGGTGGTTAATGTAACCACTAGGGCAGTTTATAGAACCACCATGGTGGTGGTGGGAACCATTTGGGAATTTATGTTAAATATTGTAATAGTTTCCCCATGCTACGCATTGGTTGAAAATTTTAATAAAACACTTAGAAAAATGAAATTTTGACAAAATGACGAGGGTAAAAAAGAAAGAAAAATACAAGGGGAAGAGGACTAGTTATGAACATTTATTTATTTATGGAGATACTTTCATCATCATCATCATCATCATCATCATCATCATCATATTTCATGAAAATTTGGGTATATACATTTACTGCATCACCTTTCAATATCCAAATCTTATATATCACATGAATATATTCATTATGATTGTTACATGGTTAAATTGACTATTGTGTGTGTGAATGCCTACTTGTGTGTGCATGTGTTTCCTTGTTTGTGTGTCCTCATCAATAGATAATACTATAGTTTTCATGTCTTGTGAGTCCCATACTTATGCATTGTCTCACTAACATGGGTATGGTCACTAACCTCTATGTGATTCATTTCTATATTTTATTTTTTAATTCATGATGTTTGTCATGCATGTTACTATACTATGATTGCTTCCATGATTCCTTCCATGAACATATTTTGTGATATAATTATTCGATAATTATGTTTCCATGGTTTATACCATGCATCTATGAGGGAATGTTACTTATCTGTGTTATCACTTCCTATGCTATTTGATATTTTTACATGATACCATGGGGCATGCATAGAATCCAGTTCATTCATTATATCTATGAAGTGTTACAAATAATACAATAACCCTACCATGGGGGAGGGAAGGGGGATGAGATGAAGCATTTTAAAATTTATAATGGGTAGGAAAACCTATGAGGGGTTCTTTATGGCTCCCAAACAAAAAACATTAGGCTTTGTGGTTCGATTGTAAGGCTCCTTTGAGATATACAATTCTGGGTTGGTTCCTAGGAGGTTTTTATTGGAGGTTTTATGTTGTGTTTAGTGGGTAATTGTTTTTTCATGATCCTTATTATTGGACATTTGTTAGTTTTGCTAAGAAGAGTCGCTGAGTGGTAAGTAGATAGCCATATTTTTATTGTTTCTTAGTCTTTGTTGTTTATTTCAGTTGTGTCTCCAAGTTGTAAAAGGTATTTATTTAGGGATACCATTGTTTATTTTTAGTTGTTTGGTTTCCCTCAAAACTGAGCTGGAGGGAGGATGGAAGTTTATCTAATTTATGACTCTGTTAGGTAGGAATAATTGTGTGGGGTTTTTATGGTTCTCAAACAGAAGCTCCACATCTGATCTATTTCTTGTTCTATATTTATGCTAGTCGTTCCCACTAACTAAAATTTATATAGTTATTGGGATTGTTCCTAGGAGGTACTTTTTGGTAGACTTTTGTGTTGTTTTGTGGGTTATTAGTTTATACTCAGCTTCATGTTGATGGATGGTTGTTGGTTGGTTGCACCAAAGGATCTTGTATGTTTACATCTTGCTCTGTATTATATTCCATCCAAAATGTGTTAGAGGGATGTTGGAAGGTATATTTAAGTTTGAATTTTATGTTGGGTGGGAAAATATATGTGGGGTGTTTTGTGGCTCTCGAGTGGAAGTTCCATGTTTAATATGTTTTTGGTTCTACATTTCTATTCAATGGTTTCTTTGAGTGGAATTTATTTAGATCTGGGATGGATCACAAGAGGTTTTTGTTATTATCATTTGTGTGGTATGGTAGGCTAATGATTTATGCTCAGTTTCATGTAGTTTGTTCATGTGTTGATTCTCTAGTTTTGGGTTCTAGTTAAAACCCCAATTTCATGTTCCAATTTTGGGGCTCGATCAAAACCCCTATGTGAAGATCTAGTTTATCTTTAGGATGATATAGTTACATGTGGGCTTGATGAGTGGGTTAGCATCCATATTTTATGTTTTTTTGGTTATAGGTTCTGTTTAAAAAGTTAGTTTTTAGTTTTGGGGTCTAATCAAAACCCATGTGTGAAGCTTAGGTTGAACTAGTTTTATGCATACTTTCTTAATGGTCTAGCAGTCCTAATTTTTTGATTCAATTGTAGGTTCCTACCAAAAATCCTATCTAATATTTCTTGGTTGGTGATTTGTAGAAATCAAAATTATTTTTGGCTAACTACACATTTGTTTATTATTGGTTATTTCTACAAGTTTACTATTTAGTAGTTGGCCAATGGTTGGTTGTTTTCTCATTATTATGTCCCTTGAGTCAATGGTATAGGCATTGCATGAGATCTCAAATGTCTTATATTTTACTCCATTATACAAGGATTTAGGGCCTTCCAAAACTTGAATATCTACCCTCATTTAAAAATAAATAATACAATGACATTAGCTACTTCCTATTTGATTACACATGTTTTAGGATATTAAATTTTTAGCTATATTATTTTACTAACATATGGTGAAGCTAATGTTTTCTTATAATATGAGTGATTTCAGCACATCTTCATCCCTTAACTCAAAAGGGTGTATATATCAAGACATTTTACAAAATTGATAAAACTTGATGTAACTTGAACAAAATTTATCTACTTCCCTAATCATTTAGTGGATTGGTCCCTAATGACTCCTAGAGAAGTATTGGTAATATTTTAGCACCTATCAAAAGTCTAATACTAAAAGCATTTTGTTATGGCATTTGGGGAAAATACTAGCAAGTTATATTCATTCTTATCCTATCTTTTCAATTCCAAATTTTTAAAATAAAAAAAATTAAATTTAAATATTTATCATGAACATTGACTACCTATAGTAATTGGCACTTATTTTAGGTACACCATAAAACCCATGTGGATGGAATCATTATGGAATACATCATTCAAACCGTCCACTCTTTCATAGGTAAGTGAAGATACATGTTTCAAATTATTCATATTTATAAATTAACAAACACATGCATCTATTCATGCTCACATAACCATGGGAAAGTGGGGGCATTGTGTAGACACTTATATTTGGTACAATACCTGTATGCAATGAGCTAGGATTGACCTATAACTATTCTCTCTAAAGATCCAAACTCAAAGAAGGTAAATCAAAGAGAGTGCATTGATACTTAATGAATTATAATAAGAACAAATGTATCCAAAAACCTAAAAGAGGAGCACCTATAACACAATATCAAGAGAAAGGGGTTCTAAAGCCTCTAGGCATTCAACACAATGAAGTAACTCTAACTAGGTTTTTTATTTTTTAAGTAATCTAACATTGAAATAAAGCAATGTAAATAAATAGGGAAGGGATAGAAACATATCAAAATTGATAATGAGCCATGGTATGAAAATGGGGGCCTAAGCTACCTAAGGTGCATAAATGGCAAGTTCAAACATTCATATAGCCACACTAAGTATAAGTATATAGAAAATTTAAACAAGGAGATATACATTCATTAACCAAATAATTATGCAACTTATATTTATTAAATGAAATAAATATGGTTATAATATACTTACCCTGAATAACACCTATTGAACCTCAATATCCCCCTTGGTCAATAATTATTTATAAGAGAATTTTGTGGTTGTAAGGATCTCAAAGGCTAAATGAAGATCTAGGCTAAAATGAGTCCTATTGGATCTACGAATCCACAAGGCAAGATTTCCTTCAAGATAATATCTAATAATTAACTCCTCCAAATGTATACTTAGGTAAATGTAATGTAAGTAAAGAGGGAAGGATTATAAACATATCAAAATGGGCAAGGAGCCATGGTAGGCAAATGGGGGCCTAAGCTACCTAAGGTGGATAAATGGCATGTTCATATAATCCTATAGCCATACTAAGTTTAAGTGTAGATAAAAAAGAGATATAAATTCATTAACCAAATAATTATGTAGCTTATATATATAAAATGAAAGAGTTAAGGTTAGAATATACTTACCTTGAATAAGACCTATTAAGCCTCAATCTCCTCCTTGGCCAATAATGCTTTGCAAGAGATTATTGTGGTTGTAAGGATCTCAAAGGATGTATCAAGATCTAGGCTAAAATTACTCATCCTATAGAATCTAAGACTCCATAGGGCATAATTTCCTTCAAGGTAAGATATAAGCAATAATTCCCCCACAATGTAGACTTAGGGTGGAAGTGCAAGAAATAACAATGTGGAAATAGATGTTCCTCTCTATCAAAATGAAATGGTGACTTATATTTATAGTGGTAAATGATAATAATCCCTCTTAAATATTAATCAAATGATATCAAACAGCTTTATTTAGTCCTAAATAGGGCAAACAACCTTGAACTAGGTCAGTCAGGTTGATTTAGTTGCAAAGATTGTGCCAAAACATTCAGAACTGCATCAATCTGATTGTTGTAGTTGGGAAGGGATGGATGACAGATAAAAAAAACATTAAATAAGTTGATATAATAGGAAATTATAGGTCTTGATATAGATATAGGATGTAATATGGAAGGAGATAGTGTGAGTAAATGATAAAGTTTAAAAGTATTATGTATACATATGCCCCACTCGAAGCTCATCACATGTCACTAGAGTGTAACATGGTATGGTACATCAAGAAAGAATATAAAAACACAATAACTAAGCTATCTAAATGTAGTAAAAATTAGAATAATAAATAAGATTAAATAAACTATAAATATGTACCATCACTTACCTTTTTGCTATTGAAAAGAAGTTAAACGTGTAGCAGATGATCATAGGTGCCCAATGTGCAAAGGAAGAGGTGAACCTAATAAGATATATTTTTTTTTTCTGTGTGAAAATATTATGTTAGTACTAAAAATTTATCTATCTCACTAGGATTATGAAACTTATTTCAATTCATGAAAGGGACTTTCATAAACAAAGATATGAGGAAAAAAAATTCTCGGTAAATAATTGAAGGCTGAAAATTTTGAAAAGGTTACTATAAAAGAATAAATAACTATTCATTTGAGCATTTTATATTTTTGAAAATTAGAACATTGTGTGTCCAAATATACCAAATTGAGAGACAATGGCCCATGTGTGAGTAGGTGGATGAGCTGGTGGATGTATCACTACTACAACTAGAATGGTACATGTGTGGGGGGGGTGCATTAATTATTAATTTTTAACATTTTATATTAAAATGAACTACATTAGGAAAAATAGGTGTTGGGTAAAATACATGTAGCTGATTTTACCCCAAACTATGTAGGATTAGATTTAAAAATAAGATGGGTAATGGGTAAGTGAAAAATTCAAAATTTAGGTCAAAGGCATTTATTATGGCCTAGTGAAAAATCATCACATCATTTAAACAATATCGGTTAGGTTGATATAGTATAAAAATAATGTCAATTTATTCTGGTCAAAACCATTTAAAGTGATTGATGAAGTTTACCCACTTCTGACCAATGCCATTAAGCATGCCTAATGTAGTAGCGAAATAGTAAGGTGATCAATAGAGTATGTCATGGATAATGGCATTAGAAGATAACCTAGACAATGTAGTTGAAGAAGTGGTTGATGGCATATAAATGATTATATAGATGACTGATGACATATAGGTAGGCCAATATAGTAGAGGTATAAGGTATATCTCATAGATCAGGGTCAATATAGTGCTAAGTGATAGATAGTTGATGTAGTCTATAAAATGGGATGGTTGATGTACTAATGCATATGGCCAATAAAGTACTTAATTTGAAATAAATGGTAATGTGACTATTTTAAAGTCTATTTTATTTCAGTGTTTAGGTAGAGACATGATTTATACTCTGTTATTTGGAATTTTATAGAGAGGTCAAATACTATGGAGATTACTATATGTGATATGGTTATCATATCTATTAGAGAGACTATCTACAGTATATCAAGCTCAACACACTATCCTCAGATTTAGTGGGATCATGGAGATGCATCAAATTCCACTTTGTCACATCTTGATTTCTCTCTAAGATTAATAACCTTTTATTCATGGATTATTATGGTTGTTAAATTGAGTAACTACTATTTAATTATGTTGTATGCTATTTATGTGATAGTTGTATGTTGCTTATTTTACATGATTAAATTACTATGAGTTAGTTGTACTTGTATATTATTTAAATTATGATCATATTATTAGTTTATACAACAATATTTTATGGTTATATGATGATATTATAGGACAACTACCTTCTTTGTCATGAGTTGGATGCATGATAGATCCATTACTCAGAGTGTGACAAAGGGAGAGCATAATCATAGAGGTGGTGTAGATTGATATGTTGGGGGATGAAATAAGAAAATATAGATACCTATGTACACACTAAATTAAAATAATATGTTTGTGATTATTGCTTGTTTTATGATAGTTGTATATGTCTTTAATTTCTGACATATATATGCATGCTATGATCTTATTTTCTATTTGAGGATTATGTAGATTTAGTTATGACAACATTAGTAATAGTTGATGTTATTGCTTGGATTATTTGAGTGAATTTATACTTGACTTACCACTATATTTGATATGCTAAGTATTGTTTGAACAATGTTGTTTTGAGATTTATGGTTACAATAATAGATGGATTCTATTACCGTGATTAATCGATATGTTGAGTGATTATTATTGATTACAAGGTTATTATTATCATTTATAATAAGTTAAATAACCTATATTAATCCATTAATGAGTTAGAGGTTCTTTGTTAACAGTATAAGGATAGTAGTTTAATCTAGTGATTGTTATAAAGCCTTAGTTCTTAGACAATAGACATTATTCTATTCAAAGTTAATTTGGATAGTTCATTGTTAAATAGTTAAGGGAGACAACATCTTTGTGTTTGTTGAACCTTAACTAAAGTCAATAATTATTGTTGAAATCTTATGATCTGACCTTAGTGAAGGGGGTCAAATACATTGGCATTAATATATGAGTTTGTGGATTTATTGATTGGTATACTTGAGAGTTATAAACATCATTTGAAATGATATTGTATGTGGACTTTCGATACACAGGCATGTTAAGTCAAAAGGACATACAAATATTGAGAGGATTAAAAAAATGATGGTTTAGTTGTTATAAAACACTCGAGAGATTTAGGTATTTTTTGTTTGACTCTAATTAGAGTTAACATGAATTAAGCAAACCAATTTATGAATAACTAAGGTTTTTGCATGATGAAAACAATGGCAAACTATGAGTTTTGATGTTACAATTGTATGTATTGAATGTATGAGAGAGGTTGATAGAGAAATGATGATAAAAATGAGGCAAAGAGAAGGGCACGAGATGACACGACAAGGAAAAGAAAGATTGATCAGAGAGAAGGGGGGCAAAATATTTTGGTGCAAATAATTAAAAAGTTAGAATATATTTAGAGGTTGGTAAAAAAATTCCATTATTTTATTTTTTAAACATAGGAAATTCTATGTATAATTGTCTTGCTATGGTTTTGGGTGATTTCCTAGATGTGTATATTAATAGATACAAATTTAGCCCTGTGGATGTCTCGGTCATCCATAGAACTAAATCTATATCCCAAAATCCTTAAATATGAGGACTAGGAGTGTTTGTAATTAATATGGGAAGAATAAGTTTTAATTTTGGTGTGATTACTATAATGGTCAAGCCATAAAATTTAGGATTTCTATAGTCAAGTTTTAATATATATATAGACTGACTATGTATTATTTATTTTGAAAACCCTTAGCTTATAAAGATGGACTGTATGTATTAATGTCAAAACATTAAACTCATATATATGATTATGAATATTTCAAAACCTCAAGTTTATATATATATATATATATATAATAGGATTGTGAATATATTTTAGAAACCTTGTGATGGTAAATATAGGTCTGAATAAGTTGTTTATGTTTGGAATGGTTGTTAAAATAGAACCATCCTATGAGTGGCTATGTTCCATTTAAAAATTAAGTCTCATATTTATATGAAATTGTTTTATTATAAGGAGACTGTTATACCCATTTTGATATCTGACAATGTATTCATGTCATTGATAATATGACAAGATGGATATATGTATATCAGATAAATATACATACACATGTATACTGATCATTGTATATGATTTATATAATGTTTATGTGATATTAGTAATTAGTTCAATCCCTTTTTGGAACCCTTTAAGTGTTTTGGAATCCTTTAATGTA